>VZRH01001487.1:626030-726398 GCA_013397555.1 Urocynchramus pylzowi | reverse complement strand
AAAAAAAAAAAAAAAAAAGGTATTTCACAGAGGAATTCCCAGGAATATGAGTTTTGCTTTAGTCAGTTTTAGAACACAGTCTCATCAGCAGTGCATGAATCTCATTTGGTTCTGTTTTGTTGGATTTGGATCCTGAAGTTTGTACATTTATCCAGTAGAAGTAAATTTGGAGGAATACATTCTAGTTGCACTCTTCTTCCCAAAGGGAGGCTTCTTCATTTAGGTTGGACACCCATTGTTTCATCTTGTGTGAGCTGGGAAATGCTCAGCAGACAGAAAAACCTTGCTGTGGTTATGAGCCCCATCTAGGACTGTGGGTGGGAGTCTCTCCCTGCAAACTGCTACAAATCTGCAGAAAAATGAGCAAGTTCTGTGTTCTGATCTTTGACAGCATGACATCAACACAAATTTTAAAGCTGTTACATAATTTCTGCTGTAAATTCATGTTTAAATACATGAATCTGCTCATCAATAATTAGTGAGGCATCATAAGAAGCTGCACAGACCTTGAGCTGCTTTTTGTTCACAACATTTAAACCCAAGGGGTTTTTTGTAACCTTAAGTGGTTGGTTTCCTGATGTTGAATAAATATCTTCTGATTTCTAGCATACATTAGCAGGTTGTACTGCTTTCTGTGAGTCTACAAACCCATGGGTAGCACAGCTATAGCAGAACATGTCCTGGGAAACCATACACTGCTTTTGAGATTTAATATAGTTTTGTAACAGTAAAGAATTTAAAAAAAAACATTGTTGGACTTGTGAATTGAAAGAATGATCCCCACCAGTGCTGCCCAATAAGGTTTAGTGTGGCCTTTTTATAGACAGAATTATAATTGACATTTGTATGGTTCTGTGTTTTATTATTTAACATCACATATATATTACTTCCATGCCATGTTTTAAGTGAATGGGAATTAAACACTGGCTGAATGTTTCAGATAAAATATGTCAAATGTTTTAAGTGGGGTTAAATATAACAGGCCATTAAAAAATAAAACAGAAAATGATGCTGCTGATAAGGCTAAGTGTTTTGAACCAAGGGTGAGAAGTCTGGTTGTCATCATATCACTAATTTGTTCTTTTTGGTGGTTTGCTTTTTTTTCTCCCATTTCCATGATCAAGAAGAAATAGTTAAGGCTGGGACATTTAAATTAAAAAGCACTTTAGTTAAGTATTATTCCACTAAATTAGCTGATTATTTCATCAGTAGGTGACACTGCCCAGTCTCAGTGTCCTGAGGGTGCAGGGCCAGGGAGCACAGCTGTTCAGCAGGGAGATGCTCCATGGTTGCCCAAGCTTTTTTTTTCCATCTGTTCTGGAAAAAACTGTAAAGGACAAGGTGGAAACATCCAAATGTTGACAGGTGGCCTTGAGGTGCAGTTCCCATTTTACTCCCAGCAAAGAGCTGTCTTCACTAATATAAAAGGTACTGGAAGGTGGCCAGTGGAAATGCTGTTATAGTGCTAGAATTAAGTTAAGGCTTTTGTTGCTACAATTACATTGATTTAAAAGCAAAAATGTAATTTTCAGCTCTTCTGACCAGCATAAGTATGGTGTTAAACTTTTCTCTGACAATTTGTTGGATTAGTCTTTCAAAGAACAAATTTTCTGCATAGCAGGGACAGAAACATGCAGAAAGTTCCCTGTGACCAAAGACACAGAGGTGTTTCAAGTGGTAAACCCTTCCTAGAATAGCAGCTTACCAAAAACACTCCAAGGACCTAAGGAAAAAATGCAACAGCATCACTTCTTACTTTGCCAGCAATGGGTTTAGACCTCTCATGTGCTGTAGGAAGCTGTGACCACAGAAGTATACAAAATCAGAGGCTGAAAGCAGGAAAAAATTGCTGAGTGCATTTGAAGTGCTTGGACAGCTTTTAATACATTGCACTGGGCATGACAAATGAATGTCTGTGTAAATCAATAAAGGTTTCTATAAATGGACAAATGGTTTAGTATGAATAACAAAGGAGTGCACATGGTAACTGTGGGGTAGCATTCTGCCAGGGATTTTAAAGTTCACTGTCATAACTTTGTTCCTCTTGACCTTTATTGATGATACCTTCAGAGCATGCTGAGCTGCTAACTAGATGTACAACCTTTAGACCTTCATCTGCTGCCCATGACTGGATGATCTTTAAAGGTCCTTTCTGATCCAAACCAGCCTATGCTTCTGTGATCTCCTCTTCCCTTACTACAAAATGCATATCACTCCCTGCTTTCTTCTTTCTTCCCCCTCCCATCCTTTTGTTTTGTCTCAGCTCTGAGACAAAGGTTGAGTAAGGAAAACTATATTGTACATACTTCTCTTTTAGTCATGCTTCTCTTTTATTGGTGCATTCTAATAGAAAATTCATTTTAATAGTTAATTAATAGTTTTAATTAATTTCATTGTCATTATAAAAGTGCAGAGGATTCTCTGTTGAAGCATCAGGTGTGTAGCCTTTTATTAACCTTGAAACTGTACAAACAGCTGCCCCACAGGAAAAAATGTCTATGGGAGAGAGAGAATTTAGCTGATTCAAATAAGTTTTATCATTACCTTGGCTATGTTTTCATCCTGAGGAAGGAATGAAAATCAATTGACAAAGTCCTTCATATTGACTATATGTTAGCAATGTTATCAATTCAAGGCAGCCTATTTTGCTAAAGTAGTCTGAAGTTTTACCTTTCAAACTCCATCTCACAATTTGGAGCCACGTTGTCTCTAATTCAGGAAGTTGGAGGCTGCTTAGCATTATCCAAATCATCTTTAAATTTTCCAGTGTTGGGAGGGACTCTAGTGCAAAATACTTTCAAAATCAGAATTGGGAGGGACATCTATTTTGACATTTTAGTATCCTGGAATCTGTAATGATCCAAAAGCAGTAGGTACTGATGTTGCATGTAGTGGTAAGTTGTGCCACAGTTACTTTTGGCTGACTGAATGCTGCTGTGTCTTGTGAGCTGTCCCCCAAAAACAATGTGTGTGCCTGAGGTGCTGGTGGCAGGCACTGAGTGCTCCATCTATGCTGGGCTGCATTACTTTTAGTGTTGGCAAGGCTGAGGGACAGAGCATGATTGTTCATTTCTATGTGTGACATAAAATATACATAAATTCCTAGAGGACAGCTATGCCTAAAACTGGGAATCACTACAGAAATCAGTGGCTGTCTCAGAAAGTGCTGTTCTCAGGACTCTCAGCTGCTTGTTCTCAGCAAGCTCAGTTTTCCCTGCATAGTCCCCTGCCAGGTCATGGGTGGGATTAGAGCTGGGGTCAGAACTGGCACTGCCCCGGGTGCCTGCAAGTGTGCAAAAGCTTTCCAGCTGTGAGAAGAGAGGGAGGCTTCTTCCTGCAGCTTAGCCTTCTCCAAGTGTGGCCTGAAAATAAAAATGGAAATTTAATAGTGGTTTCCTTCAAGGAGATGTACTCTGCTTAACTGGCAAAGGATGCCCAGAATATACAATACGAAAGGGAGGCAGATCCTTTGGAGCAAAAATTGAGCAGCCTTACAATAATGTCAAAACCCAGTGATTTCTGTTAAATAAATGAAGGTTTGGATTAGGAGGCAGGGTTTTGAGACTGTAAGTGCTATTACAAATTTTCCAAATGAACACTTTTCGGGGGAATGAGGATTATTATCAAGTATTTGGTTGCACCGTAGAGTGATTTAATATATCAAGTACTGGTTTTCCCATGTTGTGGGAACTGGCACAGATTCTAAAGCAAAGTCAGTCAAGTGTTCCCTTCTAGAGTAGTCCTCATTACAAGAATGCCAAATAAATAGGCATGATTTGCTTGGCAATCAAGAAGCACAAAAGTCAAGCTAACATTGACTGCATTACATCCTTTCACTACAATTTTAAAACCAGTGGTGTGAGAACAGCTTTTATTATACAGATGTTACCACTGTGGATTGATAAGAGCTGAAATGTGGCATTTATTTATAATGCTGTCAGGTTTAGATTTCCTAATTTTGGTAGCCTGTTTGTAATGGAACAGCTTGCTGAAATCAGAGGTTCAGTGAACAGATCCAGGAAGATTTAGCATTCCATTATACAGCATTCCAAAACATGGAGTTAGAGAAGAATGGGGAGCTCTCTGTATATTTCATTTATATAGGTCAAGGGTGTGCTGTAGTTCTTTTAAAGATTTCTGTGTGTAAGCAGTCTGCCCAGACTATTTTAGGATAAAATCATACAATGTATTTTTACGTTAATAAAAATGAAAATTAAAAATATAATCCATAAATATATCAGTATGTGTGAGTGGAAGTCTGTGCAGACTAATCCTTTAGTGATTGCTTCAAAACAGTGATAATTTCTTTTGGATTGCATTTTAGGAGGATATTCATAGAGAAAATGTCTGAAAATCTTCAACTCAGGAATATTTTTATGTAACAAACATCTCTTTATTTTATCAATCAATCTGCAAGAATATGTCTGTAAAAGCAAACTACGGCCTCTTCAGTCTGGAGGACAATTTACCCTCCAGCTTCTGATTTCTTACTGCTGCTTTTGCAGCTTCTTCTTCTACTTTTCTCCTTCTGCATCTGCCACTTTTTGCTGCCTCATCCCACCGTGCTCTCTGCAGGATCACCCATAGACTCTTTATAGCCGTATGTTGAACCCATTCATAGGTGACATTGGGAAAATATGATGCAGAGCATTTTACCACCTTTGCTGGCTTTAATTGTACCCTGGAGATAAAGCACAGATTCTCTACACTTGCTTATTTAGACTTTTAAATAAGTAAACTCTATATGCCCTTGTTTCTTACCACACTTTTACTCTTCAATCTCTTTCAAGATGCTGGATAATAGTGTATGTTTGTTTTTGCTTACTAGCCTTGCTTTTATGATTCAGCTGAATTTGAAAATTTTATTAATGAATCAATTTAATAGACTTTGGGATTCTTATTTTGTTGATTCATTGACTTTTTTAAACAAGGAAGAGGCAACTGTGCGTCTTTCACAGAGTCTTTCCATATAGCACATTACATTAATTTTCCTCTAAAACTGCAAATGTTAACTGTATTTATCACTGTTGTTTTGTGTAACCACAATTCCATTGAAACAGCACTTGTTTAAGTTTTATAGGTTGACAGAAGGTTACAGTAATGCAAGTACTGTAAATTGCATAATAGTTGTAATTATGGGAATGTATTGATTTTGGTGTTATGGTTATGTGATGGGAAGTTATGCATGGGAGGCAGAGAGATTTCTAGAGCCAGTTTTAACTCATAGATTTTTATTTATGTTGTTTCAGTTTCTCAGTCTTTAAGAGAAGACTAGTTGAAACTTGCTCTGATGAAACGGCATCACACTTTAGAGATTTTCCTCTTCCCATACTGTAAGAATTCTTAAAGTCAAGTAGATACATAGAGAAAAATACTTAAGTTTACTGTGATTTACTTACCAGATTGTGCTATTTTTAATTTTTCACCATGCAAAAATGTGAGCGTAATGAAAACTAAAGACAGATGAAAGGCCCTATTGCACAGGAATTTTTATCATATTTAAAATTATATATGTGGGAGAAAAGAGTCTGACTTCAAGACTACATTTAGATGTAGCAAAATACCTCTCATTCTTGAAATAATTAGTTAAAAATTTGTAAGTAAAGACTTACAAAAATATTAAATTTATCAGGGTCAGTTAAAGGATGTAATAATTCACCAATTAGCTGTGGAATGACCTGTGCATGTGGGGTTCCCCACTGCAGAACCAGGCTTGAGAGGGGCTGCCACAGTTAAAAGTTTACATGATGTTGGCTTTTGTTTCCCTGTGATACTGGCTGCCTCTGTTTGTGTCCAAGTGGTTCTCAGGTAGCAAATTCCCTCTAAAGAGGAAAGGGAGAGGAAGAGAAGATATGTCAATATCTTTTATAGTGTTTCATTGCAAACTCTATTGCACCTGACAAGGTGAGATGGTGGACATACATGGAATATCTGCTATGATATTGTTCTAAATTGTAATGCAGGGTGTGAATAATCTCATAAATGAATGTCACTTCTGGTTTTACTCAAAGCACCAACCTGCAGCAAAATAAATTGTACAGTGCATTTTATTCTGGATCTGGAAGAAGTACAGTAGGTAAGCCCCCTGAGGATTTTTATGAATTGTCATGTGGTGAAAGATATCCTTTGCTAAATTTACATATTTACTTATTTATTCTCTTCTACTGTAGGCAGAGAATTCAGCGCTGGCTCTGGAAAATGAAAATCAAAGAGAACAGTATGAAAGATGTCTCGATGAGGTAAGGTAGATAAAAAGGTTGTTCTTACCTGCTTCTATAATTAAATTAATACAAGTTAATCTCTCCCTCTCTTAGAAGCTTGACATTCTACTGCAATTTTTGTATTACCTCATTCTAATTAATTCCAAGAACATGTGTCTGGCAGTCAAAGGTGTTATTCTCCACGACCTCTGCTGTAAATCCTGTTTTGACCACAGCTTTTCACTGAAAAGTTGATATCCCTGTGACCAACACATAGAACTGGCTTGCTTCATTAGGAGGAGGAGGTTATAATTTGGCTATAATTAGGTGCTGTGCACTCCTTTTCAGTCGAGTGGAACACGTGTGGCAGTGGCTTCTCCCCTCAGGAATCCCTCAGCTTTCCCATGTGATACCTTCCATAACCCCAGAATTGAGTCTCTCAGCTCCCCTTAGAGTTACATACACAGCTTTTAATGCTGATTTTTTTCTAGCTGCTGGCTTGATCAGAGCTTCCAATTACAGCTGGAATATAATTCACCCCTCATTTATTGTCTGAGTACTCCAGCAATGCCTTCATTCCAGAAGTATCTCCTGTCTCCTGCTGCATGGAGCTTTCTCCACACATGTACTGGTGCTCCCTTGTTCCTCCCAGTAAGGCTCTCCAACATGCCTCAGAGTTTAAAGCAGTTTGAAAGCTCTTAGTGGCTCCAAGAGTTGCTTGGTAGAAATCATTTACCCATCCCATAATAAGGATGTGTCATGGCATAAGTAATTAGCTGACATGCAAACAAAACAAGAACCCCAGCTGTACCTTGGAGAAAAGAGTGCGTGAGCAAGCAAACCACCCAGGGCAGATGACAGTTCCAGACTTCACTGCAGCTTTTTAAATTTTTAATTGGCATTTGCTGAAGTGTTAGAAGCCTGAGCAGTACAACTCTGGTACAAAAAACCTCCAGTTTAGTGCAGATTTTCATCAGCAAATCCTCTTTTTTGCCACTGTGGCAGATTTTTGTCAGGCAATTTGCAGATACACCTTCCCCTGGGTCATGCTCTGCCCGTTCTGTGGCTCTGGGGTCCAGCAGAGCCTTTGTCTGCAGTGGCCTGAGTCACCCTCAGTGCACACTCAAACCATGCATGGATATCTTGGTGATAAGGATGAAATTACCATATAATTGCTAACTTCATTTTAAATTACAGAGCTTGACTTAAAATTATTTTCTGATTGTCTAGGACAAAATCTGCTTACATAATTAGTTTTGGAAATGAGTGAAGCACTGTAACTGTCCATTTCAGCAAAACACTCCATGCAGATTATAAGGACAGAAAGCATGCTTTTATTCTGTTTGCACTAAGATGGTGAATTTCTGACCCAGGATTGTTTTTCACACACTGTTTCAGTTTAAAGATCATGTAATTAAATCAAACTATGCTCTGAACTTTATTATCTTTAACATTATGTTGGCTGTTTTCAGTTCTTCTGTATTATCACAGCTGTGTCCATCTTCTCTCACTGTGTCAACTTTTCCGGAGCAAGTGCTTCTCACCACCTGTGGGTTTGGGCTTCCCTGTTTGGTTTTTTTTTTGTTCATCTTACTCTTTTTTTGTGTTTTTCACAATCCTTTGGCAGAGGCACTGTAACCAGCATAGTTTCAGCTGGCACAAGCTTGGACCTAATGCCCTCTGGTCACTGGGGTGAAGAAGTTGTTGCCCATGACTGAGGCAAGAAAACCTCATTTATTAGTTGCAAATTTTGCAGGAGTCCTGGGTCAGTGTCCACCTGAGCACATTCCTTTGGTGGAGCTGCACAAGAAATCACTCATCCTTACCCTCTTTCTTTAGTAATAATAAAGAGAATAGGAGATGAGACAGAAATTTAATTAGTTAATAACAAAAATTCCTTTCCAGACATTATTGTTATTGGAGATCTTAAGCAAATAAAATACTTTCCATGAAGATTTTTTTAAAAAATTAAAAATATTTGAAAATATTTCCACTGTAAAATTTCTTAAGGGCTTTAAGTCTGATGATTGCTCTGTTCATACCTCATCTTACACCAGCCCCTCTTCTTGTAAGTGGAAATTTCTTCAGCCCTTTCCTGGTCTGGCTCTCAGAACCTGTTCAGTGTTTTTAGGAGCAGATGTATTTTGGGAGCAGCCGTGTATCTGTGTGTGCTGCAGCCCCACTTTGCCTCAGGGGCAGCTGGCAGGTTTGGAGTGAGGAACAGAGCTGTTCCTGGGAACACAGGGCTCCAGCCTGAGACAGCTGAGGCTGCCACTGAAACATGTGAGTGCCTACTACAACCACGATTTTAATTTTTTAAATTTTGCCTCTGTAGTCAAGTTGGTTGTGAGTGCAATGAACTTCTCCTGGGCTGCTGCACAAGGAGTGCTTCCCTCCCCAGCCCCCTCCTGGCCAAGCTGGCTGTTCCATGCCTGGGAGGCTTGACAGGCCCTTGAGGAACTGAAGGCTGGGAACATTGTTTGATGATATTGAGTGAGCACTGCCACCTCTCACTCATCACTCAGCAGCCTCAAATTGCAGCTCCTCTGCCCTGGGCACAGGCAGACTCTGCTCAGGGCACTCAAGCCCCATTTAACCTGGCCACCCTGGCAATGTGGCCTGCCTGGTCCCCCGGGGTCACAGCCAAGTGACACTTTGTATGCACAGCGTGCTCTCTGCTCAGGTGTTGGTGGCCATTAAGCTGAATATGAAGGAAGTAAAAATAGCCACTGTGATTTTTGTGTCTCTCTGTAGCAAAGAGATACCAGAGCTGAGTTTTTAAAGCTATGCTTGCCATTATTTTCCCTCATTTTTCTTTTTTTTTTTTTAAATCAGTTATTTTACATAGTATTTTTCATTCATATAATGCCCTACATTTAATATTGTATAAATGCCTGCAACTGTGACATAAAAATGCATGCTGTGTAATCATTTTCATGGTAAAATTCAATGAAACTCAAATGTTCAGAGAGATTAAATCTGAAAAGCATATGGGTCAAGCTGAGCAGAGTCCTTTATGAATTTTAACAATTATTCACTGATTTTAAAATAATTGTTCATCTCTGAAGTGTAAATGTAAAAAACTTGGAACGGTATTTGGAAAAAGGTGTCATTGAAACGTTCCAGTACTTGATAAATAAGAAAAGAGCTTATTTAAATTCAGACATACTCTATAAATGTATCTTTCTGTTGCTGAAAAATTTAATGGAAAACCCAGGATTGTCGTCCTGTACCTTTGGGCTTTGAGGTTAACATGCTTAATCCCAGTTTCCTATTGTGGAATTCAGCTGTCAGTTTATTGGTAGGTGGCAATGTCATGGTTATTCACATCACTGTGCCAACTGAGATTTCTGTCAAAGCTTCATCATATTTACATGCAGGAAATTATGCAACTTGGGGTAGTTGATATTTTTGCTGATGTTTTAAGAATTAACTAATCAAAAATGCAGAGTTATCTTTAAAAAGGCATTCTGTTTTTAAGATTTGAATAAAAGATAAATCTTTTATTTTAGTACACTTGGAATGCCTTTGTGCATATGGAATTATACATTTAAGGCAGCTGTGTAAAATCTCAGTACTTGTAAAAGGCATAACAGATGTTGCATTAGGGTCTCTTTTCTTTGATTCATTCTTTTTATATCTTTTCTATTAATACCACTTTATGACATATATTTGTAAACATAATTGCCTAAGGAAAAAGTGAAGCTGGATCTTTTATCTCTTTTATTGCAATCCAAAAAAGGAAACGTCACCTAAAGCTCCTGGCTATTAAGTTCAAAGGAAAGGCAGGTTGTGTGAAAGGAAGGAGTGTCACCTTCTGCAGAACAGCAGACCAAGGAACCAGCCAGCTCTGTTCTATTCCTTATTTCACCTTGATTAACTGCAGTTATCACAGGTCAAGTACTTTTACAGCCTGATTTTTCCTGGGATTGAGCCACAGTTATGTCTCATGTAAGTGAGAACTTCGCATTTTCACATTTTCTGCATTTCAGAAGTCAATTCCTCTGCCTTCAGTGATCTCAGTTACCACAGTTTTTGGTAGTTGTGACTATCAGTTTTGTGGAGCTGGTTCATGTTGTTCATTCACATCCATGGTGTCTCCTGATACCTGTAAGTTAAAATGAAGTAGACTATTGAGTTTAGCAGCTTATTTCCATATGCTGTAGGAGTAGAATGGCAACCTCATTCGAAATGCAAACATTTGGCTATGATTCCACTTATTGAGTGCTAAATTAATTTTAGTAACTGCAGAACATTTCTCTGAAGGCTTCCCACCTCTGTTCCTTCTGAATACCAAAAATACAGACCTGAAAATCTTGAATGGTAATAACAACACAGTTTGCCAAGTTGCTAGATAAATAGAAAAAAATGGCCACATTTTTCTGAAGAACCTGGTTACATATCTTTCTTATTGAGATCCATGGGAGCTATGGATCACTGGCAGGTACTTCCATTTAGATACCTATCTTCACTCAAAAGCTGGAAAGTTTGTCATAAATGCATCAGCAGGTTCAGTTTTTTCCCATTTGGAATATTATGCCATTTACACTCCTCTGTACAATATGTAAAGCTGTAGGAGTCATTTTGTAGGCTATGCTGTTGTGAGTGACTAGTGCACACTTCAAAGAACCTTTTAGTTCTCCCTGGGTAAAGTAACTCCGTGTCAGAAAGTAAAGAAATAATGTATTCGCTCTGGTTTGTTCAATTTTCAGGTAGAGCAAACAGACCTTAAAGTACCTGCCAGAAGGAGCAGTGTCGGATGGAGAGCCTGAGAGCCTGCAGGGCAAGGCACATGGGCTTTCAAACCCTAGCATGTTTACTTCTGTTGGTTATTACTGTTCTAATATTAGTCTGTGTCTTCTGTTAAATCATGTACAGAGCTATTCTTTTGGAGTGATGCTCCACAGGCTGCCTGAAGTTAGGGACCAGTTTGGGAAAAAAAAAAAAAAAATTGATACTAGGCAATTTTATGAGTATGAATCAAATGTAGCTTTTGTATCTAGCAAAAGTAAATTATTTGCAGAAGTGAATTAGCTGCTGCAGCTCTTTGCTGCCCACTGAGTTTACATCATTGTTGGTGGGGGTTTTATTTAATTTGCCAAGACTAACAAGAATCAATGCAGATTATTTAGTGATACCTGCATAAATTTTACTGTAATTTCTGTAAACCAAAACAAAATCAAAAATTTCTTTTTTCTAAGAGAGACATCTCTACTTGCTCTGCCTAAATGCAGGAGCAAAATGGTGAGTCAGCACATTGTGTGGTAACAGCTGCATCTATGGTGTTGAACCTTCAAGTTAGACAGCACCAACAGAAAATCTTACCTCAGTCTTTCTTTCTCTCCCTCCTTCTTCCACCTCACTCCCTACTATCCTTGCTGGTAAATATAAATTAGAAAGGATGTATAAAATAAATAACTTCAAAAGTTCCCTGTTGAATATACAGTTCTGCTAATCAATGGTGTGTAATCTCATCCAAGTCAATTGTGCTATGTGGGGTAAATGCCTTCCAACCACATTTCGATGACAGTAGGTACTTTAATTTTCTGTGGCACTTTATGGTTCCTGCTTGTCATGATAGATGTACCATTTTGTCAATATTTAATCAAGAAACAATTAAACTTCATGAAAACATTCAGGCCTCCATCCTTGGCTGGTAAAAATCCTCTCTAGTGAATGCAGTCAATCCATGGTGATGCACACGAGCTGCATCTAGAACTGTGAGAGTTTAATCTACTGCAAAGAAGAGGTGACACAAGTTAACCAAATGCCCTTCATGTCACACTGCAGTTGATGCAGTGCATATTTGCTTATAATGAGGACTAGCACAGAAGTAGTTGATGTGAATTTCATGTATTCTTACTAGTATTATCTGATTAAAATAATGAAAATGCTGGAAATGGTGGTGGTTGAAGATGTGAGGTGGAGTATAAAGCCACTGGCAACTGTGCAACCAATACAGTGAATGTTTATGACAATCTTTTAACTCACTCTGGTCCAATCTGTCCTTAACCCTTTGGGCCTCACACTGAGTGTCAAAAAAAGACTGTCATGGTTTCAAGCCTAGATGGAGATGAAGCACCACACAGCTGCTTGCTCAAATCCAGTAGAATGGAGAGAAGAATCAGCATAAAATTTGTATGTTGAGATAAGAGCAGTTCCCTTCCTGGCAACTCCCCCAGTTTATATCACATGACGTTCTGTGGTGTGGATTTTCCCTTTGGCCAGTTTGGGCCAGCTTGTCCCAGCAGTGCTCCCTCCCAGTGTCTTTTGTGAACATCCTCACTGGCAGAGCATGAGACTAGATAAAAAAATGGTCCTTGACTTAGGATAAACACAACTTAGCAAAAAACCAAATCATCAGTGTGTTATCAACACCATTCTCATTCTGAACCCAAAGCACAGCACTGTAACAGCTACTGAGAGGAAATTAACCTTGCCCTAACTGAAACCAGGACAGGCCACAAAAGAAGGTATTGTTATGCATACACACACAATAACATATGTAAATTTGTTTACTTTTTCTCTTTCAGGTAGCTAATCAGGTTGTTCAGGCTCTACTTACTCAAAAGGTAAGTTGTGATTTGGGTATTTTCAGTATAACTTAAAGCTTGCAGATACTCATTGTTTATTTGAGAGATATGTATATATTCTTGAATAGTATATATTTTTAAACTATGTTCACACATTCAGTAAGCAGGGGAAGTACTGCACAGGAAAAATATTTGAAGGATAATTGCAAACCTGGCACAATGAAAAGATTCACTTTGGCTTCTACAGAGATCTGTTCTGCATGAAGTCATGTCTGAAGTTCCAATTTTCTGAAATGGTTTTTGAGTTAAACGTGATTCCGTGATTTCATTTTGTCAGGGAAAGAAAGAGGGAAAGACAAACAAAATATAAAGTTCTATAACAATAAGCTGTGAGCATTTCAATATTCAGGGAATGGTTCTTTGTGAGGTCTAGACCACTTGATGGATGTGGCATTATTAAAATGCTTTGGATCATTTAGTTGTAAAAAGATGATTTGGAAAGAGGCATAAATGCAGTCTTTTAAAGCAGATAGTGCAAAGGAGAATATAAACTGTCTTGTCTACACTTAATGACAGGACAAATTATAATGTTCTTAAAATGCAGCATGAAACACAAAGTTGAAATAATCTAAAAAACTCTTGCCACATGCGCAAAAGTGTTCTAGATGCAAATATTTTTTGAGGACCAGCCCCAAAGCCTCCCTTTATGGACATCATTCTGCCCAGCAGGACATCATTCAGAATGCTCCCTGCAAAGGGAAGAGTCGGGGCAGAGGGGACAGGCTGAGTTGAAAGTATTGTTGCTCATCCCATGATTTTTAGATGCACAACAAAGGTTTTTACTCTGGAAGAGTAATACTGCCTTCCAGCAGTTGGAGGTTGCAGCTCAGAGGTGGTTTGTGCAAGCCACAACATCTAGGGGAGTTTGCCCTGCTGCTGTCTGTGCTCTGTTTCTCTGTTTACACGTAGGAGTAGGGTCTGTGCATCATCAGAGGACTGCAGAGCTGCTCCTGTGACACCTGCTAGAAATATAACTTGAGGTATTTTCTAAAAAAATCCCAAATATGTGTTTCAATACAGTTTAAATGGAAATGGAGGTATTTTTTCATGTTAATATACACAAAAACCTCATACACATTTTGTGTTATAAAACCGTATGTGGTGAAATACTCACCAGAGGGTTAATCTCACTATATTAATCTCTGGTTTGGGAATATTTTGATTGTTTCCCAAATGGAGAGAGGAGCTTGCTGATTTCCTTTGCAAAGGTGTCAGACATTTTGATGACTACATACTTCCTCAGTAATTAATCCTTCCAAACCCATAGGAACCAAGGGGTTCCTAAGGATACAATAAAAACAGATCCAAATACATTTAATAAAGTGATTTACTTAGGGTTGATGTGATTTAACAGCTGCTTACCTATTACTGAGTAATAACAGCTAATTTAATATCCATAGAAAGAGGAAAGAGGGTACTTTTCTAAATGCTAATGAATATTAACTGTATAGTGCTCCTGACACTGTTCATACAAGTCCTTTTATAAGAAAAGACAGGAACACAATGGTGTGCAATAAAGAGGAAATTGCACTCCTTACACCAGTCCCAAAAGGGTAGATATCAGAACCCAAATAGTAGCTGGTAAATAGATAAATCTACCATCATGCAGCTGAGCAGTAAGGCAGAGTCAGTCACGCCACAGAGAGATAACACACGTCAGGAGCAGAGCAAGACATGGAGAAAAGCTGAGAGCTTTCACAAAAGGGAGAAAAGTGATTTTGTGCAGTAGCACACACTGCGTGGGCTTTGCTGTGAATTTGAAATCATCCCTCAAGGACTAATTTTTGCTTAAATGAAGTACATGCAGTAATGTAAGGAGTAAAGCGCTGTGCGCTTGCCGGGATGTGGAAAGTCTGTGATCCCACTGAGAGATTCTGGTGACACAAATTGAGTGAGCAAAGCTTGAGTGATTTGTCAATGTCACTGAATCCTTGAAATGGAATTACAGTCTTAAACGTTCACTTTTCAAGTATGTAATTTGTTACAATACATATAGAATTTCTCTAACATGAGAGACTTTTTTTTTTTTTTTTATGTGACTGGAGAAACTATGTTAAATTGAATTTGTGCTGAGTTAGCCACGCAGCATAATTTCACAATTTTGTGTAGCAAAATTCTATGGATTTCTACCACTTACTAATAGGAAATTTTGCCTCTAGGAAATTTAAGAAGTCAGACATCCAATAAAATTAACTGAGGCAAACCTGTATGCTGTAATACTGAAAACATCCATTCTTTCTCCTTCCACTCAAAGACTTGTCATATAGCATGAGCTGATTGACCTGCTGAGAAATGGATTTTTGAATTTTTTTTTTTCCATGTAAGACCTGGATCAGCAGCTTGAAATTTGTGCTAAACCATTCAATTGAATTATTTTGTGACCTGTGTATCTACTTCTTGCATTGTAATCTCCTCCATAGGACTGTATTCAGGAGATTACTCTTTTTACTCTGGGTTCTATATGAAAGCCATTTCTCCATTTTCATCAATTAAATAAAAAAAAATGAATTAAGTGTTAATTAAAGCAGAAAGAAGCCTGTTCAGAGGGAAAGCAGTGTTTTTCTGGAACCTCTACTGAGGCCATTGGATCCCATTTTGGAGAGAAGTGAGTCTGGTTCATACTGAAGAGATAAAGCAAGACCACAGAGATGCTCAGCTATCACTATACTGAAACCCTAGGAGTACTTTAAATATTTGGGAGAGTGCTATTTTAATAGCTAGTTGTTTTGCCCACAGGAGAGGAATTATATGTTTCAGACATTTGATAGTTGTATTAATTGGTAATTTTAGGACTGCAAGTTTCTAAACTCAGATTTTATTTTACCAGAATACTGCTACTTTTATGTGCCTCATTTCTCCTGGGCTATGTGTGGCATTACCACTGGCAGGGTTTATAGCATCTGGGTGGGTAATCTACTATCTTATATTTCACTTTTTTTACAGAAATTCTGAAGTTTGAAACATAAATCTTATGGTTTTAAAACTGCAAGATAGGAAGGGTTTGGGCAGAGGCCTTGCTAAGATTTAAATTTTTTTCTTCACTGTTAGTTTCTGTGAATCATTTTTCCTGTTCAGTGCCCTTAGTAGTCTTGAAATGTTAAGCACTGTTATAACAACCAAGGCTCAGCTTTAAATTCTCTGATTTGTGAAAGACAGATAATGATGGGTCTTGATGCTTGCAATCTCTGTTACTAATAGAGATTCTTGTGCAAGACCAGGGATAAGAGGTCTCACTGACAGGAAACAAAGCTTCAGGGCTTCAGAAATCATCAGCCTCAAGACTTTTTGAGGGTTGTGTTGGAAGGCTCTTGCAATTTCAGCTGAACAGCCACTTGACAGCCACCTAAAACAAATGTTATAAAACCATCAGGAGAGAATAACTGCATTCATCCAGTATTCATAAAATCTGATACATATGCATAAAAAGATGTTTACAGTTTTCTGGGAATCTCAAGATGAACATATTTTATTGTGTGTTCACCTCTTATAACCTCAGAGCTGGTTACAGCTGAGACTCGAGCAACTGTAGGCAAGAGTTTAAGCTACATCTGACTACAATTTCCCCCTCTGACTTGTTTTCTCATCAAGCCAGCTCATCATGTTGTTAATGGTATTGACAGGACAGCATATGGGGGTGCTGAGGCCTGTTTCTCCACCTTCATATGGTGGAAAGTGATATGAGCTAGGCAATACCACAGGGCAGCAAATGTCCTAAATTTAAATAATGGTAAGGATTTTGGAGATGTAAATTAAAAAACCAAACAAACCAACCGAGATACGGCTGCAGCTTATTATTTTTACATGTAATTTTTATTAGGGGACTATTTTTCCTGGTTGTGAAGCTCTCTCACCTCAAAATGGGCAGCTGCACAAAATATTGCTGAAAAGATCAGTGTCATATTCTGCACTGTCTCCAAAATCCTCTCTCTAGCAGAATCCTGTGTTCCTTCAGGTGACCAGGAAAAGCAGGTTTTACACTGGAGATGTAGACAGAGACAGACCAACAGATAGTCAGACAGACAGATAGATAGATAGATAGATAGATAGACAGATAGATAGATAGATAGATAGATAGATAGATAGATAGATAGATAGATAGATAGATAGATAGATATTAGCTGTATCTGAAAGACATTGTTGGCTTGACTGGTTTTACACTCCACCTCCTCCACTTCTAATAGTCAATTTTAAATCTTTTTCATAGAATCATAGAGTTGCTTGTATTGAAAAGGACCCTTAAGATCACTGAGTCCAACCATTAACCCAGTGCTGCCAAGCCCACCAAACCATGTCCCAAGTGCCACATCTACACAGCTTTTAAATCCCTCTAGGGGTGATGACTCCACCACCTGTTCCAATGCTTGACAAATTCTTCCTAATATACATTTTTCCTAAAAAAATGGTCCTAAAGTTTTTCCTAATATACAACCTAAAGCTCTCCTGGAGGCCATTCCAGAGGCTGTTTCCTCTTGTCCTATAGTTGTTGCTTGGGGGAAGAGACCAGTGCCCATCTGGCTAGAACATCCTTTGAGGGAGTTGTAGAGAGTGAAAAGAGCCTCTGTTTTTTTTTTTTTTTCCAGGCTAAACATCCCCAGCTCCCTCAGCTGCTCCTCATCACACTTGTGCCCCAGACCCTTCCCCAGCTCCATTGCCCTTCTCTGCACTCACTCCAGCCCCTCAGTGTCTTTCTTTAGTGAGGGGCTCAGAACTGAACACATCACCTGAGGTGTGGCCTCACCAGTGCCCAGCACAGAGGGAAAATCCCTGCCCTGGTCCTGCTGGCCACACTATTTTCATCCAGCCAAGATGCCACTGGCCTTCTTGCCCACCTGGGCACATCATGGGGTGTCTGGGAAGACAAGCCCATCCACATCAGGCACAGCAATGCTGACTTGGGTGTTCTAGAAAAAGCAAGGAAGGGATCAGAAGAGATCACCTTGAAGGCACAGTGCCACTTTGAACTTCTGCCTGGTTTGGTGTAGCTTATGCATTTTACTCAGCTCATGCTTATTACAATATCCATCTACTAATTGCTGCTCTATGCTTTCTGTCAGCTGCAAAATGGAACACATCGCTAGCAAAGTCATTTTTATGCTAACAGAAAACTCTGAAAGGAGGCACCAGGTAGCTACTGTTCTTCATGACAAGATATTCTTTAATGTTATAATGGATGATCAAACAACCAGAGAAAATGAAGTAGCACATTTTTGCAATTTATACTACTTTAAAAGTTGTGTGTTTATTTCTTCTTAATACCATTAGAGTTTTTATGTGCTTCTGTTACCTGCTTTCTAATCTTACTGTTTTCTCTTGTGCTGCAGGGTCTGAGGGAGGAATGTATAAAGCTGAAAATGAGAGTTTTTGATCTGGAGCAACAGAATCGAACTTTAAGTGTGCTTTTCCAGCAGAAAGTCAAACCAGCGTCTGACCTCCTCCTTCAGGTAGGAAATGGTCTTTGTAGGAAGCAGGCTCTGAGCTTTCTATTTCTTCAAATTATAAAATACTTCTCTTCTTTTCAAGGCTGTCAGTAAGTGGGAAATGACAGTTGATAGATTTAATATATTAGAAGAATATCTGTTATATGTACTCTGATCCCATTGAAACTGAAAATGTGTGCCAGTGAGCTCTGATATTGCATGGAAATCTGGAGAGAGGAGCACACCTGCAGAGTAACTTACTTTTTTAGATGATTCTTCGCTATGATAAATGGAATGATATGGGTTCATTATCCCTCTGCAGGGGAGAAGCTCATATTCCTTAACATCCTACTTGATGGTGAACAGTGTAATTTCCTGTGAGAAGACAGCCCATTTATTTAACTTTTGCCATATGTGCTACTGTCCTGGTTTCAGCTAACTTGCAAAGGTTTAAGTACATCTTCACAGGCTTAGAGTGATTATTTTTTTTTTTTTTGCCAATGTTTTATGGGAGGATATAGCTGAGAAACCATTTGACCCATGTCTCACTCATTTGCCATTCTGGAATACTAAGAGATGTTTCAGTATCCTTCTTCATTTGGCAATGTCTGATATTGTGAATGATCCCATTTCTTTGTCATCCTTTTGCAGAAGAATTGCTTTGCAGAAGTTCCAACAAATCTGACTATGAGCTAGGACAACAGCAAGTGAGGACTAAGTAGAACTTGCAGGACATGTCAGCTACATAAGTGATATTAAATGTGTATCTTAAACCCTCACTGCTCTGCATCTGTAACTCAGAGGAAAATGTGGCCCTTGCACTGTTGTCCAACAGCCGAGGGCTGCTGACTCTCCTCAGGGCGGGCTGGGTTTTCTGCAGAAACACAGTCTGCTCTCAGCTGATGTTAAAGGCAAGGGAATCTGCATGCTGAGGGCAAATATTGTACTTACTGAGGAACTGTAAAGCACAGGCAGGGTGGTGCCAGGTCACATCACAGGGATCTGGGTTCTTCAGTTTTCCTCAGGCTCTTGTCAGTCTCTTGATTGTGTGTTGATTTGGGTGCTGCTAGGTCAGGACCTCCTCTGTCCTGGTTTCCTGTCCCTCGTCCCCTGCTTCCTTTCCTAGTTCATCCTTCATAGACCCCTCTACTGAGGTGTGATTTATCTTTAGCCATTCACAGTTTTGACACATCTACCACAGCATGGATCTTCATTGCTCGCTTCTGCTTTTGACAGTCTCATCAACTGCTCCTTCTTCCCGGTTTGGGGTAGTTTTTCTTTCTTTTTCCTGTTTCCAAAGGGTCTGACTCCAGCTGATGTCAGCTTGGGGTTTGATTACACAGAATCACATGCTGCACATTCATTATTACAGATGCAGTTCTATTCCCAATTCCTTACGTGGCAATAATAAAGCTGGTTTATTCTGGGAATGCTGCAGAAGCGTTGGATAGCATCTGAAAAGTGGGATCAACACTTTGACTTGAGATCCTTGAAACTGGATTGTGCAGCAGTTCTGAAAAAAATTTAAAGAGATGAACCTGCACCAGGTAGAAGAAAGAACAAAATGATCTAACACATTTCCCGGAGGGATTCAAATTATTTTATATCATTGTTCTTGCACAGCTTGGCAGGAACTAATGTGCATAGATTTTCTTTTCCCTCCTTTTTGCTTGATTTGTCATTATTGGCTGAGGACAAAAGGGAATTAAGTTCATTCAGAAAGTCCAGGTCTCCCTGGAGCAAAATTTGCTGCTATGACTGTTCTCTTGCTATCAAAAGGTTTTAACTCGCTAGGTAAAAAAAAACCAGAGAACAAGTTGCAGTGTATGTTAGAAAAGGAAGAACTTCTGCTAAAACTCTTCATATGTCCTTTTTTACCAAAAAAAAAAAAAAATCCAAACCAAACAGGAAGTAGTTTCCAGATTTTTAATTATCCTCTAATTATACTCCAGACTCAAATAAATGGCATGCAGTGTGTGATCTTGCAGCCTGAGATGCAACATCTGAAGAAAGATGTTTTCTTAGGACTGAAATTGAGCAAATACTGTTGTGTGCCTGCATAAAATTAAGGAAGAGTTTGCATTATGTCTTCTTGGAAGTGCAAACAACCCAGATTTAGAGCAGGAGGTAAATATTGGTTTAAATGTGTCACTCTGTAGAAAAGTTATAAATATGTGCTTAAGGGCATTCCTGTTAGATCATGGCCCCAGTCAAGGGAATGGGCAAATTCTGCTAACTGGGGTGAGGGCATGGGGTGTTTTCACCTTTCCTGTACTCTCTGATACAATACAGTTCAATTTTATTTAATGCTGATCTCATCCTAGGCAATAAAACTACAGATTTTGAAGAATGCCATGGTAGAGGGCACAAGCTAAAAATAAGTAATGTTAGCTACTATTTCTGCATATCAGCCTCTGTGATTTTGTTGTATAGTAACATAAAATTATTCCATATTTGACATGAGGAGACTCTTGTATTACAGAGTAAGCTTATTTTTAAACTGTAAACATTTTGACTTCTCAAATGTCAAGAGAAATATAGATTTTTTTTTTAAACAAAATTTGAAGGTAAGTGTAGATTTCACCATTGCCCTAGGTTTTTATGTGTATGATTGCAAGCAGATAATACATGATTGATATGTCTTAGATATCAGATCTCTCCCATCTTTTTTCTAGTGACTGGATTGGTATAAGTGTTTTAAATTTGACTGCAGAGTAATGGCCTGCACAGCACACCAATTGCACTGTGTTGGTTTTGCCCATGTTTCTCACACAGTTCAAAAGAAACACTCATTTTGCTACCAGTTAAAAAAAAATTAAATTCACATAGTACAGTTTCCATGACTGCCTCTGGAATTCTGCACTGTAGAGAAGGTGTTAAAAGTATTACTTTTTCATGCATTTACAAAGAGCTTAAGTGCTTATGAAGTTGAAGGGCCTAATTGTGTTTTTGAGGCAATATGTGTTGAGTTTGTGATTGTGTGTGTTGCCATGTGA
Organism: Urocynchramus pylzowi; assembly: GCA_013397555.1. Lineage (NCBI taxonomy): Eukaryota > Metazoa > Chordata > Aves > Passeriformes > Fringillidae > Urocynchramus > Urocynchramus pylzowi. The sequence continues at coordinate 705,192 of VZRH01001487.1, read as the reverse complement.
GTTCTCTGCTACCAGGAATTTTGGTGTGCTTACTGCCTGCAGGGAGTGACACAGATGCTGTGTCACTCCTGTCATGAAGAGATAAGTAATGCAGTCTCTGATGCAAAATTTTAGGAGGATAAAAAGATAATTCAGGCTTTTTTCTCTTCACCTCTGATACTGTAGACAGTTTTAAGAGCTACCCTCTTCTTTCTGGGGACATTCTTTGTAGCTGAAGTGTGTGATTTACAGAGGCAGTACTAGAATAGATAAATAAGGAGAAGGCTGATTACTTTTTTTTTCCATTATTGTTATTTTGTAATACTCTGAAACAGCTTTTTTAAAATGATGAAGCTTTGGAAAAGTGTTTTGTGTCAGCACCATCTGAGAAAGAGCAATAGTTATAGTTAAAACCTAGCACAAAAGAGCAAATTCTGCCAAAGCAGCCTTCATTTTCCTCTGTTAATGTGGTTGCTAAAAAGATATTAAATTCTGCCTGTCATAGCAAGAGGGGCTGGGAAAGAAAACCAGGAACTCCATTTTAGTGACCTGCCTTGTACTTCATCTGCAAGTGAGACAAAGAGTTGGGGATAATAGTCAAAGATTTAAAACTGAGTAGAGGAAATTCTCTTCAATAGAAGTGAAGAGAGAAATCTGTGGAAATTATTTACAGGAAGATGCTGAAAGGAATAAAACAGGGATCAGAGGTTGCCTTCTTATAAATATCCCTTTTAAAAAAATTAATATCATATATCTCTGTTTACATAAATTTAAGATGTTTGCTAGATGAATTTCTCCCATGGGAGAAGTCTTGCTTTCACTTTTCACCTAGAAATTTGTTGTCACAGGGTATTTTTATAAACCATGCAGGATTTTTCAGTGAAAAGGGATAAAAAAGTGGCAAGTAGCAAAATTTATTGAGTTGATTTATTTGATTAAATAAGTAATAAAATTTTCATAGTTGGGAAAGTATAAGATAATATTTCTAATCATGAGATTTACAATATCCCTGATCTTAAACTATATTTTCATTGCTGTTTTATTTCCATCATAAAAATTCTACTTTATCAACCCCAGAACCAGGCAGGGAGGTCTCCTGAAGCATTTATTTTCTCCTTGTGTTTCTCTGGCTGAATTACTTATATCTATTACTCATGGACCATCCACACTGTTTAATTTTACACCTAAAATTTTGCCTAAAATTCTGCAGCACAGGGTGTTGAATTCTCAAGTGGTCAAGGTAAATAATAATTACTTTGTGATGACTGCATTGGTATGAGCCCTTTTAATAACCTGACAGCTCTGCCCTGATGTACAAGACAGAGTGTGGCTGTACAGACTGTGATGGAACCTTGCACAACTTAGCAGGAAGGGGTAAATTGCAGGAATGCCATTATTATATATGGGAAGAAGAAGAGGGCACTTAATTGCCCTAAGAGCTGACAGAAGGAGATGGAATGTCTGGGCTCAGAGCCTGACCTCTGGAGCAGACATCGTTAGGCATGATGAAGTCTGAATGCAGGAGGTTAAAAGTGAAGTTGCATTGCTTTACAGCAGTGAGATCTGTGTAATGTTTAAGTGTTTTGGAGAGTAGGTGTTTGAGGGTTTGAAATGAAAGCTAAAGATGGTCACACACACTGTTAGGGAACAGTTTGTCAGCATTCCAAGGTACATTTCACTAAGTGGATTGTTATATGCTGGGGAGCAGTAGAATTTCCTTCTCACAGAAGTCAGGTGCCTGCAGGTTCTCGAGGGAGCAGGCAGACTTGATACCAAATCAGCAAATTGTTTTTCAAGTTGTGAAAGTCCTGCAGCTGACCTGCTTATTTGCTTATTTCACATTTATTCCTCTGTATCCATCAGATTGTCAGGGCATTCCTTTCTGCAAATCTTCAGGAAAGTTCCAGCTCCAGAGCAAGCTCTGTCCTTTTCTCTTCGGTAAACATATAAATAATTTGTGGCAGCATCTGTAGTGAATATTTCCTTACTCAGAAATCAGGACTGATGGCTTGAAGGAGAAATTAATTCCAGATCTGCTAATTTCTTCAGCAGTAATTGAATACTGCTTGCAAGTTAAGACAATCTCCAGGGCTGTATCAACGGAGAAGAAGGTGATCACATAAATGTAAAGCATGTTTGAGATATATTAAGTTTAAACTAGTACATTAACCTTTATCTAAGAAATACATTGCTTGTAGAACCCCTTTTAAGAAGTGTGAGAGTGGATTTTACTCTATTCATGGTTCTCAAAAGATTTCAGGCCATTGCCCTGCTGAATTAATTCCTCCAGGTCAAGGCTACCAAAGTGCACTGTTACAGTCATAAAGATCCTACCCCAGGATCTTCATGAACCTCCAGCCTTGCAGCCATGAGAAATTGTAAGAATGCTTCTGTATATCAGGAATCAAGACAGTGATCTAGTATTGAAAACTCAAGTATTTTGAGACTTTTAAGAACAAATTAAAGAACATTCTTCATGTGAGGATGGTGATGTTGTTTCCAATCTTGCATTACCTCAGTAAACTGTTATCTACTTACTATTTGTTCCTTGTCCTCACTCACCAATAATATCTGAGAGGACAGAAATATAAAATTTTGAAAGTCTGTATTTCATCTCAGCTTAAATCATCAACATGTAATAATACATTATAAACCATATTTATTACTTGCTCTGTTTGCAGCTCCAAATATATGCCGAAGAAATATTACAGAGATAGAATATTTAGGAGAGCCAATTGGTTAGATAAATGGGTGACCAAAAAAAGTCAGTGATGAGGGAAGAAGAGGAAACATCACCCTTCTGGAGAAGCCATATGATTTCTAGTTTTGAATGCACAGCAGCAGCACAACACCTGAAAGAATTTGGTGGTGTATCTGATATGCAGCCAGCCCTGGAAGGAGCTCCCAGATAGGCAGGCTGAGAAAGGAACAGAAAAATGTTTGTTAGAGATGGTGGAATGAGAGGAGAGGTAGGGCAAGATCCCTCACAACAGATCAGACTAAAGCAAAGCACAGTGAGAGGGTCAGCGGAGAGCAGTATTTCTGTATTTCTGTATGAGGAAGTTAGATCAATCAACTTGATCAGCCTGCTCCATTGGTAATTTGTGTTTTGGTGATTTACCTTCTTGTCAGACTGTTGTCCCTTATTTCAGCAATTCAATTCTTACCAATTTGCTCTCAAACAAAATCAAAACATTAGCTTAAGCTCCCAGGGCATGTAGTTCTGATGAAAATAATGTGTTTAAGAGAAAATTACCCCCAGCTGCTCAGCATTCCTCTGTCCAAGTATTTTGACTAGCCTGGAGAGGTTCCACAGAAAACCAATGAAAGGTTTTCCATGTCAACAGAAACATGGCATTCTGTGATAGAATTTTAAATAGATAAATTTCAGCTACCAAGTTTAAAAATGAGCCATTTCCATTATTCCCATGAAAATAAATTGCTACAGCTGTAGCAAAACCAGCAAATCAAATGAGCAAACAATCTTCAGGAAAGCCACAAGTGATCCTTGGTGAAGTATTTATGAATGATTTTGACTGAAGAGAGCAATATTTTTTAAGTTTTGAAGACACATAAAGGCATTATTCAAGAGCAAAGAGAGTATTTCAGAGTAAGCACGTGTCAGGAGAATGGTGGGGCTGTACTGATGTGACAGGCCTGGACAACAAAAGTGAGATTTTACTGCCAATTTTTAGACAAAGAAAAATAAGCAACTGACACTGAGTGAACCAACAATTTTTCTTTATTCTATGCATAGATTTTTATTATCAGTGATGAGCCACATGATGGCAGGAATCCAATATGGCATTTGAAACCCTAAGCAAGTACGTGGACAGAGTAATTAAGTACAAGAATATTGTTCATGGTTTTTCCTTTATTCTGTGTATTCCATATGGGAATAAATTTTTTAAAGGAAGGAATTCCACAATAGGAAAGAATATTGCTGTATCCTTTTCCAAACCTGCCCTGTGCTTCACTCTTAATAAACATTAAAAAGACATTATTTTTTATTCCATGCAGGAATATTTAACCTACAGTAATTCTTAAATTGTGGCTGCTTTTTCAGCCTGTTCTGTTTGCTGAATATATTAACAATTATTATTAGCAACTTTCCATGTGAATCCCTGCATAAATGGTCAAATGTAAGTACAGAGGCTGCTTAGAGAATGGTTGTGAACTTAGTGAAAACTCTGAGTTACTCTTGTGTTTCTATTTTGTGTGACCAACACATCCATGTGTTGTCTGATACATTTATGGTTTTGCAGTTTTCAATTTATTTATTTTAATATATAGTTGTTGTATTTAAGCCAAGAGTCACTCATTCAGATTTCCTTTCTAAATGGGAAATTTTTTTCTTGTGGACGTTCTGACAGCAAAAATTAGCATGGATTTGTTTAATGTTATCACAGTATGTGATGTGGTACCTACAAGCCACGTGTTACTTATAAAAGTGCAAGTTCATATCATCAGGTCAGCTTTTAAAGCCTCCCCCTTTTTGGATTTCACAGTGGAATAAAATAGGAACCTCTGCAAGTCCTCTTAAATGCAGTGTGCTCAAACAACAGGTGTGCAGGGTAATTGTTTTCTCATCATGGTGCATATTTCACACTCTGTAACTCTCAAATGGAATACCAAAAGAATGTATAAAATTAATTCAAAGATTTAAAGGGCTCTGTCTTGTGGTAAAGTGGGAATCTATTGAAATTCTAAAGCACTACAGAATTATAACCTTTATTATTACAGATCTATGATTTTCTTTTTATTGTGCTAATGGAGCTAAGTATGTAGTTCATTTTTATTTTCTTAAAACTTTGGAATTTAAAGAAAGGATAACTGTGCAAAAGCATATATTAAACAAATAATAGATAAAGGATTAATTTCATCTGTTATTACACTCAATACATATAAAACCTCATTTATATTTTACTTTATTACTGTGTTTTTGTTACTGTTATTTAAGTGCAGTGGCACTTTGAAGAGGTGAAGCAGTATAGAATCATGGCTCTTTTTACTGAGAAGTAGGTGTGCCAATAAGTGCTCTGCTTCATAACATTTAAACTGTTCAGATTATATCAGGCCAGTGTGAATTGCTAGTAATGTAAGATTATACATTCCATCAAATGAAACAAACTAACATTATGCTAAGTGGGTTGAAGCACATAAGGTTACTCAATAGGTATTTTCTGTTGCCATCTGTTATGGAAAAAAAAATTTTCCTCTGATATACTTTATATTTTTTGTATATTCTTACAGATACTGCACATAGAATAAAGGGGTTATAATTAGAATAAAATATTACTCATAATGAATCATAAAACACCTAAGGAACCAACCCCATCTTTTAGTATTGAATTTTACTAATGCTCTCCTTTGTTTCCCAAATGACCTATCTTCTTTAATGATAGTTTGGATACTGGTAAGATTCAAATTCTCATCCAAAGGCCGTGGCACTATTGACTAAATCTCTGTTGATTCGCTGAGAATGTGAAATACTGTATTGCAAGATAAAATCAGCACGAGGTGCTCAGTGAAACTGAAGAGTCCATTAGTGCCTTAACTCTTAAATTACCATCTGTAATCTCTCCTGATAAGGACGAGCTGAAAGGAAAAGTTACCTTTGTCATTAAATCTTTAACAATGTGATATTGACAGTCTCGAGTTTTTCTGTATTTTTAGCATCTTTAGGCTGCATCCCTGCTCCTTTCTTTCTCTAGATGTGGGCAGGCTGTGTTCCATTAGTCACCAAGCAATGTCTGGGTGCAGGAAGGGGCAGTGATTTGTCTGTGTCCTGTGTGCATCACAAGGGCATCTTCCACATTATGAATTAAACTCCATCTCACTGCATTAGAAGTATGGAAAACAGACTGCCAAAGTAATGGCATCATGAATTAATAGCAGTGCTTTAAAAATCTCAAATATACTCCCACTCTTCAGCTCATCTTTCTGGTATACAATTTCAGAAATGAGCTACTTAATTTCATAGTGTTTTGATCCTAAATTTTTATATTCGGTTATATTTTAAAAGCAGAAATGCTCAGTCATTTTTTTTAAAGTTTCTGTTATTTACTATTAACTGTTTTTCTATAAATAAGCCTTGTGTACTTTTCCTGTACAGTAGATGCAGGCACAGACACAGGTCTAGGCACAATTATTATGAATTATAGATACTGCAAGTGTGAGCATGAATCAGAGATTAGCATTGTGTTTTAGAGCTTCACTTAGATTTATTTGACTAAATGATCCCTAGGAGATCTTGACAAAAATTAGAAATATGAGTACTCTCTGCCCTGTCACAAGTCTTCACCTGGTACTTGTTCCTGGGGGAATAACAAATGGATTTAACCTTTCATTTAGGTCTTCAGGTCCTTCATTCACATGGGACCAGACTTTCAAGAGCTCAGGCATTGTGCTGAGCTCTTCTAAAAATCTAGCTACTGCCAAAATGGGAGCTGATCCCTTTAGAAATTCCTATATAATACCTCCTTAAGCCCTGCTTTTATCCACAGTGAGAGAGCGATCAATTCACAAGGGCACAGGTTCCTAGTCAGGAGATGGCTGGCACAGCTTCTTCTGAGCACAGACAGCTGCTGAGAGGGTTTGCAGCTCCCAACCTGGCCAGGCTGCCTCTGGTTGCAGGGTGGGAGAGGGGATTTTGCCTGCCATCCCATGCCAGGCCTAGCCCTAGCGCTCCCAAGGCCAGTTCTGGTCCTAACTAATGCTTGGAGGGTACTGTGCCTTTCCTTCCAGGAGCACAGCTTGGCCAGGAGCTGTGACTGGCATTTCCCATCTCCTGGTGTTCCTGCTGGCTGGGGCAGCAGGAGGAAGGTGCAGATGAGCACAGGCAGTGCAGGGCTGTGTCCTCAGGCTATCCAAGCACCCTCCTTGCTGGTACCAGCCCCAGCTCTCCCTCCTCACCTGGGCTTCAGCCTCACTTGGCCTGCATGGCCAGCCTGATTGCTGAGATCATTCCAAGGTTTCTCATCACTCCAGAGTAGGTTGGTGGAATTCCAGAAGGCTACAGCCAAGGTTTGAGCTGCTTGTTGAGATCATCAGGTCTCCAGAGTTGTTCTGTGTCCTGCACAAGCCCTGAGATTTTGGTGTATCAGGATAAACCTTGGAGAACTTGAAGTGCCATCTAGAGGTCTTGTGGTCAGATTTGGGACTTTCAAGAATAAAATACCACTGGAAATGCATGCTTCTGACCATTTTATTTCTGAAAAGCAGTAGAAGTTTGGGAAGCCTATGAGGCAATTCCTGTCCTGGCAGAAATTAGTTTCATTTCAGTAGGAGAAGTGAAGCCAATAATTCCTACCAGCTGGGAATCTACCCACTTATTCTTTCTAAATCATACTTTTAAGTAAGTGCTTTGAGGAAAAAGAATACAATCAAGTACCTTGTATCCAGGTATTCAAGAAAAAAGTCTCTTCTTATTAGAAATTATTCTGTCAGAGACAAAAACAATGCATTAGAGTTCGAGAGAAAATATGTATGTAAAAGCCTTAAGCTAACAATAAAGTATTTCTTGCTGCTCTCCTCCTACTTTTAAACTCCTTTCAATCCACATGACATTTCAACAGTATTACACATACAAAAAAAAAAAAAAAAAAAGAAAATAAAAAAAAGGAGGGTGGAGGAATGGAATAACTTTTTAATGCATAATACTGAGGCAAGGAAAATATGGCTCGTTCAACATTAACCTTGACAAATTCATGCTCTTGTCATTTAAATGAATGAACCTTTCCATTGCCTAGATTGCTGGACCTTGGGAAACAGCAGTGAGGAAGGATTGTAAAAAACAATGCCCATCTCTTTTAAGTTGTTTGGTGGTTTTTGGTTTTTTTTTTGAGTAAATGAATGATTTCAGTGAAATCCAAATAAGGATGGATCTGCTCACTTGAATCCCCCATTCACAGCCAATGAACTTCCCTGTGAAACGGAGCTTGCCCTCCTGGGTTGCCATGTATTGATCTAAAACATCTTCCCTGAGCCTTCTCTCTCCTTTTCCTCCTACAGGCAAAAGGTTAGTGTTAGATAATAGTATTAATTTTCCAGACATCTGCACATGTTTTAATAGCCTTTAGAAGGTTTGAAATGGTTTCTGTTTGACCACCACAGGGCTAAAATGCCATTAAGACTTAGATTGTAGCAATACATAACAATCATAGCCCTGTAGTTCAACCTGGCAATAAAAAAGCTAATTTATTTTATCGGAGATTTAAATTAATGTGATGAACTCCTTTCTCAACAGGAGCTGTAACACCACTCTCACTAAAAATACCATGTCCCTGCATATTTTCAAAACCAGATAAAACACTTGTGACAAACCTTGTGTATGTATTGTGTGTGCTATTTTGGAGTGTTTGCACGTGTGTTTGTGTGTCCATATATAACTTCTACTGTTCCTGAGACCATTTTTTACTTTTCTGTCATATCTTCATTCTGATCCTCTTTTCTTCTGTCATCTGGCTCGTAGGCTCAGCAAGAAGAAAGTGATTAATAAGGTAGTCTCCAGTGTTAGCATTGGGGTTTGTTGAACACCTTGAGAACTGGAATTTTCTTGTGGACAAAAATTATTGCTGCTTAGGTAAATTCAGTGGAAAATAATGTTTAAAACAGACCTATGCATTTAACTAGGACATTTTTGAAAATCTGTGAAAGAAAAAGACTTCAGACAGTTATTATTTCCAGCTTTATGTCAGAGGAAAGCTTCAGCTTATCCCATTATAAAGTGATAAAGCAGCATCTGATGGCAGCAGCTTCTGTGACAAAATGATCATGGCAGCACTGAGAACGAATCTAATAAGGGAATTGATCTGTAGATTCCAATTCTGGTAGAGCCAACATTGATCAACATAAATGTCAATAAGAAGATCTCACTGAGGTCTGCCTAACTCCTTTAGATTATTTTGGGGCATAGTCAGAAAGTGAATGTGAAAATGGATTTTAAACTGTAGGAATCACAAGAGGCAATGACCAATGTTATGTTGTGCTACCAGGAATGTCACTGGCTGTAATTGTATGAGCAATTTAGCACCATGTTGAAATTAGCAAGTATCTTTTAATCATATAAGAATTGATAATGCAGCTGTTGCAGAATTAAGACCTTTCTCCTGTGTTTTTATATTAAAGCATTTCTTAAATACAGTGAAATAATAAAAACCAGTCCACCTTTTTACTGCTCAAGCATAGATAGCATGTGTAGGACATGCCAGAAAAGATTAATGGTATAGCTCTTCACTGTTGCAGGAATTCAGTATAAAGTTGTTTCTGAGTATAAAGTATAAATTCAGTATAAAGTTGTTCTTTCTGGCAACGCTGAAGTGTTAAAAACAAAATTGTTTTGTTTGTGGAGAGTGTAACAACAGCAGGTGTCAGGATATGCAGAATGTGCCCTTCACTCTTTGGTGTTGCCATAGTTCACCTACGTGGTGCTGGCCCTTATTTAGCACAGTGGAATTGACATACTGAGTAGTGTTAGATCAATGGGAAGACATTTAGAAAAGGAAGAGACAAAATACAAATATGTGCTTAATAAAAGGCTCATCTCCTGCACATCACTATTCTCACAGCATGGCTGTTCCACCATACTCCAAAGAATCTTCCATTTGCAAGCTCGTTGAAAACATTTTTTCATTAATTATTCACATTGTGAGTAGCTGATTACTGGGTCATTGATGTAAACTGTTGACTTTACAGTAATTACAAACCACAGGGAACTTTATACATGCATGTTCCTAAGAAATTAAATTAACTCATTTTCATATTACTGCAATATTTACAGACTCCTACCATAGTGCTACTAAAATGAGAACTAACACTTTGGAATCTCAGAGCTTGAAAACACAGATAGACATATAAAATGAAAACTGGGAACAGAGGGGATTACTTTGGGTCTTTCAATGTTACTTTTATTTAAAGCAGTTTATAAAAATTAATAAAACTAAGGATTTGGAACAGGAGTAATTTTAGCCTTACATTAATGTTGTCAACTCTCTGAAGAATACAGAGAGATTATGCTCTTTGTGTTTGTAGATCAAATGCCTGCTAAATACCTCCCAATTTATATTCTAGAATATAAGTTTCCAGCCTTTGGAGTTACTTTGGTTCTAATTCACTGAGTTTTGCCATCTCTGGATCTCTCAATAGTAATAGAGAGCTGCAAGCTTGGAAACTCTGCAGACAACTCAAACTTTGTTTTACTTTCTGTGCTGGAATTGCCTTGTTAGCAGGATTTTCTGATGTTGTTGTAGCACCCTAATCTGCCATACAAATGTTTCCAGTATCATATCCTTGTACTTTGTCTTGGATGTTGCCTTAGTCTCAATAAAGTCACCCAGAGGATTTGCCAGCAAACTAACAAACCCCTGTTAATTCTGGAGTTGGGTTTAAAGTCTAGCATCTTCTGTAAAGGCTTTTTAGAAAAGTGTGCCTAGTAGGAGGGAAAAACAACAAAAACAGATGGAAAATACCAAATTAGAACTTCCATGGAAGTATTTTTGATTAATGGAAAATTTAGATCCATACACTTGAAATTTAAAGGCTAGCTGAAAACTTCCTTTTTTGTACTAATAACTCATTTAGCTTACTGAAGTGCATTTTGAAGTTAATCCTTTAATATTCACTTATGTACAACACATCCTCCTATCACCACTGGGCAATACTGCATGTTTGTGATTGTTTCCTGTATTTTAAAGAGCTGAGGGTGGGATCAATAAAAGTCTCCAACTGTTTGCTCAGACCACTGTAAGAGTTGTCCTGGGGCTCACCTACTGTGTGTTAACCCTTTCCTCCCACCAAAAATACCCTGTAGCAACAGAGAACTAGAAAAACTAGCTGAATGTGGTGCATTGGCTTTACAATCAGAAGTTGGATGTTCCTGCCTGTGCAGGGCTTTATTTATAGCTTTTAGAGGTCTAAGTGATGCACATCTAATTACTTTATATTACTTTATCACTTTATATTATTTGACTGTATTTTAAACAGTCAAAGGGTGTTAGTTTTTCACTCCAGTTTTAGCCCAAATCCCCCAATATAAATGGTTAAACATGGCCCAGCATTAAGAGAAAGAATAGTTTTCCTAGAATGGTGGACTGGTTTGTGTTGAAAGTGGCCTAAAAGCTCATCTCTTTCCAACCTCCCTGCTATGGACAAGGATACCATTCACTAGACCTGGTTTTCATTTACTAAACAGTGTTAGCCATGAAGTTCTGCTTATAGGAAGTGAATAGTAGGAAATAATTCTGAATTTTCTATTAAATAGATAACTTCCAGAGCTGAAAATAATTATTATATTTTTGGTTTTGTGACATCAATTATATATAATAACACATCAGGCATTTCTGTGTGTACACAGTGTGCAGTTGCAAGTATATTTCCTATGTTGGTGATTATTAGAATTAAAAAATCTGAAGCATCTTCTTGCAACTTTCGCTTTTGCTTCATATTTGGCTGTTTTTGTTGACAACTACATGTTCTGCTCTCTTTGGAAGGCAGAATTTCCATATGTCAAAAGAATACATATTCCAAAGTCTTATTTGTCTAAAGGCAAAGTTGATTTCTACTTTTGGAGGTTTTATTATTTTTTTTCTTAACTATACTTAATTTTCTCCCTAATTCCAGAATATTTAGTGGATGAAAAGTTGACATTTTGTTTTTTGAACAGTGCATGTTCTACTCTAGGTAACTTTTGGGGTGATAGGTGAAGGATGTGCTCACCTCCAGCTGAACCTCCCCTCTGAAATGCATCTAAGGACTACAAAAATCAATATTTTGTTTAATGAAAGATTATGCTTCTGCATAAAATTATAATATATAACTATTTTGCCTAATAATATTTTTTCCCTCTGTGGCCTACCATCTTTATGGTGAAATGGAAATGAGAGGGTTTTCCCAGCCAGCCCAATTTCAGTGGCTGGGCTACAGAGGGAAGCAGGCCAGAACGTGCCTGTTCAGGTTTGTGATGCCCTGAAAAACAGCAAAGACAGGAGAGGGCCACACACACCAAACAAACATTTACAGCTCTGGCATGGAGCAGCAGGATGAGATTGTCTCCTTGGAATCTAGAGAGAGAATTTTGTGAATGATAGACTTTGGCTCATGTGAGAAAAGCAAAGCCAATTGATTTAATAGCAATTAACTCATCCAATATTGGAGAGCTGTGTACTCTTTGGCATAACTCATTGAAAATTGTTCTGGCAATGCTGCAGACCATTAGATGTTTAAAAAGGAGATGGGAACTGATAGATATTCTGCACAGATAGAGTCAAGAGGCACAATGGTTTGGGGAGTCTCTGCAATATTGCCTTGTGCCAGCAGGTAGTAGCTTTCTTTTATCTTCCTAGAAAGTCTTAATAAGAATGCTGCTGGGGGAGGGGGAACTGGCCTGCTGGTTGATGGATTGGTTATCTGCCTGCCAGATAATTGTATTTCCTATTGCACTTGATATAATAGGTTTCCACCTAAATTATCAATTACTTTGTTTTTATTTTTCATGTGGATTACAGGAGTTAATCTTGGCATTGAACCACAAAGGGCACTGCCTTTTCTGCATCAATCTCTCAGGTGAAGGAGAAGCTTTGCTGCTGTTGGTCACAGGCATCTGCAGAGAAGTCCCCTCTGTTCTGCCCTGGCCTCTCAGCACCCCCTTTCTGGAGAGACATGGGTCCAGTCAAGCTAAGATGTAACAAACTTTTTGGTCCACACGTGCCCTGTAGTACTCAGTGCAGGGTAATTTCCAGGGAAGTTGGCCCATTCCATGCTGTATTCAGTTCCATATGGATTTTCAGGGCTGCAGCCCAGTGATCCTGATGCTTTTCTGTTTTCAGAGGGGTCCAGGCACTCCCCAGCACCTCTAAGTATTGCTCATTTTCTCATTATCATTATATAGGGCACCAACAAATGGGGCAGATAGCTTGGATTTATAGTTGTAACTCCTCAGTTTCATAGTCAAGTATTCATTTAAACTGATGTGATCTCTTCCATGGAAGTCCTTCTGTGCAGTGGCCTGCCTTTTGTTGCATTGTGTCATGATAGCATCAACAGTGATTTTAATACTGTACAATTTTCAAGGCAGCAGTAACTCCTTGATCTAGTTATGTGACTGTCATCTGAAAATACCCATAAAGGACACAGTACATTCTGTGTATCTGAGAAGAAATCAGAATAAAGATACATAGTTAGCACAATCTGTTACTTGATTTTAAATGCATCATTAATGAGTTTTTTTAACAAATGCTAGAGTTTTCCCCATTCTTTAATTAGACAATGGAGAAGGGAAAAGAAAAATAAATGAAAGAGAAACATTTTTTCTTATGCTTTTCTTTTGTAATTGGATGAATTGCTTCAGTGCAGTGTGATTATATTTAATTAATGACCTCAAACTTTATTATGCTGTTTGTTAATGCTAGTCATTGTGCTGGCCACCTCTGTTAGTTTATTTGCATATGTGTGGGGAGGAATATTCCCAATGTGATGATCTCATTTGATACAGAAATATAATCACATTATACATCTTGAGAACACACTTTCCTTCTTTGTTAATCATTTTAGTCTGCTGATTTGCCTTTGGTACTGCAGTTCTAGAGAGTCACTGAGTTTAACAGTGGCAAAGGTGACTCAAACACAGCATGACCCCTGTGCAGCCCAGCCCCTCTGGTCACTGAGCCACTCAGGAGGGACCCCCAGAACCCTGAGCAGTTTCCAGCTGGGCTGTGATTGATCACTGGTCAATAATTGTTTCTGATTTCTGCCTGTTCTGACTGGGCTGATCTCTGCTCTTAAGTCTGACACAGATTCTGTATTCTGTAAGTAACACTACATCTCATTGGATGACATTGTAGGGGAATATTTTGTTTCCCTTATTGAAGTGTTTATATGTTCCCATTTAAGTAATAAAATGGGAAAGTGGAAAAATGGGAAGACAGTATTACAACTATAAAATACTGTAAAATTCTGTAAAATTCCTTTAGCACTATTTCTAGGATCCTTTTTTTCCTGGGAAAATACATTTTTACCTATAAATGTTCATCCATCTCAGATGTCCCCAGTCATCATCTCCAAAGCACAGATCTGACTATTGTAACTTCCACTAAAATTTCTTAGGTGACTGGTTTCCCTGGAGAAAGCAATTAATTTGTCTGCAAAACACTTGTTCATAGCACTAGTGACTCTTGGTTCTGAAACCAGTGTGATTCTCTGGTGGCTCAGTGATGCAGTTGGAATTATTGTCAAGAGGAACAAATGTACAAAGTCAGTAAATCTGTGACTTTGGGCAGGCATTTTACCTGGAGTTTAAATCTTTAACAACCACCTGACAGTAATATTAGTGGTAGCACTTTGAAAGGTGCACACTGAATAAGGTGTGAATCACTGATGTTAAAAACACATAGCCTGGATGTAGTTAATATTTATAATGAAGAGTATCTTGGATACTGAGTGCTTGCAGCATTTTATTTAATCTATTCAACAATATATTGGATAGTACATATTTATACAGAATATTGATCATTGAAAATATTTTCCATAATCTCTCTGCAACAGACAGTACCTCCTTAATAGACCTGGATGAGTAAGTAACTCTTGAGAAATGACTCCCAAATTCATAATTAAAAGTTTTTAAAAAAATTTCCTAGATTGTCTGGAATAGAATCCTGAAACAGAGCATGCAGATAACAGAGGCTGTAGGAATGGTTGCCTGCTTTGTTCTCTGGCAGATTAATTTCTGCAGTGGCTACCCAGAGAGCAGGCTGGGGAGTAGCTGGGTGTAAGACACTGTGTGACTTGCATTTCAGGGCCCTGCAGAGAGCTACTGCTATACTGTGTGAAGGCTCTTCTGCCTACAGAGTCTTTTTCCCTCTTTGGCCAGTCTTTTTGGATGGACAGGTTGATGGGGCACTCTCACAGCCTTGACAAATCTCCATGGTTTGTACCCTCTGGCAAAGCACCTAGCAGGGTCTGCACCATTTGTTCCTCCAGGCTGGGGGGGGTAGATGTAGTCTCTTAGGTTGCAAGACTGGAGAATTGATGGGAAAGTGGAAAGAGCCTGATCCGAAGTCCTTATTTCTTGGGTTTTACTTTTTTTAGTCCATTTGCATTGATTTCAATGGACCCTGAGTCAGATCCATACTGCCTGTTACATGGTGTGTTGGCCCAGGACTAACAAGACTGCAGATATTTTTTCTTTTGAAATCATTGGTTGAGGCATTCACATAAATAATGGATTTTATTGAAACTGCAGTTAAACCAAACCAGGCTTAATGCAGACTGAAAGCCCTAGAATTAGTGTACAGGTGATCATGGAGGGAAAGGCACAAGCTTAGCCATCCTTCCAAGCAAAACTGAGAAAAACTGTGTATATAATCGAACAGCATGTGAATATTAATGCACAAAATCGTCTGAGTCCCCAGTTCCCTGATGCAATTATTTTCTATTCACATTAATTGTTCCTAACAGATGACATTAATGACTTTGAGTTAAAATGTGTGCAGAGGAGGCCTTCAGCAGATCAATGCTGGTTAAAAATAGGGTCACTTTTGCAATCATTCACTCAAGGTGTAACAGCTTGTAAATAAAACAACATTAACATGTTGATTGATTTATAAATGTTAATTTTGTAGTTCATTTTTATGCTTTTTTCCTGAAACCTGTCAAACTCTGTGGATAATGGTGGGACTCATGTTCATTTGTTATTGTTGCGTGTGAAGCAATGATAAGTTGCAAAGCAGTGACTAGAAGAAAAAGTAGAGTTTGTTTTGGATGAAGAATGATCTGTCCTCCAGACAGGAAGTCTTGGACAAAGTAAGCACAAAGAGCAACATTTCAAATTAGAACAAATCCTCTTTTACCTCAGGCTCTTCATTTCCCTTGAAATTTAACAGCAGAGTTTGGAATTTTAAAAATGCTGATCTGCTGAATATCTGACAAATGCTTATGCTTTGCTCCTTCCCTTCTGCCCCCCCAGAAACTCCATTCACGCATCTTGGACCTCTCATCTGGGGATTTGCTTTCAGAAGTAGAACGAAACCGAAGCCTGGTGCAAGCTCGAAGTGCTGATGCTCAGATGCTCGTGAGTGTTTGTGCTGCCCTTGTTCCCCTCATCTGGAACCTCCTTTTCTCCTCTGAAGTCTGGTGTCAGGGAAGAGCGATAAAGCTGATCTCTGAATTGAAACACTGTTGAGCCAGATAACAATGCTTTTACTTCCTTCTGTTCTCTGAAATTCAATATTGTGTCCTCGGTTGATATAGTGAGCAGATAGTGTCACTGTGTGCAAAAGAAGTATAAATCTTAGCAATGTCCCCAGTACACCTTTTTGGGTATTGATTACATCTCACAATCTCTGAGAAATGGTCAAGGAGCTTTTTATTAAAGCCCATGCCCCGTATTATTCATCCCACTTTTATGATATATTATGTATGAACTTTTAAAAATTCATGGGTTCTGCTTTTTTTTTTTTTTCAGACGGAGCGAGCTTTGTGCTTATTTGGCAAAACGTTTGCCAGCGTGGCTTTCATGTTTCATTGTCAAAGAGAAAAGTAGCTTAAAAAACAAAAATCACATACAGGGAAACAAAGAGTACAGGAACAGAACATTGAACCTGCTTGTGCCTTTGATCTTCTAGTATAGTAGTGTCAACAAAAATGTAATCTCCCTTGTAATACCTACTTTAATGAAAAGGCATTGTTTCAAAGGTTCACAAAAATGCTAACAACTTTTTGCATTGTATTTAATTAAGCCTTCAGGTTAAGTTGCTCTAATATAGAGTTTTGTGTCTTTAATGGTCTGATTATTTCAATTTTCTTTGATTTCTAGTGAAAATTACATTTTTAAACTGTAATACTACATTCAAGCCTTTTTACTCTAATTTCATTAAAGGTAATGACTAAAAAGTCATGATTACAAAAATTAAAATTTCACCATGTCAGTTAATAGACCCATATGCAAGTTAAATGTATTTAATTAATGCATCATAAACATGCTATTCAAAGTACTTTCTTGAATAATTTAGAGAATAAAGGCAAATTGAAGGGGAGAACTCCACTCTCTTAAGTGATCTGAATGCTGTCTAGAAATTGAGTAGATACCCTACTTCATAATCTGGAGTGACATGATATTTTTCTCCTCTCTTAAAGATGATTACAGTAATATACTGTTCTTTTGCTTTGCTTGGATAGCTCCATTTTTTCCCATTGCTGAAACAGTAGGACCAAATGCCTTTCTCCTCTCTTAGGTGCAAAGAAAACAAAGTGAGAGATTGGAGAGGCTCTCAGACTAGCTGAAGATGACAGGAAGGCAATACTTGTCACTGTGCTGTGATCTCTTTCCTCCTGCAGGAGATTCTTACAGGAGAGGATTTACAGGCATCCTTCCCTTGAATGCTGTGATGGCTGGGACACAGCCCAGTATAAAGGGCAGAATTCCACATGGTGTGTTTTCCCAATGCCAGAGCCAAAATGCAGAGGAATAGCCAGAACAAGCAGCTGCTGCCCTTGGCCTCTGTGCAGTCACCCTCCCCAGGAGTGACACTGCCACAGCTGAGGAAGCTGATGGCAGGAGGTCTCCCAGGGGAGCCACAATGTCAGAAATAAAGACTCATTTGTCTCAACAAAGCAACAAAATCTGCTTCAGAGCCAAAAACACAGGCATCAGCTTGCCTGTGATGCTGAAAGATGTATTCTTCTCAGAGCCACTGGATTTAAAGGCTGCTCCTCCTGCATCCATTTGACTTCCTAGGAGAACATGTACCAATAATTCCCAGAGGTGAAATGTGCTCTTGGTGCCTCTAAATGATTTTCCCATTCATAGGTTTTGCCTGTGACGAAGAATAATGATTTGCCCTGTAGTTACGTTTGTCAAAAGCTGAACATTATGATGTCAGCTGAGCGATGAAAGCCATACTGATGAACTCCTCAGCAGTAAAAATTCTGCTCTCTCCCGTTCAGCTGAAAAAAGGTTCAACCCCAGTAGTAATAAATGGGAAGAGCATGGGGGAGTAAATGGAAGAAATTAGCAGAAGGCCAACAAACATGTTAGTGCATGAGAAGTGCCTACAAACTGAGTGTTGCTCCAAAGATTTCCATGAAGAAGCTGTGTCTAGGGTATACACAACCTTGATAATTTTTAATGGATTCAATAACTTTAGATTTCTTGTTTTTTCCTAAGTGTAAATTCTTCATTTAAGCAAAATTAATTTGAAGTATATCTACATACAAAAATCAATAAATACTGTTTCAGTTTGCCTTAATGAAATCCAAGGGGAAGTTTTATGAAATGAAGGCACAGAATCATAGATTCACTTTGGATGGAAAAGACCTTTATGCTTAAGATGATCAAATCCAACCTTTCACCCACCATTGGGTGGAAAGGTCCCTTGAGATCAATCCCACCACCAAACCATGTCCCCAGGTGCCACATCTAGAAAGCTTTTACATCCCTCCAGGGATGGTGACTCAACCACTTCCCCACTCTGTTGCTTGACAGCTCTTACAGTAAAGGAATTTTTTCTAATATCCAATCTCAAGGTCCCCTGGCACAACTTGAGGCTGTTTCCTCTTGTCCTTCCAGTTTCTACTTGGGAGAAAAGACTGACCCCCACCTCATTACAACCTCTTTTCATGTAGTCGTGTCTGGTGTTTCTGGTAATTAAAATGATGTCTGATTCTGTAAGGAAACTGGAGAATAGTGCAAGCACTTAACACTAAAGAAGCTCCAACGCTGTTAGGCTCAAGAATATGAGTTTGAAAACAAATTAAAGGCATCCTAGCTACTCCTGCAGAGGTTTAATATTTTACCTAAAGTGCTATCTACTCTTCATTACTCTCTTCCTCAAAGCTGGCACTTAGTCACAGTCAGCTGAAATTGCATTTGGAAAGGGGCGATAACTACACAAGTACTAAAGGCAGCCATAAAGTGTCAATAAATTGCATAAGCAAGAGGCTTCAGCTGTCTGCGAGCGACACGAAGATGGATTGTCCTACGTCAGAGAGTTTCTTAGACAAAGCTTTGAACTAGATAGGAAACCGAAATTAGACTGTAATGGAGAGATTCCATTCTCAGTGGACATTCTGCTCAGGATACTAAATTAATTTACCTTGTCCAGGCTGTGCAGCCTCATCTGTTACATTGTGGGGCTATAATGCAGTTGTCAAGATGTACTTGTATTCTTATAACTTTGTTTTCTGTATCTTACCGGCGCACGCTGCTTATGTATGAAGCGTAATTCAAATAGACTCAGAATAATCTTTACAATAAGAAGAGCAGAATACTAGTCCAAGAATAAAGAAGAAAACACTGAGGATTGTGGATCTTTTTTCCCCTGACAAACGAAATTGTTAGCAATTTTAAATTTATTTCTCTGTATTAAATTCACCAGAAGCTAAATTGCATGAGAGGAAGGCGTAAGTGGCTTACTGGCTTTTTCTTTGCCATTTTTAATCAAGGAGAAGTTAAATGATCATTTTCTCCCCATAAGATACTTCAATTTCTTCTCATATTTTAGGAATGCCAGCAGAATGTGAAATCCAACATACCTGTCTTGAAATGCCAGAGTCAATTAAATATGACAGGCTCTAGCCGCCTGTATCCTCGGAGCAGCTGCAGTAGCAGTGAACTCTCCCTCTCAAGTGCTTGCAGTGAATATTCCAGTGGTTCCTCCTACACTTGGAATGATGGAAAGACAAGTAAAAGGGTAAATCAAATTAATTTTCTTCATGTATTAGCTTAAGTTAATCTGAAACAAGATTAATTGAAAAGCTGCCTGTTTCAGAAGGTTTTTTTACTTTTCTCTCGCTTTTGTATTGAAAGCAGTTGTCACTAAACTGTTACCCCCCCATTTAATATTTTTAGTGATTCCTTTATCACTCCAGCTTACTTACAGTCTCCTCATTTGTTCAGACATTTATTCTGCCTTTCATAGTCCAAACCGCTCTTCTTCTTTATCTTAATCCTTCCATTCATATTGTTCTTCCTACAGGTTTTTAATGCACTGCAGCCTTCACACCACTGTGAAATCCTTTATTTAAAAAGAACTTTGCTATAAATAGCAAAGAATGAAATGGAATGCCCTTATGCAACTCCTCTATCTCTTTACCAAAGTGGTAACACTTTTATTGACAGCACTTGTGAGTAACACAGGTGATTTTTATTTTCTTTTGACAGTCATCCGTGAGATGGGATAAAAGAATAAGCATTGGTTCTTCACTCCCAAGCAACCTCTCAAGTCCTGCAGATGATCTGCCTCCAACTCGTATCAAGGAAAACCATATCTTAGAAGGGCTGAAAAAATTGCAGGAGCAAAAAATACTACTTGAACCACCTTCAGTAATATCAAAATGGGGTTACAAAGATTGCATGAACTCCAACGAAGGAATATATTCCCCTGGAATTAAGTGTGGCGGCCATAATGAACAGGCTCACTGTAAGCCAATGGAAATGGGAAGTGTTTGCATTGAACACAACAAAACTTTCTCATATGATTCAGATTCCCATGATGATGCAGATGATGACTCTTCATCCTTACTGTTGCTGCGGGAAGTTCCAAGCAAAGACTGCAGGACCCACTGTAACAAATTAACTCATAGCATTTCTGACAGTCTCTTTGACTGGGATCCTAACAGGAAACATTTGCCAGAAAGAAGTTCATTTTTTAATTCAAAGGAAAGACCTGAGAAATTGACTAGTTTTGTCAGTGGATTTCAGGCAGAAGTAAAATCATGCACCAGAGCAAAGCTGCCTGAGTTACAGTTAAATCAAAGCCATTCTAATATGGGTTGGAAGGACTTTAATTTTCAGCTTTCAGACACTGATGACAATGAAGTCTTGGATGAATTGCATATAGAAAGCAGTGATGAGAAAAGTCCCTCAGATTTATTAGCAACTCCCTTTCCTGAGAAGTATACAAAGACCTCTGACTTGCTCAAAGTCACGGAGAATTCTCAGTTTGTATCTCCTGATAAGGAAGAGAACCAGATACCTGTTCACCCAGACATGAGGCCGAAGCCATGTAATTTCATTAAACAACAAAAGGTTATAAAAAAGACCTCTTCTGAAGAGTGCATTACGGTAATATACGATGCTAAGGATGGCGAGCCAATTGAATTCAGCTCACATCAAACTGGAGTTGTCACTGTAACAAGAAATGAGATTTCAATCAACCAGCCACAAACTACGTCCCGTGCAGAATACACTGAACTTGTACCTCAGGGAAGAACTGATTTGCAGCCAGGACCCAATGCTAGAAACTACACTGCTTCAGAAAGACAGGAAGATGAAACTGGGAACAATACTCTTGAAGATAATACAGGGAATAAAAATACAACTGTCCCCCTGACCTGTGGTGAATCTTCACGCTGTGGAAGGGTGACACAGCAAAATGCTTCACGACAGAAACTAGTGAAGCCACTGTATGATGCATCATACAAGGCTAATCCAACCTCCACTGTGCATGCAGGAATGAATCAAAAGCCAAATGTAACTAAAATACCCAGCAGAGGTAAATTTTCTCCCCAAAAAACTCTGATGACTGAGAGTGGGGAGACACCTGTAGCTCTGTCAGTGGGCCCCACAGCCCTTGAGAAATCACCTGCACTGCCACCTGTAAAGCTTTCCAGGTTCAAAAAGGCTCAAAGCCCACCTCGTCATTTTGATTCAAAAGTCGAATTTCAGGTTCCAAAGCCCCCTGCCCATGCCCTGCCTGACTTGAAACGTCCTGCCAGAGGAGATGGGTCAAAGTATCCAAAGAGTCAGAGTCCAGCATCACCACTGTTGCCTCAGCATCTTATAGAGCCCAGTAGCTATGGGGAACCTCCAACCAGAGACTTCCATTGTGATTTAGCTACTGTAGAAGCCCGGTCTCCATCCCCACCCCTTCCTCCAGGCAGGTCAACATCCCTGTTGATTCGGCCTAATTACGCTAATTCTCCGCCTCTAGCAGTAAAGTTAGGAGGAGCTGGTCCCACTGAAACAGCAAAAAATGTTCTGAAATCATCTCCATTAAAAGGAACTGTGAACTCTGGCTTTCATAATCAATCTAGTCATGAAATGCAAGCAAAAATTGTATCTTCTGGGGCCAAAATTGAATTATCTTACCTTCAAGAAAATGCAGAAGGAATTATGCAAAATAAATGCACATCTCAGCAATCCCACAGTGCATGCCAAGGACTTTCCAAAGTTTCCACAAAGCAAGTCTGCCCAAAAAACCTTAATCAGGTGGGTCTCCACAGGAATTGTGAGTATTCCAGCACAGATTTTCAAACAGCCAGGTCCTTTTCTCTAGGCTGTCCATCACTGGAAACAACTCCTTCACAAGACACCTATTCCAGCAAAAACAATATTTCCAGTGACAGTGGGTTGGATCAGCTACAGAAGATGCCAGACATTCTCCCCACAACTCCTCAATGTCGTACGACGAGCACAAGTGAGCCTCTGCTATCTCAGGTAAACAATTTCCCGTCAACGCTGTTTCATGCCGGTGATGCTGCACACGCCTCTCAAAACTCTAATGAGAGAGGAATGAAAACCCGTCTCCCTGTAGGACTGAAATTATTTGTCAAATCTCCCCAGCTTCTCCGCAAGAGCTCTACTGTTCCAGGGAAGCAGGAAAAAGACAGTATAAATGCAGCTTCCAAAAGTAATGTGAGTTCCAGTAAGTACA
Source organism: Urocynchramus pylzowi (assembly GCA_013397555.1). NCBI lineage: Eukaryota > Metazoa > Chordata > Aves > Passeriformes > Fringillidae > Urocynchramus > Urocynchramus pylzowi. The sequence continues at coordinate 682,567 of VZRH01001487.1, read as the reverse complement.
AGGAAAGTGAGCCGGTGTGTGCAACCACCAGAGGTGCGACGGATGCGGAATTGAAGGACTCCAGGTCTGATACTGCAGTAAAAAATAATTGTGCTGTGGGACTCAGTATGGATACAGCATCAGCTCATTCACAGGAAAGCTGCAACTTGGTGGTAGACAGAGATGGATTAGAAAACAAATTAGTTAAGAGGTCTGTTTCTTCCGGCAACAAGTCGCACTTGAAGCCAGCTCTGGGCATGAACGGAGCGAAAGCTCGTAGTCAGAGTTTCAGCATCCACACAGGGGAGAAGCCATCTGCCCCTGTGACTGAAGGTCTCGGGAAAGTACGGACTCAGATTATTACCAACACTTCTGAGAGAGGGAATTCTCTAACGAGGCAGAACTCGGCCGTGGAAGGGCTTCAGATCAAGGCTACTCCTGGGACAGCCGTGACACCAGAGTCTCTTTTACATACTACTAAACCCACAGAAAATTCTTGTCCTAGACAAGGCTCTCTTGGAAATATGAGTAGTTGTAATAGCCACCATGGAAGCCCAAGCAAATTGCCCTTCAGATCATCTCAAAAAGTCGACCAGTTTCACAGCACTTCAAAATGTGATGGAAGCAAACCATTTTCTCAGAAAGATGCACGCGGTCTATCTGTGCAGAGTGAGAAAAGCACTGAAAGCTTTAAGCATGAAGCTCTAGGTAAAAAAAGTGTTCTGTCAGCAGAATTGGAGTTAGAAGCCTCGGCTACTGTGTCTTCCAAACAAATTTTGTCCTTCCAAAGCTTTGATGGAGTAAAGTGTCCTCATAAACTGGAAGCAACAAGGTCACGAAGACAGCAAATGTCTTTAAAATTAGCAGAAACCTCTGAGAATGTTAATGATCTTTTGAGTTCACCATCTCTGCAACCTACAATAGAGGAGAAAGTCATGTTATGCATTCAAGAAAATGTGCAAAAGGGTCAGGGACAAACCAAATCCCCCACTGTGGAGGCCAAGCAAAAATCTGGGCCCTCTATAGCCAGTTGGTTTGGCTTCAGGAAGAGTAAGCTCCCAGCACTGAGTAGCAGGAAGACTGACGTTCCTAAAACTAAGGTGGAAAAAAAGGACACAAAAGTTTCAGGATTTGGAATTAAGCAGGCAAAATTAGAGAGAAGAAAAGAAAAGAAGAAAAGTGATCAACACTGTGAAATAGAAAATCAAATTAACAGGAAATCTGACAATGGTGACATTTTAGCCATGGAGAGCAAAATTATGACACCTTCCCAAGTCTCTCCTGGTGAGATTGAGTGTGAACAAGTCAGAGGTTCTACCACAGCTGCCTACTCACCAAAAGACAGCTTCATGAGAGAGCTTTTAAACAGGTAAAACTCCAGAACGCAATTTGGGATGTGTCGATGTCCATGTAGCTTTACAGATGCCCAGATGTGAAGTTCAGTGTGTGTTCTTTTTGTGCTAAAAATGCACAGTAGCAAACAGTAGGTGCACAGTTAGGACTTTAATCTCTACAGGAAAAGAAAAAGCATTAGCAATGAGATTATAATTTTGTTCATTTTACTTTAGCCAAACCATTGGTCTTTGAAATTAAAGATAGGCGAGTTACATCCAAGCTGATAATTCAAATTATTCCAGAAATCAAGAATCTAGGCAGATGGTGTGTAAATAGAGAGGGTAATTAGGTACATGTTTTAATGTATTCCATCTTCTTGTACTGTAACCAGAAAACACATATTTGGTACCTTGTCAGAATTAATTACCTTTCCAGCTCTCACAACCTTTGGTCACAGAAGAACTTAGCAGTGGGTACATTATGTTTTCACGTTTGCCCCACAGCAGTCCCAAATATAATATAAATCATCACATGTGAAAGGCTAAATTGATATACTACCTGAAATTGCAAGTGACAGGTTTGATCAAGGCTAGTTAGAAACATTTATCACTCAAAGGTCTAGAGACAGAAAGATACAGAGAGGTTACTTTAAACATTAAAGGAATGGGAAAGTAGAGTGATTGAAGAAGGGCAATGCAATTTATCAGAGGAATCACTCTCTACCTGCAGAGTTGATAAGAAAGCAGCTCAGCAGACAGAAAGTGGATCAAATAATGTTTCCTACAGGAGTGTGTCGAAGGGCAGCTCCCAGGGCTCCTCTCTTCACAGCAACTCTATCAGCTCTCAAGGAAACCACAGGAAAAACAGCAACACAAAAGCTGATATGGAAATGCAGAATCAGACCCTGGTAAGTGCTTCAGTACATGAAAACATGATTACCTTCTTTTTAACTTCTGGATGTGTTTCTTATTGCCATTGCAGGCAAACAGGATAATAACTGTTTATATATAAGATAGAAAGCTGTTGTATAGCTAGAGGATTGTGAATTAATACAAAAGTTGGCAGCTTGGCTGTAGGCCACATTATACAGATAGTCATGAAGATTCTACTGCTTCTGCTGGCAATTCAATTCCATTGAAGATACATGCACAATGATGCTATAATCATGCTGTAGTAGAGTGAAATGATAGGACCTTTTTTTTTTATTTTATTTTTTCCCCTTTCCCTTAAAATTGCATGCCAGTATTGAGCATTCCTCTGAACATTATAGTAGTCATTAAGCCTAAAAAGTACACTGCTGATGTGGAAAAGGCAAGTTATTTTACTACATTTGGGAATATTTCTCACTTAAGAGGGAATGTTCAAAAGCAAAAACATACATTGGACCTGCGTCTCACTTTGTGCCATTAAAAATATCCCTGTTAATGGCCTGTAGTTAGTTTTATACTTCAGTAAGGTACTAACTGTACCTGGTAATTTAATTTACTCAGAGAGGAGGAATGTTGTAACGTAGAAGAAAAATTACCCTGTTTTCTGTTAGCTGCTAGAGTCTGCTTCTGGACTAACTTTACTGCATTAAGAAGTGTTCATACAGAGTCCAGGATCATAACCTAAAGTCAGGCTGAAGGGGTGCCCTTCCTGGAGAAGCTTCTTTTAATTAACCTTAGAATTTAATGAACAATGTCTTGCCTAGCCTTTCCCATGTGGTTTTAAAGTCCAGCACAAGGAGAGGTGAAATGCTTTAACCCTATAGTATTCTTTCCTCATTCCTGAGATAGCTGCCTTGTCCATATTATTATGATTGTTATTAACCATAATCACAATTGTAGCAAACAGCCTGGAAACTTGTGCCAAATATAATACTTACTCCAGAGCTAAGGCTGTTGCTTTTGTTGTTCTGATAGAACTGAGTTACTGAAGTGCAGCACATACAGCTGGGGGAATCTGAAATACAAATTCTCTGAGAACATTGCAAAAATCTTTGTAATGGGAAATGAAAAAACTCTTAGCTTAGGGCTGATGTTGAGGATGCTTGAGGTCAAGGCATTCCATACATAGTTTCAAGATAATCCATACATACTTTCAAATTCAGGCCTTTTTTTTTTTTTTTTTTTTTACTTTAATACAGGCATATTTTCTGAGAGCATCTGCAAGGTCATTTTCTTTTAAAACTTACAGGGAACATATGCAAAATGAATGTGTTTGAAAACTTTCCTTCTGACTCCTCTGGTATCATCCCTTCTTTGAAAATGTAGATGTCTCCTGCATTATAAAACCACAAATTATAAGCATATCTAAGGCTGTCCTTGTAGTGTCACTGAAAGGAAAGAGAGAGAATGAAAGTCTGGAAATGTGCAATATGCAGGAAATTCAATCCAACTGATCTAGAACTTAGATAGCAGAGCAGAGCCCCTTATCAGAGCCACTCAGTTTAACTATGCCCCATTTAATATGGTCCTGACAGCTTTCTTCACTGTGCAGAAGTACAAAAACTCTACACATTGCTTCTACAATTTCTTTCTAACTTATTATTTTTGTAATGCTGCAATAATTTGCTGTGCTTTTTGTCTGTCATTTTGTGAAGTCTTTCTAAATGCTGCAATAACGGTCTTTTAAGTATATCTTAAAGAAACACACTTCATTTTGTGAAGGAACTACAAAGATTGTTCTTAATGTACATAAATAATGGAGAAATGCTAATTATACTATTTAGTTTTTAAGGACATGTTAGTCATGGTGAAAAGGCATTACTACACCATACACTCTTTTGTTAGCAGGGAAACAAAGTATTTTTGTGTGATTTTTGAAGATAGAGTTACATTTCTAGGTTTCATTTTTTTGAGTTTCTTATTGTGTTTTCTGTGGCACTTAATTTCTGGAAGAAATATCTAGTGCCAAAAGACTGATGACATCTAGAATAACGAGATTTAAAATGTGCTTACAGTTATTAATGCTAACTTATGAAAGAGATATACCTTAAGATTCCTGAATATGTGGTATTTCATCTTGTCCTCCAAACTTCTAAAAGAAAAACAATGCAAAGTCTTTAAATTCAAAGTTCATGAATCTTATTACTATCATTTCCAGTTATTCTTTGGTGTCTGCTTACTTTGAAGCAAATTGCAAAGGGCTGGGAGATAGCTGTGACTGAAAACAGACACATGCAGCAGAATAGCCTGTAGTGCATTTTTTTTCCTCATAAAAAGACAAAATTAATGCTTTTGGAGAAAACAGCATAAATCTTTTTAAAAGCCCTAAACCAGGAAGATTTCTTTTCTTTTCTGAACAATGCAAAGTGCACTCAGTCATCCGGTTCAGTGCGGAAGCTGCTGTATTTCCAAACTGCTTATCAGATATATACTGCTGCTTTAAATCCTGGCCAGAACAGTTTCTAACATTAATTTTCTAGCACAATCTTTGCCTTTAAAAGCTATTTAATTTTTGATGATTAAATCACTTTTCTTATGATGTGCCAGGTAAAGGCTTGAGGCACTATTACGCCATAACATATGCACCAATTACCTCTGATTTCTGTTCATGCAAAGAATGTTATTGCTGGACTGCCACAGAATTTATGGAAAAAGCAGTGTTCCACCAATGGTGGCCTTGTGCATTCACCTTCAGAGGGATACACTTCCCGTTAGTGTTCATCAAAAAAGCACTTTGCTCTAAAGGCCAGCCAGCAGAAATACATAACACTTTAGACTTTACCAAGGATATTCCATGTTCTCCAGTACTTTTTCATGTCCTTGGCTGGAGCTTAAGGTGAGATACAATCATTTTTGTGCTGCACTGCTTCATTTCATCTTTGTGATTTTATTACAGCCCTGTGCGATTTAGCACAGCAAGTGAACGGGTTTCACTTTGTGAGGTGGAAATGTGGCACCAAACCCAAGGCACCAGGAGTTTCGTGTGGCACTCTGTGTGTGCAGTCTGTGTGTTTGGGGAGCACCCAGGGATCTATCCCAATATTGTGAAATGTCACAGCAGCACTGTGCAAATGTGAGAAACTGCTCCACCTGGAACAGGGTGAACATTTGCCTCCTCATTTTCCATAGCCTGAAGAGAGGCATTTCGTAAAAAAAGAAAAGATGTCATCAAATCCCTGGGATTAAGAGATGATAAATGCACTTTTAAAAATCTGGAGAGCAAGTCTTTGGTGTTATACTTAGGCTGCTCACAAGAGGTCAACAGGGCTACTTGTGTAACCCAGCAAGCAGGATTTACACTGTGATCGAAGATATGTCATGCAAATGATGATAAATTCCAGTGGTTTAGATTACAAAATGTGCTCTTGTTATTGTGAGCATGCTGTAAGCAGTTTAAAACAGCTGAGAGTGATTAGCAAATAATTTAAGATCCCTGAGATATTGAAAGCAATTTTTTTTCTGTGGTGCTGCCTTTTCTCCTCTCATCACCCTGGAAGTATCTTTATTCCTGTTTGATTTATGTAGCATGGCAGAAAAATATGTCCTTGAAACTGAATTGTGGCCACTGATGGCACATGATGGAGGGGGATTTCACTGTGGGCTAGGAAGGGACTTGGATTATCTGTACACCTGGGAAATAGGAGTGCAGAATGACAGGGCAAAGATACATCTTGGAAAAAACCCATAATATCTGAGGGATTTCAATAACACAAACTTGAATACCACACACAGGCTCTTAGAGTACACTGCATTTTTAAATGAATTTTTTCTCTCTGTCTAGCTAATAAATGCTTTAAACAGAGGTTGAAATAAAAACTCCCAAGTTCAGTGTTTGCAAACTGAACTAAAGAGATACAACACCATATATTAGGTTTTTATTTTGAAGAAGTGCATTTTCCAGGGATATTTTTCATTGCTGCATATTGTGATTTTGAATGAAATTAAAGTTGTTATCGTCAGATATCATTCATAGAATAAGACAGGTTATATACTCCAATCTTAGCTGCCATATAACTTTACTCTGATTTATTTCTGCAAAACATTCTGTAGTTGTCATGAAACAACATAAACAGAGTCACAGATGTTCTTCACTTTTGTTGTTGCACTATGTACAGGCTAAAGTAGTCACAGAAAACCTGCAAGAAGAAGAGGAGGACACCATGACAAGGACTACATGTCAGAGTCATGTGATAGGTACAGAATTATATTTTACACTGGATTTTATTGCTGTCAGTTCTTGTGAAAAAGGCGTTTAATTCTCATTACTTTGTTTGTTTGCCCCCTTATGTCAGCTTTAGCCTTCATTTAGCTCCTAAATAGCCAGATTTCATCAAATGCATGAGATGAGTACACACCATTACAATTGTGGGTCAATGCAATGTTTGACTGGGGGGCCTTGGGTTATGAAAGATCATTTCAGCCTCCAAGAACAGTGGGTTGCATACAGTGGCTTAACATAAGGGCTGTTGTGCATGGCACTTGCAGTGGGAATAATACTGACATAGTGCAACTCTGGCATCTGGCCTTGAACTAGTAAAATTCAGAATAAAATTTAAATAGCAGAATAATTGCCGTGATAAACTAAACCACAAGGAGCAGCAAACAGGTGTCTGTTCAAAAGACCTTAAAGCTGTTATTGAAATTAAAGTTGCCTTTGCTGTAGAAGGGTAGCACCATCCACCCTGCCTCGTGATTGGCATGTACTAATTTTTAATCTCAGTACATGTAAAGATATCTCATAGGCAATGGAGGACAAAACAGAAGTCTGAGGTTTGTATTAGAGCAGAATGTCACCAATATAAACAATTGACTGAACAAGAAAAATTCACCTTTAGCAAATTCCCATTGCAGATAGAGACTGCAGCAAAAAATTTCATTAAAAAGTTAAAATCTGATTCCATTTTTTCTTGCCAGAATCTCTTTCATTTCACTGGTACTGCCAACCCAGCAAATCCAAACAGAGGTATCATGTCAAAACACATTTCTTTTGGGGGCAGTAGGAAAATGCTTGCATGCTTCATTGACTTGTACAGCCCTTTCAGTCCCAAATTCAGACAAATAAACTCTGGCTGTGTTACCTGAAGGAAAGATCCCTAAACTCTTCCCTGTCTGAGAACTCAGCCATAACCTGGCTCCATGACAACAGCTGAATAACAAGGACTTTGCACAATGTAAGACTCTGATGGCTTTCTGTCAGTGGGTAGGCACTAGCAGAAATTCACAAACAGAAATTCATGCCTCTCATGCTGTACATAAAGGACTTATTTTCTGTTACCAGAAATTGCCCAGCAGAGAATACCTCACCTAAGATTGTTCAAAGTTATTTTTCCTCATACTGAAATAATTACTTTGCCTCCCTACCAAAATTCTCAAAGCTTTTACTTTGAATTCTGTATAATGTTTCCATTTTTTAATCTAAATATTGAAAAAGAGAAAAAAATCCAAACAACTATTTGCAGAGCTTTGGTATTTTTTTCATAAAAAGACTCCAGAACATCCTTGTTGTTCATCAGTGTAATCATGGTTGTGGCTGAGGCCTAATTGCTATATTTTGATTTTTTTTTTTTTGTTATTGCATCCTGTAATAGATAATTCTGGTGGTTTTTGAGAGTACAAATATTTTGCTCCTCCCACAGACACCAAGTCTGAGTCTCTGACAGGACATAGTGGTTATGGAGCAGGTTGTCAGATGCTTTTAAAATTCCTTGATAGAGGTTCTGGCATTTTTCTGATACAAAAGTTTTCATAGAAAGATATTGATATTTTCCCTGCTGAAACTCTATGCAGTCACAGCTTCTCTCACTAACCTGTTCCATGCCCTCACCACCCTTATAGTAAACAATTTCTTACTAATTCCTGAATCCACTCTCCATCAGCTTAAAGCCATTTCCTCTTATTTCCCCAGAAAACAGAGTTTGCTGTGGGTTTTTAGCTGTATTTCAATGCATTTATTCTACTGGGTTTTATGAAAACAGACTAAGAGCTGAATGTATAGTAGAAAAGCTATCATTAAGCAGGGAAAATGTTTTTTATGCAGCAGGAAAAGCATGTGTTTCTGTAGCTGTCACTAAAATAACTAAACTGACAGCAGTCCTGCCCAGTTAACCAATAAACAAGGTACTAACAACAGTCCTCTAGGTAGGTGTCATGTCAGATAATTCTGGTTCATCACATTCTAACAGTATGAACACGTTTGTACTCCTGGGTATGAATCAAAAAATGTGTAAAATACCAGTTTCTAGGTTTTTAATTGTCAGTTGCTGATCTAAACCAATTGAAGTATTTTGCTGGCTCTTCAGATTTGCTCAGTTGAAGGAAAGCAACAATGCCCAGTTATATACAATTTCTCTCCTCATATACTTGTATCTCAGGAACACATGATCATTTCCAAGTGAAGTAGTCATTATATTGTTCTATATTGTTCTTCAAAATATATTTAAACCATTTTGAAAGTTTCTTAAAATATGTTACACCCTGGATGCCTTTACTGTGGTGTCAGTGAGGAAGCAGAGATGCTGCCAGTGTTGCCAGCCCCACAGACAGCAGCTCTAAGGACCCCTGAGTACCCCTGTGAAGTCCAGTCATCCTCAGAGCTCTTCCCTCAAGCCCTTTGCAATAAATTTGTTGTATTTTGAAAGAGGGATGAAGTGGAAAATGCTGAAGCACCTAAGAGGAAAGGACATGATGAAAAGTTTGACTTCCTCTTCATGTCATGACAGACTCCCCAGCTCAGAGAGGTACAGCAGGGTCTTCAAGTATTCCTATAAATAAAATTCCTTTATTGAATGCACAGATGATATGTCAAGTTCCTGACAGTATTGTTCCCATGTAAACATAAAAAAGGCGCCTTCGTTTTACAAAGAAAAAGAATTCTGTTCCCCCCAAGGGAGCAGAAGTGTTATTATTTGTCTTGAATTTCCCCTTTGTCACAATGACCCAAAAACTTACAAGACAGTTACAGATGACACCTTTACATACAGAATGTAGTAATTGGACATCTTGAGAGGAACAAAGCATTTGTTAAAGAGTTCAATATTACATATTTCAATTGCTGTTTCAAATTAGCAGCTACTCCTGGAAAAGTGTGATTGTATTAATTAAAATGCATTGAGAATTTTCATTGATAAACAGCTTCAAGGGAAAAGTCAAAAATCCACGGCACAAGCAAACAAATGCTAATTACTGAAGAATTCATTCTTGCAAACAACTTCACTTGGGAATACTAGGGTATGAAGCAGCAGTATTTTTGGGTATACACAAATTAACAGGCTGTTTTCTTTTTGGGAATGTATCTGTAATGAACAGGAAATTTAGTTGTAATTAATCATATCATTCTTCAGTGTTGGTATGAACCTCTGCTGAGGCTGAAGGAAAAGACTGAATGTGCCATTTTCTCAGGCAGCAACACTTTGGTGATTTATCAAACCCTTGTTTGAAAGTTGCATGATAATCATTTTTCTGGGTCCAGTTTCCATTTCTGTTACCCCAAATGGGTGAAATTTTGCTAGAAAAGCAGGTCAGCATGGAATAAGCTTTTTGCTAATGACATACTCAAGCTTCACACAAAACACAGCCTCAGTTTATATAGGCTGATGAGAAGTGTCTGAGAAAGTTTCAAGTCTGTTCTTAAATTCACACTCTGGTTTCAGTAAAAAAGAAAGAGGGTTTCTTTTTTTGTCATAGATATTTCAATGTGTGAATGTGTTTATTTACCATTGTGGGTTTCCAGCAGACATTCCATCCTTAGCAGCATAAGTGAATCAAACCCTTCTGGTCTAAAGCACTGAAATTCAGAGAGTAATTGGAAGCACGGGCAGTTCATCTGAAGGAATTGTTTTATTGAACTGGAAAGCTTCTGGTTTCCAGATTTATTATGTCGCTGATTGAGCTAAAAGGGCAGATTCATTGTATAATAAAAGCCTGTTGAGTTTGGATATCAGGGGCAGCACTGCAAGTAATTTTTTTCATCAAAATAACATCACTGGTAAGAATAAAATAGAGTTTAACAATCTGAATAGACCTGAAGTTTCTTGTGGGTTCTCTAGAGAGCACATACTTGATAACAGGAGAATTGGTCATAGCAATCCAAAATCCATCTTTTGTTACTGGTACTGCCTGCTCCAGTGGAAGCACAAGGTACTTCCTACTGAAGTTGTGTGGGGAGTTAAATCCCTGAGGCAGGCTGGGGTTAGAATCCACAGCAGTAAGATTCACAGTTCCTGGAAACAAATTACCTAACTGTGCATTGACCCCCGGTGTTTGTTTGGAGAATTCCAAGGGAAATTCAGAGCTGGGCAAAGATTATGAAGATAAATGTATCCAGAATTCTTGAAACTTTGAAGAAGGACTTGGAACTAATATTTGTCAAATTTTCATTAGAGGTCCAGGTCAGTTGCTCTAAATGGATTCATCCATTTTTAAATGGGTGTTAAATGGGAACCTTGTAGATAATACAGAGCAAATGTCTTCAGAGACTTTAAAGGGTTTTGAAAAGTCTCTAGCTAGGTAAAGGGTTGGGCTTCCACACTATTAAAGCAACATTGAAAGTGCACTGGAGACTTTGGTGCTTTGTGCCAGAAAAAAACCACACACTGAGGTCAAGGGATTCTTTTGTAGCTCTGCTGTAGCCCAGTGCTCAAATCCATTAAAGTTCTTGATAATCATCTGCCTTATGGCAGGTTTGATCATCATTTTTTCTGCTTTCCAAGAACGACCTTTCAGAAGGATTTTGCAGCATAATTTAAAGGCAATCTGGTCATAAAAAGGAAGAAACTTTTTTTTTATTATTTTTTTAAGAAACTTTTTTGAGATTTGTCTTCTTTAGGGAGCATTTGGTTGAGTCCCTTAGATGCTTCATGTTCCAAGGAGGAAGTATAGTGAGTATTTTATATGTTGCATTGTGTTTTAAAATTCTTTCCTTTAAGCTTTATGTACAGCAAAGTGATCAAAGCCCATTTTCAGTAGAAACCAGGAAAGTCCTTCACCGCAAGTTTTATAGATAAGTTGCCAGCTCCTTGATAGTAATTTTACAGATATACTGATAGCAAAGGTAGAACATGTTACTTTGCAGGTAGAGGTGGGTTTGACTTAAAATGAAATGTCAGCATTACAATTATTTGTATTGACATAACAAATTCTAAATATGATAACCTTAGCTTTTGTATTCTGATATTGTTTTATTCAGCGCCCAGTAGCCATACTATGAAATTATATATATGATAATAAGAAAACACACTTCATAAGCAGAATTTTCTATGACAAGGGCCTGCTTTCTTTGTAGTGCTCCAGATAAATTTTTTTCTGCTCCTCTTTTCTTCCTGATTCTTCTTTATGTTTTTCCCACAAATAGATCCATTTTCTTTTCTCACCTTTCTCCTCATGTTCACCTGGATAATTTGAAACCAGTAGTCACTGCTTGTGTGGACCAGCACAAATCCAGACTGCCATTCAGAGCCTTTCTGTATCCCTGCCAATAACCATTTCTAAACAACAGATCCTTGCACCAGTGCCATCTACCTTTGTTTTTTTTTTTTCCTCTTGTTTTCTTTCTGAAATCTAGATCTGATGAACACTGGAACTGAGAAATTACGTTTCACATTTCTTTTCTGAATGTGCTATTTAATGTACACATTCTTAGTGCTTAGTTATATAAATTGTTTAAGGTTTTATTCCAAAGCTTGCTGAAAACAGTAGCAGTCCCTCTGCTTGTAATAAGCTTGTACCAGGTTTCCAATGAGAGAAAAAATATACTGGACACCCCCCTCTGCCAAACCAATCATTTGGTTTTGTCCACCATTATGCAGACTACTAAAACTGGGTGTTTTTACTGGCATACTAAGTAAACAGCTGTTAAATTCATGTTTTCTCATTCTTGGGGAATTGAAATAGATGTGAAGGAAACAAGCCTGATTAATGTGGTAAATACATTAAATTTGACACGCAGCATCCTAAAGCATGTCCATTAAGTCTGATGTATTTGAGCAAGCACATTTACATTAAGGATCCCTCAAAACCTGGAGACAGATTACGTGAGGTCTGTAATGGATTACCAAGATAAATGTAACAGGATAAGTGAGAGGGGAGAGATGGTGAGCAAACTTATTGTGTTATAGCCTGTGCATTCAGTAAAGGGAGGTGATCCACATCACTGTGGAGAGGCATAGGGGTAAGCCACAATTTGCTTAAATGCTCAGCAAATCATTGTGTGTCTCCAGTGCATGTAATAAAGAACAATATTCAACTTAGTGTCTTCTCACCTCAAAAGAAATCATCTCTTGTCACGTAGTCTCAATGCCTGAGAAAACAATTTATCATTGTCAGCATTAATTCCTTTCATCAGGCCATTGATAGAAGTTAAGAACCATTTAGCAATCATAACTGATATAGGAGTAAACTCATTCATTTACACATTTTCAGATAAAGGGAAATTGTTTGCTTTATCTTCCCCATCACCACTCAGCAAAGCTGTGGAATGCCTAGAAGTCTCTACACGTGAGGTTGCTGTCTATAAAAGTCATCAAGCAAAACCAGTTATCACTGAATCCATTTATAGCCTGGGTCTGTTCCTATTTCACATCTGCAAAATGTTCCATTTTGATACAAGTTGTGATAGGGTATTAGATTTTTCATGACTCCCCTATATGAGCAATGGTACAAGTATGCATGGATTTATTTGCACATCATAACAAAGCTGTTTTCCCAAGCCCTGTGTGCACGTGGAAGGTGAGAGGTTGATGTTGGATCTGGAGGTCCTGGATGTATTGCTTAGCAAGTGTGCTAGAGCCTTGAAATGAGAGTCCAGCAAAACTTAAAAATCTGCTCACTTGCCATATCTAAGCAGCTTCCAGCTTGGCTGTTAATCCAAAGGGCTAGGTTCCCACTTGCTGCAGCAATGATGAATTGATAAATAGTAAAATAAATTGCTTGCCTCTAGCAATGCTGGGATCCAAACTTGTTCATTAAAAAAAAAAATCAAAACAAAACAAAAAAGACTTAATCTCTAATGCCACAAGTGTCCTGGAGGATGGGAGAGACCATCACAGTCTTATCTACCTTGGTGTCACTGTACAGACAGGAGGCATGTTTGAAAGTGCACAAACAGAACTGAGATCATCTGGATAAAAAGCAGTTGAATTTGTATTTTGACCAAAATACCTCAGTCAGTCTCCCTAAATTTATGCCATTTGCTGCCTCCAGGTAATACCCCCAAAGCATTTACATTTCCATGCAATTATCAAGCACTATTCTTCCCCTTTTGTACTCCAAAATCTTCATTTTCTGATCCTTCAGCACCATTGAAATGTCCTGTGGCTGTTGTTTACTTACTCTGAATCAGAGCAGCTAAAATGAGTCATCACTGATGGGAAATCTGGTTTAATAACTAGCAGGCATTGCAAGAACAACTGACTGTCCTGTGTGTGGAAACATCCCCTTAGGTTGGAGGTCCTGCTCAGGGACCTCATCAGTGAAGTTTTTTTAAATCTTCAAGGATATTGTTCTACATCTGTCCCTGACCAGTGTGCCATCTCTTTGAGAGACTTTACAGAACATTTAGCAGTCCCATGTTGCTGTGCTGCAATATTTGTGCTGCTGAAGATGTGTGGTCCTGCTGTTGAGTGGCCTTCCAGGGCAGTGTGCAACAGCCTTAATTACCATTCCAGGTCCTGCTCATCACAAACACTCACCCTGGTGCATAAAGCTGACTAAATAGCCTTTCTTTCTACTGAGTTGCTCTGCACATTCTCAGTGGAACTTTCTTAAAAATAAATGCCTGGGGTTTTTTGTGTGGTTTTTGTATGGGTGAGAAGGTGAACAAGCTACACTGCAGAACAGCCAGCGGAGAGAGGAGTGGCATTATGTGTGTTTGGAGCACTAGAAACAGGATGAATAGTGTCAGCTCTGCTGACTTGTTTGGCATTTGGGCATTGCTGCAGAGATTGATTTTGAAGAGGTCTGGAGGAGCCTGTGATAACAAAGTGAAACTTTCTGTGCATTTTTCTAGTTGATACTTGTATTTTCATGAAGATGATGGAGAACCTTGCCAATGTGAATAATAAGAAACTAACATCCATTAATGTCTTCTAATTTATGTCAGCTTACCTTCTTCAGAGTCTGGCAAAGACAAATCATTTCTTTGTACTTTAAAGATAGTACACATAGCATTTGTCTAATTGCCAATTCTTCTAAGCTCTGCTGCTGCCTACTGTCTAGCTTGTCTTCCCTCTGTGGAGGGAATTAATATTTTGGCTTAACACTTCCTTATTAGCCATAGTGATTTGCTGTTAATTTCCTTCTTTGTCATTACATCTACTCTCCCAGAAATACCAAATTTTATCACTAGAATGAGAAGTGTGTCTCTTTATGCATTATATATAGGATACAGTCTAATTATTATTCAAGATACTGAGAATCTGCTGGTCTCATTCAGGCTTAAAATGTCAATTAAATAGGATGGCAGGGTTCTGCCACTCTGAAGTTAGTGCTGCTGTATTGATTTACAGTACTTTACAGTCTAGCCCAATCTATATTCATTTTTATCACTGAAATCAGGACTGTGCCTGATTATCCTACCTCTTACAGGATAGCACACACTGGTATTCTCTATAATAGTGTGAGTCCTTCTGTTTGAAACTTTTTTACTTTATATGTTTTTTTGCTCCTGGCAAGGACCATCTGTGGATGTGTGTATGAAACTTCAGTCATGCATTTCCCATTAATTCATACAGCTGAAGTACAACTGAGCAAACTGAAAAGCATTTCTAGTGAGGATGTGTTATTTTAAACATGTTTCATCTGTGCTCACTGGGACTTTATGTTCCTTTTCTACAGTGAAATCTAGTGTAACTTTTATGAAAAATACATTTTTACCTGAATTATCAGTTAAGTTTGAGATGTATTGGCATATGTCTTTCCAGATTCTCACTCTGAGAATAGGATGCCTATTGCTAATTTTTTTTTCTGTTTTTAATTGAGTTTGAGCTTTGATTCATGTCTTCAGTCTGACACCCAAATTGTTGACATATGATTATGCAATTAGTCATTATTGGAGATCATAGAAAAACAGACTCTTCAAAAAAAATCACTCCTAGAGAGAAATAATACCTATACAATTAGTGCATAGTTTTTAATACTAGATTAACTCAATTTTTCAGTGTTTGGACAGTTCACTGTTAGGAAAAGAAAAGGAAATCAATCAATATATTTACAATGAATAATTTCTTTACTTCCTTTCTTTAACAAGCAGAGGTGCAGTATGTTGTTTCAGAGTTGTCATCCTAATGGTGGCTTTTTTAGCACCACATACCGTGGCATGCATTTTTTGCAAAAAACAGAATTCCTGAAAAAACCATCTCAGTTCATTCTTCTGGCTTCAAATCATGATGGTTTCTTCCCAGCTCCTGCTTGCCTGCAGTTAGTTAACATTGATTCAGCTGGTTTGGAGTAGCTGAATTTAGGTACCAAAATGGAAGGATTACAGTACACCTAAAAGTTACTTAAAGCTTTGTGCTCTCACTCTGTTAATAAGTTTTCATTAATTAAGAAATAAAATCAGTTTTTTCAGGTATACATGTATATTTTAAGTGATTGTTAGCAGTACCCTTAAGTAAAGCCATCTGCAGGGCAAAACTAAAAATACATTATTTAAAGTTTCATTTAATATTCATGTTTCTTTAATTTCAGGTTTTTTTTGTATTAACAAACAAAAAGCAGTGATGTTACAGAATAAACATAGCACTTTCTCTAGTGCATTTGCAAAACCCAGAGCTTCCTATGCACTTAGAAACTTGTCCATGTTTACCAGAGACAGCATTTTTGCTTAAAGCACTATCCCTAGTCCTATCTGTTGGGAATAGAAAATCAAAGAAAGTATCTCACTGTGAGTGAAGCCAAACTCCAATTTATAAGAGAGCTGCTTAACAGCAAGTAAATCAGTGCTTCCATCCTGTTGTCCTTAAATGCCTCCAGCCCAGTCATCAGTGAACAGCAGCCCTACATGGAACAGCCAACGCTCCCCTGGGCACCATGTGCAGCCCATGTCTCTGAGATGCTGAGTGTGACCTCTTCACTTCTCTAGCTGTGGTTTAATGCAGTTATTCTTAAAATAAACCAGCTGCCTCCAATAATACCAGCAAAACCCCAGTCTTAATGCTTCTTGTAAGTATTTTGCAGCTCGCTGTTAATTCCAGAAAACAACCTCCAGAAAAGCTGAGTGGAGGTATCTGTGCACAAGCATTATTCATGGCAGGGATTGCAGGTTGGTCATGCTCTGACTGCCAAACATCCACGTCCTTTATCCTCATGGCAGCACTCCAGGGTTGGAGAAGTGGGATTAGCTCTGTGTTTTAATGTGAAGAACTGGGGCATAAAGCGAGAGAGATAAAGGCCTGTGGTGACATGGAAAAGGCATGGCTGAGGCAGCCCTTAGCATCTGGGTGAATAACAAACCATCCTCTCTTGGGCTTTGCTGTTTACAGGCAGGATTTCTGAGAGCTGGGATGTGTCTTTCCTGTTAGAAGGGGAGCATCCACCCATACCTCCAATGAGCCATCCCCAGGAAGGTGTTCCTGAGACTGTGCAATTGCTGGCTCCCAACCTTCACATTTCAGGGTTCTGAGGGAAACAGAAGGCTCTGCTCAGTGAAAAAGTCTGGGAAAGCTCCATTCCTGCATGGCAGCAGACCTGTTGCTTACTGTGGATTCACACCTTGTTTGAGATGTGAGGACTTCTCCTTCTTCTCAGCTCTTACTCATCTGTAACTTTCTCAAAGATAGTTGCAAAGTTGTAAGGCTGATCATCAGTGTAAAGCCAAAGGGGGATGTACAACCAGAAAAGAGGAATAGCTCCACAAAGAATTTCTAGGCTGGCCTCATTGACAGCCAGGCTGCACCCAGTCTTCATTTAATTACCTTTTACACAGAGCTTCAAGCTGCTCTTCAAATGAATTATAAGTCTCAATATATCTTTTCTAGTAGGATTAAAATAGTATCTATTCCTAATATCCTGTCTCCTGAGAACAGTGACTAGATTTTTTAGAAAGAAAATATAACAGCATAATACAAGAGAGATAATTCCAGGTGCCATTGGCTGTGAGACTTCCCCAGTTGGAAAACTGCACCTTTGTATTTAATAGACACTTAGAGATGTGGAGTAGAAAAATTTTTAAATTATCTAAGTTCCTTCTCCAGCTCATTTTGTCCTCTTTAAAAACACTATTCCACATAGCTTGCCACCATAACAAGCATGCAGGGACCAGACCTAAACGCCTGGAGGAGGATAGGAAGCATTTGTTGAAAAAAAAAAGGTCCATAGATAACTGCTAAATTGGAGTACAAGATCATTAGTATTCTCTAATAATTAAAGCTAATCTTGACTTACTAGTGGAAATGTATTTTAAGATGGGACTGGAATTAAAATGAGGCAGCAATTATCTGTTTCAACTCAGAAAATACACTTCAGATGGGATTGTGGTCATGGAAAACTGTGAAGACAGCTGACAATTTATTGGATAAATGACATATTGAAGTTTGTGGGTTTTGCAAAATAAAGCGTGACTAGGAAGAAAATAGAAAAAACACTGAATAAGTTGGTAAAGTCTGTATTTATTTAGTTTATTGTTATTATAAATAGGCATAAATTGTAATCCCAGATTCAAGTAGCCACGAATGAAATTGCATCATTTGAAAATACACAGCACAGTTCTCCTCCAATTTATCCTTCCTTAATATATGTTGGAAATAATCCCATGCCACCAGCGCAGTGCCCATGGGAGTGTAGGGCTGTGAAAACTTGGGTCTTTTCTAGTTGTACCTTGGATAGCCTTTGGGGTTTTTAATTTTGCACACTGATTGTACCTCAGGTCTAGATAGAAAACAATAATGCACTCATCTTTGATCAGCTGGATCAAATTATAGTGTAAACCCAGAAGGAATAATCTGCTTTAAATTGACATCAATTTGGCAGAAATGCATTTTCTTTTTTTTTTTTTGTGGTTGCTTTAGCATTGCAGATGAAGAGAAGGATGTGCAAATAAAGAGATCTGTTTTGCCATCTGTAGTTTAACTTCTTCCTGCCAATGACACATCTAGCTTAAAGATGTTTATTAACTTTTGAAAGAATTTTGCAGGGACCTATCAACATTTTAAATATTCTTCTGAAAAGGAAAAAAAAATCTATTAATTTTTAATTTGGCATGTTTAAAAAGGCTAGGAGAAACTATACTCCCTTTGTGTTCCAGAAGACAGCCAGTATATGATATCTGGTTCCCCATGACAGCTTAGTGGAAACTCTTGAACTTTCTAATGCAAAGAAAGGTCATTTGTGGGAATTTGTTTATTCTCTTACTGATGGGAACTACGTCCTTCCATTTTTAATGTCCTGGACACTCCTTGAAGAAGGCCTATTCAGTGTTATTTACCTCTCAAAACCTGTCAAGGCTTGAGCCTGTACTTCTCAAAACAGCTTGCTGGAAATTTCCCAGCGAAACTGTTCTTGATACAGAGCTATTTTTGACTGATATTTTTTCCTGAAAATGCCTGCTTTCTGTGGAGAATTCTGGTGGATACTTAAAGACTTCAGCTGAAATTTCTGTCAATCATGTACAGTTTTGTAGCCCAAAACTTGAAAATTTATGTGAGGAATATCTCAAACCAGCTGTAGTGGTGAACACAGAGGAGGATTCCACATTTTTCATGAGGTGGGATGCTTCTTTTAAAGAAAATATGTCCCTGTGCTCCTAGTATTATGCCTAGAAAGCCTGATGTAAGCAGAACTACCTGTGATCTTTCTGACATAAAACACATTTGTCCTCTTTGTTGCTGTTTATTGTTAATGTTAAGATAGATTGGCCATCGAAGTTAAGTAACATAAAGACTTCTGTAACTTTGCCACCTCCAAATAGAAGCTGTTTGTGTCATTTGAAGTAGAAACAGGGTCTGTTTGCAGTAATTGCATTTGGTAGCCAAGTAACACCATGGTGGGGAATGGCTGAGGTTATTGAGCTGCCTCTGGAAGTCTCAATCCCCTCAAGCAGCACTAAGAGGCAGCTGCCTTCTGTCACTCCTGGCACAAGTGGGTAGGGAGGCAGAGCTGCAGTTAACACACAGTAGGACCTGTAATTATTTCCTCACTAACCTGTAAGTCCTTTCCTCTGTGCCACCATCCAGAAATGTCTCCTCTAGTTATGCCTAATTCAAAGTAGGTGAATTGCCTGACCATTTTGAGTGATACTGTGTATGCACAATCCCTGTTCAAGAACTGCTGATGGATGCCTTACTTTAGCTCTGTGGGTAAAACCTTGCATGTTGTTTAGATGCAAAGATTTTTATGGATTATTCAAGAATCATAGAAAAACTCCCATATTGTTTTAAATAGGTGGTCAAAATAACCATGAGTTATTTTATAGACTTCTCAGGAGTGTAACGGTCCCTATGTAAAGCAGGACTTGTATGTGATTTGTGAATAGACTAAGCATCTGTGAAACTCATTTAGGATACAACATAAAAAGACTTTATTAGAATGTGAATCTTTGCTTTACCTGAGGAAACATTATGAAACACTCCCCAGCTATTCAGTTAAAGGTTTGTTTGCAATAACATGTGGCATTATATCCCCCTTAGCAAAAGCATGTTTTCACATTATTGAAGAAAAGTTTAATCAGAAGCTTTGTTTAAAAGATATGTCACCACCTTATGTCTTCTTTTTATGAAATTCATAAAACCTCTTCATTATGTGCTAGGACTCAACCATAGGTTCAACATCAGAAAGAATAACATATCCCTAATCTAAAAGTGGGATGGATTTTGCTCCACTGCTTATTTTGAGTAATGTCCTACTTGGCAACCATCAGTGTAGAGTTTAATCAGAGCTGGACCCACATTTCTTATGTTGTGCTGGCAGCAATTCCCTTCACATTAGCTGTTCTATGCTTCCTTTTATTTTTTCCCCCCAAATTGATTTTCCTTTCACATGCATTGTATGAAAAGAGGAGCAGAGAAGGGTGCTGTGAAACAGCATAAAGCAGCATGGTACCAGCTCAGAGGGAGAGCTCCTCTCAGCCTCACACTGACCCAGAGCAGCACTTCAGGAGGAACACAAAAGCAGGGCCAGCACTCAGCTTCCCTGGGTATTCTCTTCCAGTCTCCAATGAATGGCACCAAGGATGCTTTCTGAGATAAAGATGATGTGTTTCTGATATCTTTGTGGCAAGTGTTTCAGAAGAAATAAAAAAAAAAAAAAAAAAAGTTGAAGAATAATTAGGTTTAATGATTTGTTGCTGGTATTTAAGATGAATTTTTAAATTATCTACGCTCAGGAGAATGCCCTAAAATACCTCAATTAATTCTAAGCTGTCAGTTCTTATCAGTGGGGTGTGTTTACTTCTAACTCTTTAATTTTTGCATTTCAGAGGAAAATGTAAAAAAAAAAAAACCTACAGAATGAGCTACTAGAGTTGTTTTCCCCTGTGATGATCTGATTTTTAGAATTCCTGATACCTGCCAGCCTGAGTGATGTCCCTTTCCTACTCTCCTCTTGTGCAGATCCTCAGAGTGGTGCAGAGTTTTCACAGATCCTTTTTATTCTGTCTCTAATTTCGGTGCTGACTCTGTGTTGAAGAGACCTTGGTGATCTGCTGACACCAGAAAATGCTGGTGAAGCACCAGTGATGATGCAATATTGCAAAGCTTTGTCCAGCTGCACAACTTACAGTGCTGTCCAGCTGATGGAGTGCATGAACTGCAGGATCGTCTTGCACATGAAAATATTAAATTTGAAAGTTATTGAGAAGTAGTTCAGAAAACTTTCAGAAAACTTTCTATGCAGTGTTAACTCCTTTTTTTTTCCTGTGGTTAAGAGGCTTCTCAACATTAAAGGTGTTCCTCAAATTTTCCACTGAGCTCTTACAACACCCTGTCATCAAGAGGTTCCCATGCAGTCAGGAGTTTCTTGACCTCCAGGAAATAGAAAATCTTCCTTGTTTCTGTTTTCAGTTTGGAATTTTTCCTCTACAGCAGGACTTCCAGGGACTTTGTTTTAGGTCCAGACTCAAATCTCCATGATGAGAGGGAGGGGAGGGATTATTTCAGTATTTCAGGCTTTTGATTCTAGTCTGATTATTCAGAGAAATGGCTGATGATGAGTCTATCTGTGTCCACTGTAAAGCCAGTACCATTCAGTGAGCTTCTTTCTTCCCTGGCAAAGAAAAAGAAAAAAAATATCAGAAACAGGCAAGGAATTTGGCTGGTATGTCAGGAAGAATTCTCAAGCAAAAGCAATTAAGCTCATATATAACTCTTTCCAGACTTTAATGTTTCACAGAGTCATTTTTCATCTACTGAGTGGTACTGTCACAGCACCAGAGATTTAACTTTTACATATTTTCATTATGTAGTCTTGTGCAGCTCTTGCTGATAACAGTAATTTGAAGTGTCAGTGCAGCTGATGAAATCAGATGGGCCATGAAGCTGTTTGAAAGCTGTCACTGGGATGTATAAAGTACTTTTTATTTTGCAGTTGCTTCACAAAACATTTTTAAAAACATAAGCTAATGTGTATTTGCTCTTTCAGTAATACAAATTGTTCTGATAGATACTTTTTTTATTTGGATTATATAGATTTAGGGGTGAATTAGTTACTTTCAGTAATGAATAAATAAAAATCCACTAAGAATTTTGTGGTTTACTCTGGATTTAGGACTAAGTTTTTGAGAATTGTTCAACATAGCTGAGTCACAGAATTTTCCAAAAATCTGTCTCTAAGTGTCACAACAGGAGCTGCCAAGCATTGAGCACTTTGAAAACCAGACTCTTTTGTGGTTTTTCAGAACTAAAAATTGAGCTGTGTGAGCTGTTTTAAAAATCTGTTTTCCACCTGGTATATCTCCTTTATCATAGATAAAGTCTCTATGAAGGAAGACTATAATTGATTCAAACTATTTTCCTTTTAATTAAATGTGATACCACTGGTGTCAATTCCAATTAATTTGAAAACATCAGGAGACTGTGTATTCTGGAAGTCTGGCCCTCAGTATTCATTTCTTTTGATTTTCTGCCATTGTTTTCGTGGTCCATTCCTAGATATACACAAGGTAGTAGTGGGCAAGAGAAATCCATATGTCATTTTAAGAAACATGCTCTCAGAAGATAAAAGTTTCCATCTTCCAGTTCTCCCTTAGCATAGGCTGTAGCTTTGTTTTTTGATACTCATTTTGACCCTACTTAATTTTCCTGTAATAATTAGGAGGGAATGGCTTTTTCATTTCTTAGAGAATGGTAAGAAAGGAAACAACACTACAAGGTCCTTCAGAGTCCCTGTGGAAATGGATTCCAAATCAGGTCTCACATTGACCATACAGCCAGGAGAGGGGAGACTCCTCAGACTTCAGTGGTTTTTTGTTTTCAGTTTACTCCATGACTCTGCTGAAGAACTCTACCTCTCCAACACAACCAGGGTTGCTCAGATGTCTTTTGGTTGGGAGACAGATAACAGAAATCCTTTTTTATTCCGTATTTCCCTTTATTTGCTAACTCTCTCAGCAGCAGTCTTTAGTTGAAGAATTGCCTGTCCATGAGCTAACATGCTGTTTCAGCTTGATTATCTTCAGAAAATGGCAAGGGCAATGCCTGGCATTTTAAATTGCTTTTCCACACTCCCACTTCTATCTAGGTATTTTGCTATTCAAAAACAAACAAAAAAAATAGAGGAAGTATAGCTGAGATCAGAGGGTTCAGTAGATGGGATATCTCCTTTTGATGCAGCAGAACCAAATATAATTATCTTTTTTTTTTTTTTCATGCTTCCTGGAAAACCTTCAGCAACTTCAAAAATCATTATGACACATTAGCTCAAAAATGTGATGGAAAATGCAGATCCTGGCTAGGCATGGCTTCCACACCTTAGCTCCTTTTACCTATGGAGAAACATTATTGGCATGCAGTAATTGTGTGAGGGAAATCAGAGTCACTTACTGCCCTTTTAAAAGACAATGCACAGAGAATTGGCTGCTGCAGCTCAGCCAGGTCCTGTAAGGTTCAGGTGCTCAGTAGGATTTTCAGTCCTTCTTTATCCTGAGTAAGGCTAAGAGGACCACATAAAGATAGGCTGCTTCTCCTTTCTCAAGAACCATGAAATAGAAATACATATTTAATTTATCTGTAAGTAGTTTCTTACTTGTTATCAAGAAAAGCCCATTGAGATGAAGATATTTAACAAGAATGACTATGGTAATGTTCTTAGTTCAAAAACAAATAGGCAAAACCCATAGGGGAGAAATACTTCCAAATTTTTGAATGTATTAGAAACACTGCAGAGGAAAAAATAATGAAAATGACTTGAAAGAGAACTGTTAACTACAATAGACTTAAATAACAATTGGGCATATCATAAAAAAGTCAGTACTCAGAAACATGTAAATTAGATATGGAGAAGATATATTGGGCCATGTTCTGCATCTCCTGCTAGAGTGCAGTTGTTCAATGCAGTATATCTTTAGTCTACTGAAGCCTTAAATTTTTCAAAGCAAAGGAAATTCCCCTGCTTCCTTTGGGATTGTCTGCCACAGAATTAAGATCTTGCTGTCAAGGGATGTTTCCAGACATTTAACCTAAATTATGCTCATTTTCCAACCATTAGTGCTGAAGTTCCCTCCTTGGTGTTTATGGCTCTCAGAAGGACCTTGCCATCACAGTCTCTTCAACATTGTTTGCCCCTTATAGAAACAAAAGGGAATTCTCTGGAAACTGGTAGAGAATGATAGGGCAGGGAGGTGCCTGTACATGCTGGTTGCTCAAATAGCAGCAAGCACACTGCTACATTTGCACCTTTCCCTGCTCCATGGTTTGTACAGCATCTTTCCAATAGGATGAATAAGCTGGAGGGCTGTGTGGGACCACAGTGCTTCCAAAAAAAGTATTAAAGGTATCCCTGCCTGGCATTGTGGACACTTACCTAAACTGGGATGTGCAGGACCAGAGTGTGATGAGGTAAACAAAGGCAGGGCTGCTGCTGTCCAAGATTTGCAGGATGCTCTGAGAGATGGGTATCTCTAAAAAATTCTGTAAATCCTAATTTTGTGTAAGAATACGTGATACATTTTGGTTAACCCCTTCTTGTGTGAGAAACAGTTAGGAAGATACAGATGTGGAGAGGCCAAGCCTTTGTGGAGTGTGGGTTTGTGTTGGAAGAAATATATTGCACTACTGCATCCCTCACACTGGTGCTCTCCAGACATTCTGTAGGCTTTCAAATTAAATTATTTTAAAGCTTCATCTGTAATTGCTTTCCAGGACCTGCCCCATTGTCATACTGTTGCTCCAAAGCTGGCCAGTGTCAATGTTTTGGCACTTGTTTAATTTCATTGCATCTCAACAGGGTATTTCCTTGTATTCAGTTAGATAAAGTGTCAAAAACATTCCAGTGACAGACACACTCAAAGTGCAAAATGTTTCCCTTCCCTTGAAGAGGCCCTTTTTTCCCCCTAGATGCTTTCCCTGACTTTAAATACCTTAAGCTCCATCCCATCACACCAATTTCCTGTGCCTTAGAGTCTTGCTGCCAGATGAGGACGCTGGACAGCGGGATTGGAACCTTCCCCCTCCCTGACTCGGGGAACCGATCGACGGGGAGACACGTTTCTAAGCAAGAATCATCCTTGGAATCGGGAATCTTTGCAGCATCCGAGCAAGTTCCTCTTTCAGCTCCTTCAGAAAAAGCCAAAACTCTTGAGCGAGAAGTGCCTTCAACAGCTAAGAGCCAGGAGTCTGTGGAAAGTGTAATTAGTCACTCAACATCTGATCCGGCCATGACTGCCAAAGGGATACGACCTTTTCCAAGTCGCCTTCCCAAACCAGCTTCCTCAGGTAAAATGTCAATTACACTGAAAATCACATTATTTCTGCCTTGGCCTCTGTTTTGATTAGCAGAAATCCTGTAATAATGGCAAGTGATAACAGAAATGTTAAATGCAGAGCAGAAGATACTCTTTTTTTATGAATGCGTAAGGTTAACAAGTTTGTGACCTGAGCGGTATGGAAATTTTGTTATAAAAAATGCTTATCTGAGAAAGAAAAATTAGTTTAGTACTTAAAGCCTTTTCTCAAGAAACAGTACTTGAAGAAAAAAAATATATGACAGCCTTGGAAGTTGACTTGAAAAAGAATATGGATGTTCAGCAATATTCAGGATCACACTGTACAAAGTACAAAGCAGAGCTATGTTGTGACATAGAAAAGATAAATTCATAAAGACTTGCTTTTGATACTGGATTTGAACTAAAGATTCATTTGGCCTCAATGCATAAATTCTGTCCCACTGAATGTATGGCCTTGACCTCAAACAAGGCTCTCATTACTTTACTACACCATACAAACACGTTTCTATATATGAACATAAAGTACCTGACTTTCACTTATGAGCTCTGTGTGTGTTGAAGCTATAAAACAAGAGCTGAGAAAGGTATAAAAGGACTGGCAATCCATCAAAGCTCCAGAAAATACCTCTGTATTAGTAAATAGTTCCATTGAAGTCTGTGCATTTTTTATAAACAAACACTGACTATTTATATAAGTTTTTGGAAGGCTTTGGAGTTATTAATATATATGTTAATAGCATTAAAAATCATGTAGCATTAACAATAGGGAAATTTTCATAGTCAGCACAACAGATACAGGAGAAAGCACAGTAAAAGTGATTAGTTTAATGGAGAAGGGTATTGTTTTATCTTGACCAAATGCAATGTCACTTGTTTATTGGGGTTATGGTGATTAGCAGTTTGTCAGTCCAGTTATTGCTCCTGTAGAAATTGTGAGTATTTAACTTGTATAAATCTGTATTGCTCTGTAAGAGGGATTCTGTGTAATTAGCATGTAAGTTTAAATATCAAGTTTGAGCTTAGTTTAAAGCCACCAAATATATGTTCTGTTAATGTGCTGACATATATTGAACCTAGGAGGAAAGAAGCCTCTCTTACATGTCCATAGGATGCATAACAGAAGATTTCTAATTAAAAATCTTAGAATTCAGTTGATACAGCAATGTTACCAGTGCAGTATTGTAGTGGTATAATAGACTGAAAACATATCTTGTATGCTTTATTGCAGACTCCCTTGCTTGTTTCAAATCAAAGCTAAATAAAAGATATTTTAATAGTTAATATTTTTAAAATAAGTGTACTGTTAATTAATGGTACAGCTAAGAAGGATTCAGAAGAGAAATCTTAGTTATAGATTATGTGCTGCATGCTTGAATGGCCACATGTGTGACCTCAATTCAGCAGTGTGTTATAGAGTAGAGCCCATGATTAAACACTGTCATTATAACAAATTGAACAGAAACTGCAAGCATTGAATTGCTTCATAAGAAGTCAGTAGCAGTAAGATTGTTCTGATCTTAATGCTAATATTCACTGCACCAACCTTGTAGGGTTTGTATCTTAATTAAATTGTCATGAAGAGATGTTACAAAAAAGTAGTATACATCAGCTGATGGGGTCAGCTCATTCTTTACTAGACTATCTTCATTCAATTCTTCTCTCCCTCACTTTCTCATCCAAATTACAATTATCACTTTATGTCATATGCACCATATATCTTCTTTGATGTTTCGATTTTGCATAGTGCAAATATAGCAAATAAAAAAGCTGGCTTTCTGCTAGAAAGGTACTTCCAATTATATTTATATTAAAAGATTGTTCTCTAAGAACATTAAATAGCAGAGAAGATCCTACAATGCCTAGAAGTAGTTACTGAATGTTGTTTCTTTGTTGAAAGGGTATATATTTTATAACTAATGAAGGGATTTAAATTCATGCCTTCCTCTTCTCTTGTTAACTGGAAAAGGATTTGGATGAAATTCTGCTACTTCAGTTAGTACTATTCCAGTAAGTTAGTAAGTTCTTTCTTTGAGTAGTAAAATATTATTGGACATAATGAAAGTATCACAATTTGCCCCTGGTTTTTACTGAATTATAATTGACACACTATCATGAAGATGCTGATGAGACCTAGAATTTAAATTATGTCTCCCTTAATTCAGGAATAATTAACCTTGCAAAGCAAAGTGAACATGAAGCAACTTCTGTGACCTCTGCCTCATTAGAACACACCGAAGAGACTGTAGAAAATAGAAAAGTTCTTCCGGAGTGGACCCCCAAGAAAACTACTAAACCAAAGGTATAAGAGAAGTAGTGGCACCTCTTAAATGAGATGGGTACTGTGGCCAGTGTAGAGGTGTCAGGGTTTTAATGGCCAGTGTTTTAATATGGTGTGAAGAGTAGCTAACAATCTAACAGCTGCATTTACTTCCTTACCCTTCATTCGCTAACTCATTATTTATCAGTAATAATAATAATAATAATAATACAGCACCTAAAGGTTCTTTGTCCTTCTGGTTAGAAACATGTTTTAATTAAAATCCTCTCAGGCACTTTTAGAAAAGGGAGACCTTTTACCCCATTCTTCTCTTCTAGGATGTTGATTTTTGTTTGTTTCTTTTCAGGAGATTCAGATTGGTTTTTTTCCCCAGGACTAGATTTTCTTGTCTGTATGGCCGTGTAGTATGAGTTTGAGAGGTGCTATGGAAGTATTGTGAACAGGAGAATACTCTTCTAACATGTTTCTGTGGGGTTTGGGGACTACAGCTGACTTGCAATCTCTAATGCTGGGCATTCCTGGCTGCATGCAGGAATTTCTCAGCTCTGCTTCCCTCTCCACAAGTGTGTGATTACTAACAAAATAATGTCCTTCTGTATCAGTTAAAAACTGCAGGATGGATGGAAAGATGGGGAAATTATTATCCCTCTTATAGAAACAGAATTAAAATCTCACTAGAGCCATCAGAGTAGGGGTGGTAGGTGGTGTTTGTACATGCCATCACCCCAACAGTATCAGGCCTGGCTTCCCCCTGCCTGTTTTGGGGGGTTTATTGTACTGAGCTGCTGCTCCTGAATGGTTTGAGCCTTCAGGCCTTCCATGATTAGAAGCTTTCCAGAGCTGTCAGTGTTCCTCTTTATTCTCAGAAGAAAATCAATAATACTGGTTCCTGGAAAGAGCTGGCAAAGGAATCACCTGGGAACTAAGGGCTCTCCAGTACTGCAATATAAGTATCAGGAGAAGAGACATGAATTTAGGAAACAGCAAGGATTTACTGGTGTAGAAATGGTGTATTGTCTACTGGCCATCCCAATCGTCTCTAGAGTTGCTTGCAGCAAGCTATTTGTGGTGTGATAATTTTGCACGTTACAAATAGACTGTATTAAACATACTTGAGAACTTCTAAAATTGAACTTGGTGGATAAAATTATCCACAAATGTTGGTGGAATCAAAAACAATGTTACAGTGTGGGGGGAGAAAAAAAAATTAAAATGTGGATTGTTTCTGCCAGACTGTCTCAGGGGATGCAGCAGGACAAGAATGGATTATTTCCCCCACATGAGACTGATGATTACTTACTTGAAGGAGTTAGACTGGTAATGCAGACTTTCCCAGTTGAGCTACCTGTTAATACTGCATGAT
Source organism: Urocynchramus pylzowi (assembly GCA_013397555.1). Lineage (NCBI taxonomy): Eukaryota > Metazoa > Chordata > Aves > Passeriformes > Fringillidae > Urocynchramus > Urocynchramus pylzowi. The sequence goes on along the minus strand of VZRH01001487.1, from coordinate 653,819 downwards.
GAATATAAAATGTGCTACTTCAATACTATCTTCAGCATTATTTTGATATATTTTCATTTTCTGACATGCTGCCATACCCTTCTTTGTGTAGGACACAGCTCTAAGGGTGTGCACGTACTCAGCAAGCAGCACTGACAGTGAGCCAGAGCCAGAGTACAAAACCAGTTATTTCAGAGCTGCAGAGGAGACTCTTGTGGAGTTAACAAAGAGCAACAGACAAGGTAATTGAAAATTGGTACATAAAGATGTATGTCCCTCATCCCCACACTGACTCAGCAGCAGATGGTGTCCTTCATTGAACTTTCTGTCTAGATTTCACTTTCTAACCCCAAATCTTTCTTCAGTCTAATCTTCCATTAACTTTTTATTACCCTTTTCTTTTTAATATGTGTAAATGCTCTTTCCCCACTTTGACAGTTTTAGCTAGTGGGGGCTTAACTTGTAGGTTTTTATACATAAACCTCTGCGGTGCAAATAAAAATAATTACGTTATTACAAAATGGAAAGGTGACTATAAATATAGTTTTCTTTTTTTTTTTTCTTTTTTGTTATACAGCCAGTTGAAATAATGCAGCAATCAAGGCCCCTGTTTCCCAACCTCTGTATCAAGGTGATGTTGCTTATGGTGCCACAGTGAACTCTCTCTCATTTCCTTCTCTGTATATATTGCAGCTTTCAAGTAAGAAAGCTTTTAGTGAGAATTGATGGCAATTCAAAATTTACTGAATTCCAGTAGATAAAAATACATTAAGTGAAGTTCTTGAGATAATAGTTTTCTGTGTGTTTAATAACCTGGGAAATTGCTGCCTTGTCTTGATCACCAGCCTGCTGTGCTCAGAGCCACCTTCCAGTACAGACGTGTGCCCTGGGGGCAGCGAGGGGAGGGTGGCTCTGTCCTTGTCCTTGCAGCCCCTGGATCTCTGCAGGGGGGAAATTCTGGCCAGTGCAAAGGCCAGGGCAAGGTCTTGGCACCAGCCTGGGAGCTGATGCCCTGAGCAGCCCCAAGCCTGGCCTGGCAGAGATCAGCACCTGCAGCACCATCAGCGGGTGACAATGGCACGGAGAGCACCACGGGTGGCTGGATGCTCTTCAGTGTCTCCAACATTTGGCATTTTCAGAGCTAATCCATTGCTTGTGATTCCATGGGAGAGAGCAGAATAGGAAGCTAGGACCATCTATTTACATTGCTGCTGCAGCTTTGTGGGTTTAATCTGTAAAAAATATTGCAAGTCATTTTAGTCAGCCCATTCTTTTTACAGATTTTGCTTTTTACAAAGCATATTTTAATGCAATAAATGTGGGGGTTTTTTTTAAAGAAGTAAATAAGCTTTTTTCTTTCCTGCATTCATCTCAATTTGCAAAAAAACCTTCCTATTTTTATCATGTGTTAGCAGTTGCTTTAAATGGCAGCAGATTCCAAGTTTAATGATATCTAAGCATGACTTGGGGTGACCATGTTACATAGAGATTCATTAATTTTCTGTATATGCCTCCCTTTTGAGCCAGTAAGAGAATAAAAATTACATAAGTGTGATTGAGACAAATAGAAGATTATGATACATTATTGCAAAAGTATTTCTGCTGTGCTCATTCCTCATAGTCAGGGTTTCTGTTCTGTGCTCTCTAAATGCTGTTCTCACATGGTATTAACAACCATAATTTATCCCATTCTGTGTTCAAAGGTCTCAGTGTCTTTATGCACACAATTGATATAACCTCAAAACATCCACATGAGGCTGGGGCAGGGGCTCCAGCAAACCAATCTACAGAGAATATTTTTATATTAGTAGATAATTGCATTTATTAGCTGAATCCCCAAACTCACTGGTTGCACAATTATAATGTTGGAGTGATTTTCATTTTCCGTTTATGAGCAGGGAACAGAAAGACTGAGTGCCCAATGCAAAGGCTATTAAAAGTCAATGATAAGACTTTTGTTGATTTAATGGGCTTAGCATGAGATTCCCAGTGCATTGCCCAATGTTACAGAGAAGGTCAGTAGAATAACAGGGAATATGCCAAATATTCCAGATCCTTCTCTTGCAGCCATGAAAATGTTTGGATTTCAGTATCATAAATTGGTTCTACCCTGAAGTGCTTCTGTTAGAGGCATTAGAGGCAGACCTTCTCCTAAGGCTGGAGGTTATAAGGCAGAGTTGAAGTTTGTGTAACAAGAAGTGTGAGGAAAGAACTTAATGTTCACATAAACATTTGTCTCCTGTGTGCTTTCATGAAGCTGCAGAAAACGCCCCTGGTTTTATTTTGTTCTTCTGAATTAGTTTTCAGCCTTGGACTTCAGAAACCAGGGCTTTATTCCTAATGTTGTGCTACAGCAGGTTCTGAAAAAAGCACCACTTTTGTACCTTACTTAAGTATTTTTTATGCTGTTGTATTCATTAACTAAAAATGTAGTGACAAGGAAAGAGCTCCCAAGTACAGCCAAACTGAAGGGTATGCTTAAGGAACTTAGCACATCTGCCATGCAAGTCTATTAAAAGAGAAGAACAAAACCTTCCTGCAAATAATTAGGTGGGAAGATCCCCCAAATTAACCACCTTGTTTATAATTTGAAAAGAAAGGGAATTAATTCTGTCTGTCTCATACTATCTCCTCCAGCTCAAACATTAGGTGTGAACAGTCCCCTGTATATGCATTGGAGAATCAGAAGGTAGTATTTTTAATGATTCTATTGCATTGAATTTCAGATACCTTAAAAGCCAATTTAAATACATTTAAAAATTCTAAAATTACATTAAAATCTATGTAACTGCCATAATGATATTCTCTTGCAGCTGTGCAGGAAAAACAAAGTCAGAGAAGGTCATTTTTGGGGAACCCAATGTCGATTTTGGATTTATACCAACACAGTCTCTATGGCCACTTTGGAGAGGATGGACCTGAACAATTAGCACATTACAGTTTAATTGAGCAGCTGAGTGGAGCTTCCAGTAAAGACAGCAAGACCAAGGAGAGCCCAAGTGTGAGTTACTGTAATTTTTATATTATTTCTCATTTTGTTCATTATTATTTTTACTTCCCTTTTGTTTTTTTCCTCAGTGTGTCAATTGATTACTAAAACCAGGCAGACTTGGAAAAAAACATGACCTGCAGAAGAGTAAAGATCTGAATATTTTTAGAACAGAATGTTACATTTGAATGCTCACCTGTCACAGGATTAGACTTACAAAACTGACAAGTAGAGACAGGCTAGTGCTTGTACTCCACCATTAGTGAGGAGTTGAAATTTAAAGCTAGCAAGTAAACACAGAATTTATCTTTTAAGGCTGATCCTTCACATATAATTAGATACAACATAGAACAACATGTATTAAATTACTTAAAACTCTGGAGAAGTATTCCTGAAAATTCAAATGAAATTATGCTATGGCACCTATCTTCTGGTTTCTTTTGAGATCTTGGTGTCAGATTTGATGGTTTTAAACATTATTTTGTTGAAGATCAGTCCTGATCTGATGGGTTGGCCTTGGTGCTAAACAGAAACAAATTTGTTTTTTCCTCTTACTTCATGTGAATCCACTTCTTTTTCTGTGTCTAGAAGTATTGAACTGACATCACACACTCTCAGCAACCCTGAAGAGCAACTTTTCAACCTGTTGTTTTCCTCCTCTGTTCTCATGCCTTCTCCTCTCATCATCTCACTCCCTTCCCTCTCTCCTTTGATCTAACAAGCCAATTTCTTTGAAAGCAGAGACAGCCAGTCATGATCCAGTGTAATCATTTTGCTTCCATGTTCAGTCTGCTTCCCCAGCTCTTCTTTGACACAAGCTCTTTTATTCCTGTGTGTAGCACTCAGCACATTTTGGGAGTGTTACACTATAAACAAAGGTGGTAGCAGAAAAAAAGGAATGAGCTGCTGTTTTGAAATTTACTGGTGCAGTGCATAAATGAAAAAGAATTTTTATCTCTTCCCTGACCCCAGTTTTCAGTTTCAGGAAATGACTATGCCTTGCAACTTCAGAGTTGATTAACCAAAGTTAGAGTTTTAGAGCTTTCAGGAATCTGGGCCAAATATGCAGAAGGAATATGAAGAACAAAATGACAGTAGCCCTGTTTATTCCAACTCTGTTGGCACCAAAGTCCTGCTTAAGTGAGTATTAAATTGACCACAAACTTCAAAAGAAAAATCCTGAAATGTATGTGCCTCGTTTCCCAATCAACCCAATTTCATTGGTACCCAGAATATGATTGAATTTTAATGTATGTGGGTCATATTAGAAAGAACAATTTTAAATAATCTGACTTCATAGTTGGGAAGGAAAAAAAATGGAAAAAGGGCAGCAAAAGGGTGTTAAAAAGGATACGTGCAGGAAAATAATTTGAGCATCCACTTAATTCCTCATCTTGAACATCCAGAAATTCATAACTTAATTATGCATAGGAGATGAATTATAGATGTGTGCATATATATATATATATATATATATGTGTGTGTGTGTGTATATATATATATATATATGAAAAAAATACATAAAAATCAGTTCTGCCTTCTGAAGGCCAAGGTCTTTTGCTATTAACAGAGCAATTAGATTTGGTTCCAGTACAGAAAAGTGACTCAGAGTTTCATCTACTTTTAATTAATTCTTTTCATGTATTCCTTGTATATGACGTCTCTGCAATCAGCCTCAAAACCTAAAAAAAGCCCATTGAACAGGCCTTAGGATCCTGTAAAACTCCATCATTTAACCAAAAGGCATCAGGTGTAGCTCAACCAGCACCAGCATTTTTCATGCATTATGCTGGGAAGCTCTTGAGTTTACATTTTAAGGGTCTGAAATAGCTCTCCAAACAGCATTGCCTCTCCCTGAACAGCAAAAGCTCAATAAAGCACTAGAGATTTGCCTATTAGTATTAAACTTTTCAGAATGACAGATGAGAGGAAGTAACCATGAAAAGCAGGTTGCCCTGAACTCCTTGTTTGAAACAGCACAGCAAAATTTTCTGAGCTGTAGTTTGTCCAACAGAAGATCTACAGTCTGTTAAAATCAGAGCTGTGTAATTTGCAGCATTACCCACAAAAAGAGGGGGACAGCAGAGACAGAGGCACTTAAGGCAAACAAATTTAAAAAAAACATCTAGGTGTATAAATTTTGAGGGGGAGAATAATGCAGCTTTCAAGCAGAATACTTGATATTTTGAAAAAGGAAATAATACAGGCTTTGGATTTAATTCCCAAGTGGCGATTGTCAAGCCTTGGAAAAAACCAAACAAAAGATGTGTGTCAAAAAAGCCTCATGATGGGCAAAATGAGTTTACAGTGCTTGTCTGAAGAGCAAGTGTGCTGAGACAGTCTCTGAGCCCAATTAAACTGGGCTATACAGCTCCAGGATGGCAGTGGTGCAGAGGGGGGGCTCTAAGGAGGCAGTCAGGAAGCTCTCTTAGCCCAGACTTGACATTTGATTTGTCTCCTTCCCAACCAATGCATTCACCAGCATTGCCTCCAAAGTTTATACACAGCAAGTTTCATCAGCAAAAAAAGTACTGTACAGGAGTTCCAGAAGAGAAACAACTGATGGGCCATTACTGTGATGAAGGGACGCTGCAGGGACAGTTTAAGGAATCAAAAAGTGCTTTTAGACATTGAAAGGAAAAATACTTATTGTTACAGTCTTAAACAGCATCCTGGTTAAATTATCTTGGCATTAAGAGCAATTTTACGTTACTTTTATTTTGACCTGAAAAACATATTCTGAAATTATGTCATCCTTTGGCACACTGCAGAATTTTGGACAAGAAAAGCAAATCACAGTTTCAAAGAAAGGAATAAAATGCATTGAATCAGCAGAAAACTTTCACTTAAATTAACAATCATGGTGTTTTTTCCTTATGTAGGATTTTCCAAACAAGAAACATTCATTTTACATATATCAAATGAATTATTTTTATTTGAACAGTAGTTTCTCTGGTTTAATACTGTATATGCAGCACCTGATCTGAAGTCCACTGCAGCCAGCCCATGGGACACACCTTGTCAGTGAAACTTCGCTGAGCCTTGCATTAAACAGCTGCTCCTATTCTTTGCTCACTGGGATTGCCCTGAGTACTTTGCCAACATCATGACAATGTTTATGCAGTGAAAAAACTATTTCACATTTCATCAGTTGATTTAATGTTTAGACTTTAAAAGCTCAAGTGACTTTTTTCTTACAAGAATTCAGAAAACAAGATGAATTTCCATTCCCCAGGTCCATTGTTTATTAACATATTTTATAATCAAACAGGAACCATTTGGAGAACTGAGTTGGTCAAAGACTTTATTAATTAATCATCCTTGTGGTCCCAAAGAATTATGAAAAATATGCTTACTTCTCTGTCCTTAACCAACCATCCCATACTTTTACTCTGCAATACAGCCCTTCTTGCTCTCTTTTGTCCCTATTACTCAATTTAAGTCACCATCAAGGCTTGCTTGGGATTCAAAGCATGACTTGAGCACTTCAAAGAAAAGGTCCCTTATGGAAGGAATTGGTACCCATCAAAAGTTTCTAATTCCTCTTGTTTTACCCCAGTTGTGATGAGATACATAAGAAATCTGACATTTCTGGCACAGTTACCTTGTTAATTGCATGGGCACTTGAACTGGGGGACTCGTGTAACAAAAGAGTTTTCTCTGTGCAATGTGAGTTATGGCCACATTCACCACAGCAGGGTTTGGGTGTGTGGAACACATGATTTGTGAATGAGATCAAATCCCCCTGCCTGGAAATTCAAGTAGACATTAGAGAGAGCTGGCAAATGCAGGCCAAGGGAAAATTAGAGATGTTGCTGCTGTTTAGGCTGCACTTAGAAATGGGACTGACCTGGCGGCATTCCCAGATAAACTCAAGGATTTTACAGCTGAGTAAGCTGATTGGGAGTTAATGCTGTATGACTGACCTGTTGTGCTCACAAGCCTCCTATTAGCAGAGAGAATACCCACAAAAGGACTAGAAACAAGACTAAGTCTGGTAATTGCACACCACTTGCCATCCTCCAGGATCTCTGAGCATTCAGCTGACAGCAGAGAGGGTGTTCCAGCCTTGCTGAATTACAGCATCACTTAGAGCAGCCCAGACACCTCTGCAGGCTACACTAAACAAGAGTGAGGGGGAAATAAAGAAAGGCCTGAGCTGCTTCTCCTTGTGTCTCATCTCCTACAGAGATCAGTAAGACTTGAGCTGGGGTATGAGGTGGCAGCACACTGGGTGCTTTGCATTGTTCACTTCTTTAGGCAGATCGTGGAGAATGTGCCAGAAAAGTTTGTGTGCCTGATTTGGGTTCTTTGAGGCCCTTTCTGAAGGTGCCTTGCTCTCTCTCTCTCTCTCTGAAAGAGAGAAGCTCTTTTGCTCTTGAATTAAGTCTCTTTTGAAAAGGACTCTCCATGTTTAAGTATCTGAACTAATTCTGAGGAGACCATGGGCACTCTGCTTTCACAGAGAATTAATTTTTCCACATTATCAGATGTGCTTAGGGAGGGATTCTGCTTATCACATGTGGAAAAGCCTAAGATAATGATTTTGGTCCAATTAGTACTTGAGAAGACTTTAAACTGGAAAGGAGATATTGCCCTGAGGAACTTTCTTCCTTTCCCCTGACCAGCAGCTACCTTATCCTGAATACCAGACTTCCAACCCAAAGTTAAAAATTTCAACATTGCCCCAAAATTTTCTCTATGAGAAACTTAATAAAAATCAGCTATTGTAGTTACCATCTGTGTTTGGGAAAGTGAAACCACATCTCAGGGCACACTCTGGTGAGCACTAAATAACTGCTCTCCTTTTACTTTCATATAACATGAATACCTGCAGCTGGGGCAGCAGGATCTGTTTTGCTGTCTGTAAGTTGGTGGCAGCAACACCTATACCATGTTACAACCAGAATAAAAGAGCAAATGTTCCTGATGGCCTCAGTCTTGGCTTGTTTTGTACAATGTGTGTTATTGCAAATATAGAGTTTGAAGCAGCTCTTACAAATTATTATACCAGAAAATAATGGATGGTAGAAGAGGTCCCTTGTCAGTAAGAGAAATAATCTAATGGGCTGGATAAAATACAGAAATTAGGTGATAGCAGGTTTTTGTGTACCAATTGCATAATTCAGTTTACTTCATATCAAGCACAGAAACCTCACCTTCTCTTTGCTATTTTTCCTGTGAGGCTTAAGAAAGAGGAAGATGATGAAGTGGGGAGGGAATCAATTTTGTTTGCTTTCCTAGCCCTGATGAACCTAGGATATGAAGGAAGAAACTGCCATTGTACAATCTGTAGATGGGAAATAAGTTTGCAGTCTCATTCATCCATCTTTGGTGTTTTAAGATCATTGCTTTTTTTTCAAGTAAGGAATGACTATATCAAATCATTGCATATGTTCAAAGAGGAGATCTAGTAATGTAAACATTTGGTGGTATTAATACTCAGCACCAGCATGTGATCCCTGAGCATGCCTTCATGGGGACCTTTGAGCTGCACATTTCCCAATTTTGTCCAAATTGCCTCAATAGGATTTTCCCACTGACAGGCTTGGGGCTGCAAGATTTCCTTTCTGTATAATCAAAGGGGTTTGATTCTCAGATGAGTGATGCAATACTTGTGCCATCAAAGCAGGGGCTGTCTGAGTAATTGCCTGAGTTGATGTAAAACCCATTGTCAGGGGAATTATATAGGAGTATTTGACAACCTAAGTGACAAAAACCACAGGAGCATGGTCTGATACGACAGCAGATTTGACCATACCACCCATGGGAATAATGCAGAATTAAACATATTTTTTCTAACCTAAAGGCTGATTTGCTCATGTTAAATTAGAAATAGGCTAAGACATCTGCAGCCATCAACAAATCACTCGTATCTGCATGTTTTTTCCCCTCCACAGGACAAGTTCACATTCTAAGATCTGCTTCCAAGCCTTATATTCCCAATGAGGTCTTTATTGTTTCTAATACCTTGCCATCAAAGTTGCCCCCAAAAAATAAAGTGAAGAGACAGCAAAACAAGCAATTTGAAGCCTAGCTAGGCAGTCCTTTGGGACCAAAGCCTCACTTGACACACATCACTTAAGAGAAATGTTGTGTGGTGTAGAAGAACATCCTTACAGCCAGCCTGAGGAACTGGCTTGGCAACAGTAAAAAGCTGCAGTTATAGGAGACTCATTTCTCTCCCTGTGCCTTCTAGGTGAAACTGCTGAGGTTTCTTATGCTGCTGAGAGTTTTAGTAAAAAATTATGCAATGGAGAGTGGTTCAGCAAGGAGGTTGATAGCATTCTCCATAACTTCCTTAAGTTTTTTAAAGACTTGGCAAGAGAAAACATTTGGAGTGCAGTGTCCACCAGAGAAAATAACTTTTTTTATGGTATGCAAGGGACATTTTTAGGGAAAAGATAACCCTAAAAAAAACCTGGAAGCTGCTATCTGCTGAAGCAGTTCTGCTTCTAGCATTAATGGCCTCAGTAGTTTTAGTACTGTGCCACCAAAGTCCATTCTGACTAGCCCTCCAGCTGGTATAAAGGCTATTTTATGTTTGGTTAGTGTATTTATGGGGATGGGTAGGTGGCGACATTTTAACTCAAATATCTTTTAGCACGTAGTTTTCAGAGTATTTGGGTATCAGTGAGGGACAGAAAGTCTTTGGCATAGGAGAGCAGGCTGTGTGGCATTTAAAACACATGGTGTGCAAGGCTAGCAGGAGAATGGTTTGGATGGGAGTCTGAGAAAAGATGTGAAGTGGAAACAGGAAAGCCAAGGGCTCCAGGCATTGCTGGGCATGTGGGTGCAGTTCCAGGGCCTCTGGCACAGTGTCACCAAGTGCTCAACTCCCCAGTCACTCACAGCACCCAGTGACTGTGCCTGTGTGGCTTGTCAGCTGCCAGGTGCAGATGTCTGGGCTTGTAATTTAAAGCAAAACACCAAGATGTCCTGTGGCCACAGCTGGAGCCTCGTGCTCACTGAACCCCTTTGGAACTGTAAGGAGGGGAGAACTTTGCCCTTTCTGAGTGGAAAACCTCGATCACTGGAGCAGAAACCCCATATCCCACCATCTCAGCAAGTAATTTCAAATTACAGAGAGAAGCTTGTCTTTTCAGCACGTGGGAGCTTCATAACCACGTTACACACTGGCCCAGATGTCACAGAAAGCCCTGCAGTTCCTCTGCCAGAGCCCCTGAGGCTCAGCCCAAAGCTGCTCCTGTGTGAGTGCCCAGAGCAGCCGAAGAGTGCTGTGCAGAGCAGCACAGAGCAGCTGTGCAGAGCTGTGCAGAGCTGTGCATTTACAGGGAGTCTGCCCTGCCACAGCTGTGATGGCCTGGCCACCCCAGGTCATTTCTCAGCAGGGCTGAGTAGCTGCACTTAGCAGGGTGTGGGTAAGACCCTGACACATTTGGTCCCTGCCCACCCCCCCTGCTCACTGCAGACACATCCCCAGCACTCCAATGTCCATTTGCCTTTATAACTGGAGATTACACCTGGATTTCACAGGCACAGGGGCTCTTAGGTGTAAGTAGGAAGATCCTTTAGCCTAATAAGAACCAAAAGTACATACATAATAAAAGTATAATTTGCTAGTGATTTCCCCGAGTGGAAAATGTTCTGGGCTGTTTTTCAGAGGTTTGACAGATGGAGCTGATGTGATTTGCAGCATGGCCCAAAGTGCACTCATGTTTCTGCCATTTGCAACCAGGCATTCTTTAGTCCCCCATCTTTGGAAATAAAGCTGCAGGTTTCATTTCTCTCCCTGTGGAATAGGAATATTATAATAATACTGTGGGCCAAAATAGAATTCAGGACACATTAACAGCAACAAATGATAAATTTCAGTAAGCAGGTGAGATGTGTAATTGCTGTAATGATATTAGTAATAAAAGAAAAAGCTGAAAAATAGATTGGATCCACTAAACATTGGATTGACTCAATCAAGATAAGAGCAGTAAGGCACAGAGGTGTGTTCAGTGAGCTGTTTGTTTTCTGAAGCTGGAAAATATTTTGACTCCAAGAGGACCATGTGATTAGCAGAGTTAAATGAGATGAATAACGCTGTAATATTTTTGTGAATTGTTTTTCCAGCTGAAGCTTGCCTTCCCCATCTATAGCAGTGATATGTTTTGCATAAAGCACTCAAACATCATGCAGAGAAGGGTGGGAAGTGACTGATCCTTTAGTGTGAGAGTGCTGTACCAAGGAGAGTACATGAGGAGTAAGTTACACAGATAATGGTAGCAGGAATTGTGGCAATATACTGAGAATATGTTGGCAAATTATTTCTATTTTTAAGAGGACGCTTTTTCTTTCCATATGCACATGACAATAATATCCTAATCAACATGGTATTTTATGTCAAATATTGATAAAAAACATATTGAAATTTTTTTTTTGGTGTTTATAGTTTGTTCCATTAGCTGTTTTCCTTTCCCCAAAGTGATTTGCCTTTTATTGAAATGAGAAGTTATGTTAGATTTTGTGCAGTATGACACATGGACTCTCTATAGCCTTAAGAAAAATATTGGTAAATATTTTTTGCAAGTTCAAACTTTCTACTTTATAGCAGGTCCCAAAGTGTAATATTTTATCTCCTACTATATTTTTAGGCTCCAATACATGAATTTCAGGCTTTTGCAGCATTCATATTAATTTAATGAAAAGTAATGTTTGTCTTTGATAGGAGAAAAAAACCATGGTATTTAGCAGATTTAGTAGCAATAAGTGACACAGGGGACTTTGGGAAGTTCACAAGATGTAGTTACATAATTCAAATGTCTAATTATCCTTCACAAAGGCTAAGAGTGGTACAAGTTTCCATAGCCCATGTCAGAGTCCTGGCAGCCTGAGCTGCTCATCAACCCAGCCTGATGGCTCTGCTCCCATTAGTGCCACCTTCTCTCAATTTCTCCATCCTTTGCCTCCTCATTAATAGAGGTCACTAAAAATTTTACCTGCTGTAAAAAATTGTAGCCTGAAGAACTTCCCTTAGCTACTCTAGTGTTATTCTCAGCAAATCAAACCCCGAGTGATTATTATCTGAAGAATTGCCAGTCAAACACTTTAAAGTGATTTTTCTGACATCCTATTACATATGCACATATCCTATGGGTTACTGAATGCTCTGTAAAACAAGGTCTTAGATGGGTTTGGGAGGATGAAGAGTAAAGCAGAAGTGGGTGGAAAAGAAGAAATTAAATATGAATAGGGTGTGTTGCTGTGGATTATAAAATTAAAATATTAACTATGCAGTACTAGTCTATGATATTTCTTCCAAAAAAAAAAAAAAGTTACCAGATTGGGAAACTTGTTGGTAACACATATAATAAGACAAAAAGCAGATTTGAAATGTAAAAGGTTTTTAGACAATGCCTGAAACTGAGGAGCAGAAGTAGCAGAGTAGACAGCACATGCTTCCTGGTTGCTCTTGCAAGAATTATTTTTCTCTGCATAGACTAAGAGGAGACTTTTTTATGGCCTCTAATCAGTAAAAATAAAGGTCAGGGTTTCTTCAAGTTTCTTCAAGTTTCTTTTCTTAATGGCTGTGCCTAAATGGATATTTAGACACTACAGCTGCCCAGTTTTCAAAGGTGCTACAAATCTGTAGCTCTTGCTACAGCTCTTGCCTCTGATCAATTCAAGTTATTTGGATCCTGTGAAAATCATGGAGTTTATAGAGGTGCTTGAAAATTGGTTTTGATATTCTCCCTCTAACTGGCAGAATTTTGGTCTGTAGCATGCTGCTTCTGTGGGCAATGACATGGAACATCAGCAGACATTTCCCCCAAGTTAAGAGGAAGGCCAAATACTCTGCATTTCTAATCTGGTCCTACTGTGCTCCCATTAAGATCATATCATAATGAAATTCTTCATATTTTTAAATCCATTTCTTTATTGCATTTTCCATAACATTAGTGGAAAAAGCTAAAACTTTCATTTGTATCATTTTACAGAATATTTTTACTATCACTATTATAGGAACATCATCCTATCTTTTAATGTTTCCTAGGACCACTATGGCAAGCCAGGGTACAGAGAGCTCAACATTTCTAATACAGCACTACAAATAAAATCCATGATGAAAACATGGAAGCTGTGTTATGACATCATTAGTGGCATGGTGTTGAAAACAGAGGCAGCAGAGCAAGCCAGGGACAGCAGCCACCATTTAGAAGCTGTGTGATGTGAGGGCTGGAGCCCTCCTGATTGACTGCTAGAGACTAAACTGTCCTTGGAGCTTCTGTTTGTGGCAGTTTCGTCACTTGTCGTGGTGATAGGAGAAGATGAAGTGTCTGGCTGGGCAGGAAATTTAGATATGAGGACATTTATCTTCTTGTCTTGTTCTACAAGGCAAATCCTGCTGGGTTTCTCCCTCCCATTCCAGAAAAGCTGCCTGGCTGCCCAATTAGTGTGCTTGGGAAGAGGAAAGGGGGCTAAGGCTGATGTCACCCACAGGCGTCACACGCTCTGCTTTTAGCTCAGCGCTGTCCTTCTGTTCCTGTGAAAGTGTTGGGGAGCCCACTCTCTCTCCTCCACAGCCAAAAACTTTCATACAAAGCAGGGACTTAGGATTTCAGCTATCTCGTGCCATTCCTGGCAGAGATATCTGTGGGAAGTAGAACTTTTGCCTCCATATCCTGTTTCTCTGGTAGGCATGGAGTCTGGATGTTAGAGGATAGAAAAATCCAGATTTATGAATGCAGCATGATGTGGGTAATTACCATTCATATTTACTCAGGGGGAGAAACCACTCAGAGTCCATAGGCCCCAGGGCACAGAGCATGAAGACAAAGATCTCCACAGGTTGCACAGGCTCTGGGCAGCACAAAACCCTGGGGGTTTACACAGGGCACTCCAATGGCAATGAAACCATCAATTTCTCCAGTTGATACATCCTAGCCTGCCTTGCTGCTGCTGGTGGCACCAGCATTTGCTAACCTGTGCTAAGCCAATTCTGTGAGACTGTTGGGAGTTTAACAAATGTATTTCAAATTGTATTTTGGAGAAATCTCAAGCATGGGGGGAACTGGTCATGTTCTGTTCATTGCAGCAGATGGCATCCCATTTGGTGTTTGTTAGCTTTGTTTGCAGCTCAATATTTTGTTTCTAGGGGAACTCAGTAAGTTAAATAATTTATTTCTCTAATGCATCAAGAGTCTGATCCAAACTCTACTAAAGTCAGTGCAAAACATTTGATTAACTACCACGTTCAGTGGATTAAATGCCAGGTTCTGCATGTTGAAGAGTATTTCAGATGCTCCCTCTGAGAACCTCTCTGAGGCCTCTGCCTTTCCATGGAGAAATTTTTGCCTGAAAAAAAAAAAAAAAAAATTCAAATACATTCAAAAAGCTTAACAGAAAGGAGTGCAGGACTGTGGAGATAGGGGTGATGTTCTGGCTGAATGTCCAAATTGGTAAGCCTCTCTTGCTATTGAATTCCCCATTTTTAAAATAAAGAATATAAATAATACCTTCCAGCTGCATTTGGAATTTAATCTAGTACTGTTAGCAGGCTGCTTTGAGAGCTTTGAAGGCCCCATAGCAGCACTAAGCAAATAATCATTATCATTTAATATTCTCATCAAGCATTCTTGCTCAAGATGGGATCTTGCATTACAAGGGCTACCCCTAAACACATTGCTCCTCTGATGAGGAATTTTCTAAATGTTGGAAGCAAATTCACACCCTGATCCTGCAAAGAGTTTTGCATGGGCAGAGCTCTACCACCTTCAGCAGTCCTGCTGTCCACGCAGGGCTCCTAACCATGCCTGTGCATGGAGGAAATTTTTATTCCATTGTTATGAGTATTTGAATTCTGAGATATTGAAGAAATTAACACTTAAAAGATTTTTTTTTGTATTCTAATAGATATTAAATACCTGCTCATTTTCAGCAACATTTTTTCAGATTATTCATTCACTAGTAGGGCCTGGCAACTGCTTTGTTCTATATTTTCATCCTGATTTTCTGTTTGTGTCATCTTTGGGCATTCAGAACGTGAGTGTGTGTTAGCTGTACAGTGTGTCTGCATGAATTCCAGTTGTATTTTAGTCCTCCTAGTGGCCTATTATATTAACAATATTACAATCTGTGGTTTAGGCATAGGAACATGTTCTATATCACCAGTATCTCACTGCACTTGCAGCATTGATACTGCAGTAACACTTCTGCATTGCTCAGGTCAATCAATCTCCTAAAGCATTTGTCCAACAGATCCAGTCACGTGGCAGCTATCACTTCACACATTTCTCTTTTTATACAGAAATTGCAGCAAAATCAATGCAAAAAAAAAACCCACTACACTCTTCTTCCCCTGCAGGAAGCCCACTGTGGGAGCAGGAGCCTATGCTGCTTCTTCACATCTAATTCCTTCTTCAGTCATACCCAACAGAGGTTTCCTCACAGCCAGACAAGGGGGGTCAGAAACCACAAACCCAAGGTTCCCAATATATCTTTTCACTGTGCCTTCTTTCTCTGAAAAAGCCTCGAAAGCCTTGCCAAAATATCACCTCACAACCTAGGAAAACCTTTTACAGCCCAGGTGGGCTCAGCACAGTTACCTCCCTGCCAGGTCCTGCCTCCTGCCAGGAGGTCCCAGTGGGGGACATTCTGTATGCCTGGCTGGGCCACCAAGTAGGAGAGAGCTTCTCATGACCAGAAACAGATGTACTCGTTTCTAAAAGATGAAGTAAACACATCTAAATCCATAAATTACCTAAAATTCCCCTCGGATCACAGCCAGATGATATGCATGTTAATCAAAATGGATATCACTGCTTTAATTCAGCGAGGAGGCAAGTTCAACATTTATAAATCTCCTGGCTGTAGGAGCTTCCATCTGCAGCTGTGGCAGTGGTCACTGTGGTGTCCAGCATTGCTCTGCTTAACTGTGATTATTTCTAATAATTCTAATTCTTAATTCTCCTAATAATAGAGAAATAGTGTTTCTTTTTGAGCATCCTTTAGAGTAAAAAAAAAGGACTATCACCTGCCATCAGCATTTCAGACAGGAATTGCCTATTCCCTGCACGTACCCCAGTGTGCATTTCCTACACACAAAGGTGTTTTAAGAGTGTGAATGGCTGGCCCCAGTGTCAGGAGCAGCCAAAGAACACTGCAGGGAAGGGAGCAAAGGTCCCACATCCCAGTGGGCACCTCCCTGAGGCCACGTGCATGGGAGCATTGCTGTCATCCCTTCCTCCTCAGGACCTTCAGCCAAAGGCACCTGCAGCTCCCCAGGGCTTCCCCAGGAATCCAGGAGCTCCAGCCAACAGGCCTGGGGTGGAAAGCCTGTCCTCCAGCACATCTGGATTCAGCCACAAATTTCTTAGCTTTCAAATTGCATTTTTTACCTGATTATCTTCCAAAAGGTTTTCTAAATTCTTGATTAATTTTTGGGCTGGCTATTTAATACAGTGTTTGGTTAACTAATTCATGTAGTTGTTTATAATTATTGCCTTGCTGTAAAATCATCTTAATAGAAGGTTGGGGGTTTTTTGTTTTCTTTCCAGTAGAATAACAAGTTATTTTATTATTCAAACAAGGCTTACTTCCTGCTGTTTTCAATAAGATTTTTAATAAATATGTAAATTTAAAAATTAATTTACTGCATGCGTTTGGCAGCATGATTCTTGAACTGACAAAAGTTTGATGGATTGTAAAATTATCCTCCATAAAAATCATCAGTCACAGTAAACAGAATTTATCAGCCTCTGGTAATTCTACAGCTTTTTCTTCATCTTATCTCCTGTTAGGAACTCACTTAAAATTGATTATAATATAGTATGTTTCTAGAAATGTAATTCATTCATATATTAATTAGATTTTAGGTTAATATCCCATCATGGAATAGGACACGAGCCAACAGTGTTTTCCCGTTGTTGCAGAACTGCAGCAGAGAACCCTTGATTGCTGTTCCCGTGTGGTTTAAGCACCAGGACTAATCACTAATCAAATTCAAACACATAAAATGGAACATCCTTCATAGCATTTATTTTCTAGCTGACTTATACTATAGGCTTTTTATTGATACAACTTGCTGTACTGAAATGAACTAAAAATTGCAAGAGAGGATTTATCCTTCTACTTTAATTTGGTTCTGCAGCCTGTGCCTGAAACTCTGTCTTGGGTTTTTGTGCTTGTGTTGTGCTGCTGTCCCTGAAATACTCTGCCCTACAGCAGAGATAAATTGTTTGCATAAATTTAGAAGGTCCATGTAGATGACTGTACTGTTATCTAGGATTTGTTAGCAGATGAACTTAAAACATAGGTTTCCATCTGCAATTCATGCTTTGCTTGAATCAGTGCTGAAACTCAGCTCATAACATCAGCTGGAGAGGTGGCAAGCACAGTCATGTAGCCAGCATCATCATCTGCATCTATCCTGTCCCACTTTTCTCTGATTACAAAGGAACTTCTCTAGTCTCATTGCACAGAGTCAGAAACCAGTGTGCACGTGCAGATTTACTGGGAAGGCAGCCTGGGCTCTACCCTCTTCCCCTGCTCTCCAGGAGCACTTATGCCAGGGCAGGACTGCCCAGCCCCTGACCCTCACTTAGGGAATATTGAAAGGAGGGCACACCTAGACACCTAGTGGGTTTCTTTCCCTAGTGCCTTTCAGAAGGCAGGTGTCACAGAAGGGCAGTGGGTTTTGATTAGAATCATTAGAGGTAAAAATCTTTGTTATGTAGAGTTGATTAAAATCTGTAAGTGGAAAGGGAAATGTCAGCTTCAGGCTCGCAAAATAAACTGTGTTCTTGGACTGGGGTTTAAGCAAGCTAATTCAGAATTTTTCAACAGTGAAGAAGACTCTGTTTCCAAATTCTAAAATTTTGACCTCTGTATTCCTGGTGAGAGCTTTAGTTCTGCTGTGTGTGCACTGTGGACATGAAGGCTCCCTCCGCAGCAGCTGAGCGTTGTGGTCACACAGAGGGGAACTGATGGTTCTGGAAAGATTGTTTGTCTCTTCCCAAATTTCCTTCCTCCTCAGAGGCTAAAGTAAAAAAAGCCCTATTTGCTGTGGAACTTTGTTTAAACTACCACCCTGAATCATTCTGAGAACTTGCAAGAAGGGACATTCTCATTCCTTCCTCTGCAGGACTTCCAGCAGAGATTCATGCTCACTGAACTCTCCCCCAGACAGCACAGCCCTCTTAATGCCCACAACAAGCCAGTCTTCATAGCTGGGAGAATTATTCCTACATGGTTTTGTCATCCTGCTGATTTCCTCTTGATCCTGCCACATAATCTGGCTTCTTCAGTGGTTGCACTCAATGATCTTAAAGGTCTTTTCCAACCTAAACAATCCTGTTATTCCATGATTCTCTTTCTACTGCTTCTTTCTTTTTACCCACAGGTCAGCTGGATGGTCACAGACTATGAATCTAGTCCAGTGCACAAAAGACAGGATTACTAGTGAGGAAAATCCTTACCCACTTGCAATTACCTTTTGCAGTACAGTCTTGGAGTGCAATTCCATTTTTCCAGTTCCAGTACTCTGGGTGAATGACATACAGACATTACAGGCCAGGAGTGGGGCATCACTAGAGAGAGGGGGATAAGTGTCTACCAAAATAAATTGTCTTATTCAAAAAAGCAAAAGATGGAAGATGAAGACAGGTAAGAACATAGCTAATGCTCAGGAACAGTAGTCAGAATAGTTCAGCCATACAGAAAAAATTACTCTGATTACTGCAAATGTCAGTGAGATTATATGTTATATGACTACAATCCTGCATTTACTGAGTTTGAGAGGATTTCTTCTCATCAGTCAAATGGGAGATAGAACCTGTATCTTTAAGAACTGCATTTGGTACTGGATTTAAAAAAAAAAATAACTTCGAACTGTACTTTTTTCTCCTCCTGGATTCAGGTCCATGTAAGTATCCCAATCTAAAAGATAAAAAATAAAAATAAAAAAAAAATCAACTAAACCTCTAGTCTAGGATAAAATTGTAGCCCCTTTTTTGTACAAAGCCCCTTCTTTATTGAAGCAATCAGCCATACTTTCATCAAAGAAAGGATAACTACTTTCATTCAGTAGGACAAACTTCTGTATATTTAAATTCTGTGAGGTGAAATACAGTCTGATGAAGACTGAAACAGTGAAGTTATTTAGGACTGCATAGTTCTAGTACCATTTAGTTATCACTGACAACATAACACTTCATATAATTCTGTCAAGGAAGAGTATTGACCTTCAAATGGTTAAGTCAAGTTCAGTACCTTTGTCACCAGTCTTACCTTTCAGTATGACTTTTTTTCACTGCCTTTTTTTTCAATCACCAGAAAATCAGAAAAAAAATGCTATTTAACTCCCTCTACAAGTAAAGCTAAAAGGATCTCTGGGAAGTTAAGTGAATCCTATACATCTCTTGTTCATTTTCAGTCCATCAGGTTCTAAAAACTGAGTAACAGCTTCCTTTTTCACCATGGATATTTCTTCCTTAATGCCTTGTGGTGAGGTTCTGATTGCACTAAGCATTGCTTTTAGTGGGTAGATTCCCTCTGTGAGAAGCAAAATTGGTGATTCTGCCAATGTGAACAGAGTGAGGCTGTGCTTTGCCTTCTGGAGAAAGTCCTGGTGTTTAATTGCTTTTCTTTTTAATACATTGCCTCAACACACTTGGCTGAGCACCAGCACCATTATCACTTTCCGAGGTATTGCCACTTAGAACTGTATTTTCTTATTCCTTTTTAAATAAGCTTTGTCCATGCAGAGTTGATGCAGCCAGTGGCCATTCTGAGGCACTATGAGAAAACAACATTTTTGCCATTCAGTTTGTACCTGAACAAAGGCAAAAAGTCTGGAAACTCAGACCTCAACATCCTGGTTTATTAAATTATGCCAAAGTTCAAAGAGGGTTGGTATAAACCTAATCAGGTCAGACAGTCTTGTCATGTCAAAGAAATATTCATGTATGAGGATGGTAATCTTGGCATTAGAATGATGAATGTACTGAGTCATCTCATCATTTTATGAAAATTCTGCTTTTGAAAGCATAAGGCCCAACTAACTAAACTATTTTCTCTCCTAAACCACACAAGAATTCTCTAGCTATAGACAGCACGTGTCAACTCCTCAGCCACCTGTTCATTAGGCAATAGCTGTTCTGTCCAGATCTGCAGCTATGGGTTGTACACAGTTTGTGCTAATCAGCTGGTTTTCCTCTAAGGTAATTCCCTTAAAAGTCAGGATCGTGAGAAATGCTTTCCTTGTGATACTGAAATCTATGTGTAGATTTTTATACTCTGAAATACAGTAGGTAAACTTTGATTACATAGTCATTGTTAACTTTACCCATGATGCCATCAGGGGATGATACATACCAATGTATATCTGGCTTTCCTATCAGCTGCTGAACATACTGATTAACTTAAAAATGCTTCCTAGCAATGCATTTTTTAACACAAAAGAAGCTGGCACTTATTGTTTATCATGGAAATCTGATGGTGTCTCTCTGAGAATGTCATTATCTGCTACACGAAAATAATTTTGGGATTTCTGCTCAAGTAGAAAAAAGAAAAATGATTCATTATTTCAGAAATTATTTTACTGTCAGTCCAGAAAATAGATGAAAGCTTCTGACAATGTACAATGGAGAGCAAGGCTTATCTTATTATTTAAAGTTATGCTTTAAAGAGAAGGAGGTTCAAACATCCCATTTTTAGCTCAGCTGTAATGCAGCAGAGGTCACACAGCTACAGCTTTCACCTTTGTAGTTTGCTGGATGTGGCTGTGTAACTATTTTCACCACAGAGTGCTACTTGTTCACCTGATGTTCAGTGAGATCTGGAGATTGTTCACTTTGCAGAGAGAGCCTGCATGGCATTCTGTCCTGGCTGGAGGACAGACAGCCACTGCCCAGCCCTTTTCATGTGACACCTTCTACTGCAAACAGTGTCGTGTGACACCAGAGAGTTCAATGAGAAGTTACTTCTGGTTAGATCAGTACATCTCTGGTCAGAAAACTGCTCTGTATCTGCTGCTCTAGAAGAAGCTGTGAAAGTATTAAAATTGTCCCAGTAAAGAGGTTATGTATGAGCAGCCTAGGTGCTGCAGCTGCACATCCCACTTAGACCCATGGTGTCATAAATACAAAGCAGTTACAGGAGTTAGAGGATAGCTAAATTGAAGAACTGTGAATTTAAAATAAGAAATAGTGGCTCCTGGGATCAAGTTTACCCTGAGCATATGCAGACAAAGTAACAAGCAATTTTTAAAAAGTAAAATCTAGAAAATTGTTTTCCCTCGCAATGAAGTTATGAGCAATAACCAAAAAAAAAAAAAAAAAACAAAAACAAAAGGGAACATACTTTGTATCTTCTATTAGAGATCAGATCTGAAACGAAAGACCTTGAGTTATACAATTAAGTATTGATTTTGCTGATCTATGTTTAATTCTCATAGCAATTTTGTTGTTTTTACCCAATAGTGTTTTGCAGTTATACTTCACTTGAAGCAATGCCCTTCTTGCTTTTGTGTTAATCTAAAAACTAAATTGCCCAATGCATGAGAGACATAAATAAAGTTCATTTTATTCCTTTTTGTAACTGATTCTGAGCTCTTTAAAGTGCTGGTTAACTAAACTTAGACAGCTGGAAAATACATTTATCCTGCAGAATGGTTCATTGCTATTTCTGGGCTCTGGATGGACTCATAAGCATAGCCTGACCTCCAGATAATCAAAGCTTCTGTGTGTTACCACATTCAAGAAATGGCCTTGCTGCTGCTTTGCACATGAGTGTGGGGTCCTCAGTGCCTGTGAAGCAGCCCATCCTTCCCTGCTCTTCCTTCCCACTACACCTGAGGAATCCTTGTGCTGTTCAGAAGGGCTGCAGCTCTTCCTGCTCCTTGATCACACAGCTCTGAAAAGGCATTCTACCCACATGTAACCTCTCATTTTTACAGTTTGCAGAAAACCTAATTTGATGTATTAATGTAGGAATAACACCTATTTATAATGTATCAGTGTAACTGCAGGCTAGTTTTGTTTTCCTAATTTGCTGTGCTTGAAGTGACATGCCAGATTTTATTACATCACTAATGGGTTTTAGTTATTCCCTTTAGGATGTTGCCAGCAAGGAAACATTATTCTGATTCATGACTCATGGGTTTATTTCAAAGTGATGTGGCTCATGATGAATGTCTGTGTATGTCAGGAAGAGTTTCTCCTCTTCTGACAACTGGTCACTGTTCTCAGGTGGTGCAAGGCACCCCATCCTGGGCAGGTAAGAAGCTCCAGCCGTGGGAAGCTCTGCACCTATCCAGAGGAGTAGAACAACAAATGCTCCCTGTTCCCTAAGGCCATAATGGTACAGATTTTCCATACAAAAATACACTTAGGATAAGTAAAAGAAGCTAACCATTGATCTGCTTTAGGGTAATGGGCCAGAGCTGTTACAGAGGCACTGTGAAAACTGCAGTTCTTGTCTGCACTGAACCTTGTTTCCTTTTTTTCCGTTATCTGTCTCTTGTAGACCAAAATCTCTGACTACATGTTTTTGTCTTTTCCCTTAATTAATACTTAGGAAAACATACAGAGTCCACACCAAATGCAGCACTCAGCTTGTTCACAGAACAGATCAGAACAGTCAAACACTTTAAGGCTGAAATGCTTTAAGCATTACTGCTGAGAAGGATCCTGTGTGAGAGCAAGCATGTGCTGTTAGTCCATCTTAGCTCTTGTAGCAGCACTGAGCAAAATCATGGAGTCTTTCTCTTTGCTGTGGTGACAAAACCACCTGTTCACTATGCAGAGAGCCACTCCTGACACAGGAGAGATTTGGGTGGAAAACATGGCTTAGAGGTTAGGTACTCTCTACACTTCTTACCAAATCTCACCCAGCCCTCCTGGGTGCAGAACACACCTACCTCACATTCCACTCTGCAGAAGCAGCTGCTGAGTCACCTCAGTGTGACTCTCAAATGCATTAATGAACTAATTACTTTAAAATAAACAATGCTAACATCTTTGGGCTAACCCTTGTTCTTTGTTATAGCTGTGACTCTGCTGCAGTCAATAGCAAATTTACATAAAAAACCCCAAAGATACTATGTAATCACATTCATAATTTATCAATCAAATTCTAACAATAGTTGTTTTGCTTTTGCCTTTTGATTCATCTAGCAGCTTTTGAGACTGCCGTGAATAATAAGAAACTTATTTAAGGACTAATCTAAAGACACACTCTTTGCTAATTTTTTACAAGTTGTATCTATAGTAACTAGAGAAAAAATCTTAAAATTTCTGTTCTGACACACGCCAAGGTTAAAGAAATGACCAGTGACTTCCTAGCTCTAGGAATGTATGTAATTGTGATACTGTGAGAGAAAATGATTTCTTGATTGTGCAGATTCTTACATTAATATCTCTGCCTAAAGTTTCATTTTTGTTTATGAGTTTTCTTCTATGTGTTAAAGAAAGGAAGTTTCAGGGTTTTTTACAGAAGGATGTAACTGGGCACAAGGGCACCTAAAAAGGACAACTCTATGTCCATCAAATACCCATAACTTATTTCTGAATTGTTTCTTGTTTTGGTAATAAATTTTGCTACCACTGTTAGAATTGGTTTTCCCTTTAAGCCCTGATGTATTGTAGATGTACTGTTCACTACTCAGGATCTTTTGCCAACAGTTTTCTGATGGGCTTCAGTTCACTTCAATTTCACTTGATTCAATGTCTTTGCTTAAAAATTGTAGAGTACTTTTGTTCCCTGCAGTTTCTCTAATGTACTTTATAAAATAAATGAGAAACTAGGGTGTTATTAAAGTAGGATTGTTGCCTAGGTTGTGCTTGAAGGGTGTAAAAAACCTATTGATACTGCATATATGCAGAATATATCAGTGAATTCAGTCTGGTCTGTCCTGAGGTGTAAATCCATCCTTCAGTAGGATAGCCAAAATCCTCCTCTGAGTGTGATGCTTCACCCAGACTGCTCTGTCCTGCAGATTCTCCAGGTGCTCCTCCTGCCCAGGAGTTGAAATTGGCTCCATTTGAATCGATGAGAGTTTTATCACAGGCCTTGCTAACTCCAGTATTGAGTCCTGCAGTCCCAAGTCTGTGCTAACTAGTCACATTCAATTTATCTAAAGAAAAGCTGTGAAGTGGGAAAATTAAAGACAAATAAACATCATTTAGTCTGTCATATAATAAGGTATTTTAGGCTTAGCACTCTGAAAAGCAAAACGTGCTAGCATGTGTTATTGATGCCATGGCTGAGAATATTCTCATCTGGCCTACAGAGAAGTGAAACAGCTTTTTCAATATTTCAAATGAGGGCAAAGGGGAGAGCATTTTAAGGTGAAATTGTGAAAAATTTCTATTGTAGGGTCCTAAATTTGTGTTCATTCCCATTAGCAAGGGTTATATTCCTCTGTCTCAGAAAACATTTTAATTACAGATATTGAAGACCTCAGTTTTAACTGTCATCTAAAATTAGAATCCAACACAACATTCCCTAAAACCTTTTATACTCAAGATTAATTAATGCACCAAACAGAAAATGTTCATTTGCTAAGACTTTAAGATCTCCTGTTGCTTTGCTTAAGTTTGTTCGAAAAATTTTCCAAAAATAGTAATCTAATCCGTGCATTGTCATCTTATGAAATGTGACAAGATCAGAGCAAAAACAGTCATTGGACTGGCATTTCAATTTTTATCTAACTAGCCATCAAAACAAGCAATCAAACTATGTAACAATTTGTCTTCCTCTCACCAAAGATTTCCAAGGAGAAGCAGCACAGCGTGCACAACATTTCACTGACTTGAAGCTTGAATTCTTCAGAAAATTCTGAGGACCCTTTACAACTGCACATGTAATGACCCACAGCATCCACACATCTGCCCAAGCTAGATCTTCAGTGTGCTTAAAATGCCATCTCATTTTCTAGCTAAACAAAAATGTTGATGCCTTGGATTTACAGTAATTTACTGATTCTGTCTTTGCCATCTGATGGCTGTACCAAAAATGAGGAATGGCTTTGCACTCCGATGGCATATCTCAGAATGCTTGAATCTTATCTGCCCAGGAGGTTATTGAATGTTGATTGTAAAATGTTGAATGCTATCCCATATATCTCTGGTAACACGATCTGTAAGAGGAGTTGGTTTGTCAGATTTTGAAACACTCTGTATATGAACAGCAGGTCATTTTTATTGAGCTGCTCCCTACACAGCTCCCTAATGATTCCTTGGTCAGATCTCTGATTGAAAATACCAGTAGCTAACAAAGGGATAAAATTACTCTGGTACAATCCTACTGTGTGTTTTTAATATAATGTGCTAATACATGGTCCAGTGTTCCCACAGAATTACAGCACTTCTGCGAGGAGGCCTGGCCAATATCTGATTGATTCTGGTCTGTGGGGATCGGCCCAGTTCACTGCAATTTCCTGTCTTGTTGCTTTCTTGTCTATTAGAGAGGGTTTGGGTTTGTGGAAATCGATGGGCTTATACATGCAAAATGTGAGGCTATTCCCTAGCAAGTTTCATTTGCATCCTTAATTTATGGAAAATGCTGTTTTCTCCTCTGTTTTTTTTTTTTTTTTTTTAACTCTACTTAAACAAATACCTATTTAAACATACCCCCCAAAGTATTCATGCAGCAGAAGATCTGAATTCCTGTGAGGATGCTGGAGATGTTTAACTCATACATAGCCAGGGTCTGCTACTTAGGACATTAATAGCATTTGAGTGTTGCCTAAATGGAGTCCTATTTGTCTTAGCAGAATCATTAAAGTTATGATTTATCCTAAAATGGACATTAATGATCTATTTAATTATAACAGTTATTTAAGCATCTAACAATCTATTTCCTCTCACCCTGTGGACTTTAGAAAGATGGTAATTCATGGTGTACAATAGGATAACTTTTAAAGGAATATGCTTCCAATATTTCTCTCACTTTTACAGAAATTGAAGCAAACCGAAGAAACAAAAGAAGATTCCCAGAATAGAGTATCTAAAATTTCCCTGGAGTCTCTCAATAAATTTAACAGCAATAATGTACTTTTATTAGAAAAAGAGAAGAACTGTCTGAACAAGGTTGAAGGACAGAAGGAAGAAAATGGAAAGAAAGAAGCAGCTTCCTTGAATAGCTCGGGTCGGCAGGATGTGGACAACTTGGAATCCTTGAGCGATTCCCTGTATGACAGCTTCTCCTCTTGTGCCAGCCAAGGCTCCAATGATGTTTAGGGACACTTCCCAGTGGGCTGCAGCACAGAATGGAGCTGAAGGTGAGCGTGGAGTGAGGAGGGAGAGGAGGCTGTTGGACAATTCCCCCTGGAGCTCGCTGTGCTCACGTCAGGGTGTTCTGACCTCCCAGCACACAGCAATAAGGCAGGGCAGCATCACGGTGGTGCAGGGCACTCAACACACCCAACACAACAAATACACAGAATAAAGTCTTAATTTTGCACTTTTGTGAATATTTGTACAGTTGTAAATACCTTGGGGAAATATATTTGTAGGGATACACGACAGCAATAAATATTAAATTGGTGCTATGCTCCTGTAATGGCAGATTACTAACTTAAAGAAATTGGTGTGAATATTAACAAGAAAAGCTAGTAGATTTTTTAAAAAAGAGTTATTATAATTGTCCTAGTCTTAAAACTGTATGTAGAAACACTGCATTACCATAAACTTGAGCCTGCCAGCTTGTCTTTAATAAACTCTCATGGACTCCCTTTTGGAAAACATATTTTATTTTTTCTTTCTAGTGCAATTCCATGCAGGTATTCTAGGGAAACATGCATTTCAGTTATTACAACTTCACAACAGGTGTCTTATTTCAAAAGGGTTTTGACTTTTGACATGGCAAGAAAATGAATAGATTAAAAGGTCTGATACTGCTGGCATTGGCTTCATCAATCATGCACATAACTGTTTGAAAGATCAGGGTCAAAGCAATTCACTGCTGACACAAACAGGAGTCTTGTAGGAAAGAGAACCACATAAACCACCCTGTACTTCTGACTGCAGTGTGGCTTTTCAACTTCCACCTCCTCTGTACTGTACTCATTTCCCATCAAATTATAAATGTACCATACTGTGTTATCCTTTCTAGGCTCTGTTGGGTCTTAAGCAAATTCTGAACACTAAAACTATTTTTTAAAAAAACAAAACAACTCCTGTTTGTGACACACTAAGATGTTGGTGCTAACCAGTACTAGTTCAAACATATCTTGGAGCAGGGGGATTGAGCTGTATTGGGTGTTTTTGGTTTTTTTCTACAAAGGTTGTTTATATGTAAGGGAGAGTCTATTTCAAAGGTTCTGTGTATTTTTTCTAGATGTGAAGTATTTATAACTGCTTTTTGTACAGCAATTGTAAACTAGATATATTTGGGGTATTTCTAGACTCTACAGTTTCTTTAGCACATGCTTGTTAATCTTTGAAATATTGTATGATCAGTGTTACTATTTTGTGCAATTTGTTATATTTTAATTCATTTCTGCTGTAAACTTGCATCGTCTTTTTCAACTTTTAAGAAATTTTCATTGAAACATCTTTCGTAAATAAAACTTCTCTTGCCTACCGGTGCCTGCTGAGGTGTTTTGGGAAGGGGATGCTGTGACAGCTGGGGCTGGGGGTACCCACCGGGCCGCCCCCGCTCCGGGACAGCGCTCGGGCAGGCAGTGTTCAGAGAATTCGTGACACGGGGCTGTTAAACAGCGATTTTAGCTTCATTAACTCCTCCTTGGAGCAGAGCTGTGAAATGATCACGGGGAATTAAGGTGGTTATCCGGAGGGGAGGCGACGCACAGACACGGTCCCAGCAGGGACGATGTGGGCAGCACCTCGGGCTGCTCCTGCCCTTCCCTT
>VZRH01001487.1:577676-625420 GCA_013397555.1 Urocynchramus pylzowi | reverse complement strand
GCCAGCGGAGGGCGGGCACGGCCCCGGGTCCCCGCCGCGGGACGAGGGCGCGGGGAGCGCCGGCGGAACGCTGCAGGCGAGCCGCGCCGGGCGCCTCGTTTGCATGATAAAGGCGGCTGGCGAGGGATGCTCCGCCGCTTTAATTGTGCATGGCAAAATAGTAATTAAATCATTTGTAATTAATTAGTTGCTAAGTAAACCCGTCGGCACAGATAAGAGCCGGAGCGGATCTCTGAGCCGGGTTGATCTCTGCTTTCAGCCCGCTGTGCCGAGGGGCAGCGGCGGGGCGGGCGATTGGCAGCGGCTGCGGGGCTGTGTCGGTGTCGATGCCGGTGTCGGTGTCGATGCTGGTGTCGGTGTCGGTACCGGTGGCCGTCGCCTCCTGGCGGCGGCATCTCCAGCGCCGGAGCGGCCGCCCCGCGGAAAGGAGCATCAGCAGAGCCGGCAGCGCTCGGCCCCAGCTGAGCGGGCGGCACGCTTGTTTTACTTTATCTTTATCAAAGGAATACTTTGACTGAGCTGTTGAGTAGCTAGGAGCAGCCAGATGCGAAGGGGGAAAGATAAGGAAGATTTCCGGCACGTGTTGGTTGTTTGGTTTTCTTCGGTGTTTGGTTTTTGTTTGTTTTGGTTTGGGTTTTTAATACTATTGCTATTATTTAAGGGCAGGTTAAATGGGCACCCGGTTGAGCAGATGATGTCCCTGCCCATGGCAGGGGCTTGGAATGAGATGATCTCCAAAGTCCTTTCCAAAAGAAAGCATTCTATCGTTTTTAACAAACCTCTGTCTGTTCCAGGTTCGGGTTTGCAAATACAGTGTTACCAGTGTGAGGAGTTCCAGCTAAACAATGACTGCTCCTCTCCAGAGTTCATAGTGAATTGTACCGTGAATGTTCAAGATATGTGTCAGAAAGAAGTAATGGAAAAAAGTTTTGGTAAGAATTTATTAATTATTCTTCGGTTTATCTGGTTTAGGTACCATTTGTTGCTTTTGGCTCCACCCATTCACGGTGTTCAGCTTTATATGAATCTTTTGTCCCTACCTGGAGGGACTGGATTCAATGTCTTCTGAGTGGCTTTGCAACTCAATGAAGTTAAGCATTTTCCTTTACAACTGGTGTAAAAACTGAAGGATGCAAGGCAAGCGTTGATAAAGCTGGTTAATACACAGCCTTATGGGTCTCTGATACAGTTTCCCAGCACTGGGAAATTAATAACAACAAGTTAGTTTAATCTCATTACAGTTAATTACATGGGCTTTTTCCCCAAGAGATAGAAGAGCATTAAATTAGTAATTCCCTCCTTTCTTTTATTTACTCAAGCAATTTATATACTCTGAAGATTCATCTTAAGGGAAGGAAAGTGTAGTGATCTTTGCTTTCATCCATTAAACAAGCCATCAAGCAAAAGGGACAAAGGGTTTTTAAAAAAAGGGGGGGTGGGATTTAGGGGGAAAGAGAAGGGCACAAATGGATTCGTCATACCAATTTTTAAGATTTTTTTTTCCCTTCCTGCAATTACTATGAAAGTTAACATATTAGGACAGCAATGTGTCCAAGAGGAAATCAGCTGTGATTCTGCACCTTGCCTCTGTTTTCTTTTGAGCTGTTTTATAAATGGCTGGGTTTTGTTCAGCATTGTGGAAAGCATTTGAGATTTAGAGAGAGCTGTCAGGCCTCACCCTGCTGTGTAGCTCTGTAGCTTTCTACGTGAGCAGGAGGCAGGAACTCTGTTAGGGGCTCTGGGGCTGTGTGAGGTGGCAGGAAGGGAGCTGGAGCTCCTGGAGCCTCCTGCTCTGACTGCAGAGGCTGAGAGGGTGTCAGGCATTGGGATGGATGAGGAGCAGCCCTCACTGGGAGCCCCAGCCTGGATGTGCCCCCTGGGCCAAGCCTGGGGAGCAGAGGGCAGCTTGGGGCTTCAGAACCCTGACTTTAGGGGATGCTGCTCTCTGGGGCTGCCCATCTCATAGATTTGGGGTTTTGCTGTTAAGGTAGATGGAGCCACAGTCTGTCCTTCCCCAGCAAGTCCCCAGGAGCAGCAGGACTCCTCTGTACCCAGCAAACATGTGCAGTCATCCATCCTGAACAGCAACAACACCTCTTGGGCTGAGCAAACTCCTCTCCCCAAACTCCTCTCCCCAAACTCCTCTCCCAAGTCAGCTGGCCCCACCCGTGCTGGTAATTTCAGGTCCCTGTGTGATCAGTCCTGGATAAATAATAACAATTCTTAAGCATCAAAAGTAGCTGAACTGCTGACACTCTTCCATCCTGGGTAACACCATCCACAGTGACTACTGCTGTGAAATGTTTAGAACCTGTCCAGTGTAGGGGAAAAAAAGCTGGGTTTAAGCTGCTTAAAGGAAAATTAGTCTCTTATTTTTTTACTGGAGTATTTTATTTCAAGTTTACTTGGAAAGGGTGGTGAGTGTGTGAGAGGCTGTGTTACAGCTTGCAAGGTACCTTTAAAATCTTGACTATCTCTAAAGGACTGCTTGAAGGCTTTGCTATCTCCACACCACAGCTTCTGTAGCACTTTCATGAGGTTAGACAGGATGTTGTGGTGATTTGGAGGGCTCTAGATGTGGTAGTAGACACAGACAAAAAAGTCAGATAGGAACTCTTTTCATTGATGCATAACTTGCCATTACTCCTGTGAAGAACTGGGTTGCAATATAGTAAATAAGCTGCTCCTAAACTGCTTGGTGGGTTTTTTTTCTGTGCAATTTTAGGTTTTTTCTGAGTAGATCCCTGGATTCTTCCTTTAGGAGGTTGCTAGCATGCTGTGCATAGCAGGTGTCACTGTTCTATTACATTTACTTCTATAAATGCATTTCTTATTAATTTTAAGTTCAGAGATTGTAAATTTTCAGCCAGTTAATAAATTAAAATTTTAACCTGTTTCGAATTGAATGAAATTTACATTGCAATTTAGTTTCTGTTACCCTCAGTCAATTTTAGAGAGGGTTGGTTGTAAAACAGAGATGATTCAGTTCATCATCCTTTATTGGTTTTATTCCTAATTGATATTTAAATGTGTGCAATATAAATGCCTTACTCTCTTGAGTTTTATTTAATAATTAATTTTATTTCTACCAGTATATTTCATAACCTGATTCTTTTGGTTGTTGCTTATTACTAAAAGCTGAAATGTTTCAAGTATTGATTTTAATTTATAATAGACTTTGAGTTTGAGCTTTTAACCCAGAAAGTGAAAGATGCAAATTTGCATTCATTTGACAGCACAGTCTCATAATTAGAGTTCTTTCCTCTTGACTAAGTACAGTCAAAGGAGTGCAATTTTTGCAGATTAACCCATTTTTGTCATTAATAAAACATAGCTGTGTCAGTGAGCAAAGTGCTGCAAGTTATCTCCAACTTTATTTAAAAGTTGAGCGCAGTGTTTTGAGATAGAGCTCGTGGTGTGAGGGGTGACCACCCCTCTGCTGGAGCCACCTTCCCCTGCAGGAGGCATCACTTTGGGGGTTCTGCTGCCAGGGGGCTGCTGGCTCATGCTCTGTGTCTGCACTGCAGCCCAGCCTGTGGCCAGGGACTCTTCTCCAGGAGGGTTTGTTGGTCCAGGAGTTGTGGCTCAGCAGCTCTGTGGCTCAGCTTCATTTCTGGATTCAACTCCCCGTCCTGGAAGCACCACGGTGGCAAATGACAGCCCTGGGCTGCTCTTCCCATTTACCTTGTAAGAAGTTCCTCATGCCTCTTCACAGTTAACTCCTCCTCAGTTTCTCTAAAATCAGTGCCTCAGATGTCACTGGGCTCTCTCAGAACATTGTCTCAGCCCCTGGAGAAGCAGCTTCAGGTGAGAAATAACAGCAGCTCAGGCCTGTTCCTAACCCAGAGCTTAAAAAGTGGCTGTTCTGTGGCTGCCTCTGGTGTGAGCAGCTAAGAAAGCAGGTGTTAGTAACTTCTACTTTGAATTAGATCATCAGGCATCTGATCTCAGCTGTTTGTTGTATCAGGCAGACATTTGCTCCTTTGGACAGCTTAAAGCCAATTGAGAATTGAGCAGCAAATGGCAAAATATTTTTCTCTCTTATGGCTGGGTTATATTTAAAAATTTTGCCAGAGAAAGTTTAATGATTGTTAGAGTTCTGTTCCAGTGGGAGATACAGGACAAGACAGTATTTTCCCTGTAATAAAAAAATCTTACTAATTAATTTGTTAATTAAATCTAAAAAAAAAAATAAAAAACAAAAGAAAAAAGAAAAGAAAAAGCCTTATTTTAGAGGGAGGAGTGATGAGAATGGAAAGTGGCACTCAAGACTGTGCCATCAAATCTTTTATCCCACAGAAATTAATGTAAAGGATAAGTTTCTAGTGCATTCTTCAACTGGATAAGCAGGTGTTTGAAAACTGTGTAAATTGAATGTTTGACAAAGGATCAAAGTTCTTTCCATAATTCTACTTGCAGATACCTTGTGGAAATACCCATGGTGGATTCCCTGCTCCCACTTGTCCCTCTCTTTCCAATCTCTGGACTTTTAAATTAGACATGTCAGTGCTCCTTCATTTTTAGAATATATGTAGCAACAAGGAAACCCCACAGTATATTGGGATCAAGTGAAACATCCTGGTGATATGTAGATGAGTATATAGTGTGTAGATGCTTTTATATATATTATATATCACAGAAAACATACTGGTAATGGTAGTCTTGCCTTTTACTGAGGAGAAGGGTTATCTGAGCATAAAGGCTGATCTAAAACCTTCTTAAGGCAAAATGAAACTTGCAATGTGAATATATCAGCAAGGGAAGAAGCAGGAGGGATGAGAAGCCAGCCCAGAGAGGTAGCCAGTCTCAATTGCTTGGAACTCTCTGCAAGCACACCTGCCCACGTGCATGTTTTCAACAATGCACCTTCTGTTCTGACGTACTTGTGAACATACTTTTGTTAATTTTGCAAGGAAAAAAAAAATATTCACTGCAGCAATGCCAATACTTTAAAATATCAAGGATTTTTCCTTTTGCAAGCAAGTTGGGAAACAGTCAGATTATTGCATTAATCTGCAATAAGAAATTTTGCTTATTTGGTTGGTTTACTGTGGTCCTTTTAATGTATTTAATTGGTGTATAACTCTGCAGTGTAGTTAAA
Source organism: Urocynchramus pylzowi (assembly GCA_013397555.1). Lineage (NCBI taxonomy): Eukaryota > Metazoa > Chordata > Aves > Passeriformes > Fringillidae > Urocynchramus > Urocynchramus pylzowi. Next base: position 620,319 of record VZRH01001487.1, on the reverse strand, counting down.
GAAATTGCTGTGATTGTGTGCTTAAAAGTAGTGCATGGAAACACCAAGAGCAAGATCAGCATCTCAGTGTTGAATTAGAACTTTATCTATTTCTTTGAACTCTTTCCAGTATTGGCTTTCCCATCATTTGTTTTGTCAGTGGCTATGTTGTATGATGAGTTGGACTGTGGTAAATTCTTTACCTGTGAAAAGGTAAAGAATAATATAAAAAATAAAGGTAAAGAATTTACCTTTATTACTTGGTTTTGCCATGATTGAGTTGTTCATGTTTGCAAGGATTACAGAACCACATGCTTTTTTCTGTGTTCATGTACAGAATCCATTAGTACTAATATTAATTGCATATTTATATCAAGGGAAAATTATGCTCTGGTGTACTTTTATTGACAAAGTGATTAAAACAGCAAACAAAGTTTAATGTTGCCAGAATTACTGTAGGCATTAAAGCTTTATAGGAAGTTGTTGCATCCCCAGTATCCATTTAGAAACAGTAAGAAACATTCACTAAATTGGTGGTGGTTTTTTTTTTTTTTTAATTTTCCTCTACACTTTTTGGTCAAAGGATATCAACATAACTCAAGAGAGTTTGTTGATGTTTGAGGGGGGGAGGGTTTGTTTGTTTTTTAATCAAAGCAAAGCACAATATAACGAATCTTTATTTACAAATTTAAAAGATAAATAAAAATTTTGCATGGGACAGTTGGTACTTACAACATCACATATTGTGCTACCTGGTGCCTAGCAAAATGAAGACATAATATTAATATTGGAAACACAGTTCACTTTTGATATTGAATAAAAGACTTGCAATGGACATTGTTAATTTGCACTGTATGCTGAGAGCTTGGATCTGTCGATACATTTCCATTCAGAAACACTTTTTCTCAAATGCCAAAGCCATTTTCTTACCTGTAAATTTTTTCCAATCTTTGGGTTTCTCAGAAAACTTCCAGCCACTTACAGAATGAACTGACTTGAGTGTGTCAGCTAAGGAGAAATTATGAGAGTATTCAGCAGCTGCTGTTCTGACTGCCTTTCAATAAAGAAAAGCAGCAGTGGAGTTAACAGTTCAAGCAGTTTATGACTTGAAAGTCATGACAAAGATCTGAGTGCAGAAGTGATGAAGGCTGCATTATTTTAAGGAAGATGGGGTATCTGCTCCAGTGGGTTTCATCTTTCACAGGACGTGGACAATAGCTTTTTATGTTATTTTATTTCTCAGGCTCCTATGAAAGATATACAAATGAATTTTGTGATGATACAGTGCCCACAGCCTGGTGTTTCTTAAGCCTCCCCTGAGAGTTTCCTATTGCCTTTCACACACAAATGAGTTTGTGTTTCCAAACCTTTTTGAAGCCTGACCCTGTCACTTCTCTTAGCTCCCAGTGACCTTATCAAATCATTGGCAAGCAAGCTTTAATTAATTCAAACAGTTTTCATTTCCATTTTTCCTTTGTAGTCTGGATGGTTTTTTTTGAAAACTTGACAAAACTGGATTTTGCCAACTTACCAATAAGTCTTTGAAACTGGAAAAAGCCATATAAAACTCAGGAAAGTCCTACTCTCAAGTTGAACAAGCTGTAAAATCCTGAGCATAAAAATAGCTGAAGATTAAAGAGCAGAATGAATTTCCAAAGTTGTGGCATACAAGTGCCAACATCTGAGCCATCCCACTGAAATTGGTAAGGACATTAATTAGGGATGCAGCAAGACTATTCACGTGTAAAATTATTTCTGTGACTTTTTGCAAGGATGTAGCACTTTAACATTTGTAAAGGCAAAAGGGCTGTGGCTTCCCTTCATCTCAGAATGTAAGGATTGTCAAGAAAAATCCTCATGCAGAATTCTGAAAATTGGGTCCAAGTTCACCTCTGTTTCTACAAGATGAAGTATATTTGGGTCTTGATGGCAAAGGACATTTAGATGTTGATACCTTTGCATCAGGTAAGAGGAGAGGATGGAAGGCTGTGAGCCAGCTTTGTTGGGAAGATTGTGTGCTTCAGTGCTTGACTGTACATCCACGTTGGTGAGCAGGGAAATGAGTAAGAACAGAAAGAAACCAAGGAATTATTAGATATGCAGGTGAAAGCTGAGCTTTGACCTCTCATTTGTAGCCTCCTGTGGCTTTAAAAAATATTTGCTAACACCACCACTTAGCAGTTGTACTTCACTTTCCCAGTCTATGCATTTTTAAGAATTTTAATGCCATGCTTCAGCTTTGCAAGCAGTGACAAAGACTTTTTTGTGATGTTTTGTGCTGTTAACAACACCGTTTTGAGTCACATTTCCAGCACCAGAATTAGAAGGCACAACTTACAAAATGATATCAGGGTAATCTAAACCCTTGTCCTCTGTCAGTCAACAATTGTCCAGTTTTCTCCTGAGCTGACTTAATTTCTGCAAGGTGACATGTCAGGGTCAGAGGAAGAGTGATGAGGCCAGACTTCCATTGTCAAAAGCTTCCTGTTCATTTCTGAAAAAATGTGAAACTTTTAAAAAGTGCCAAATGTATGGAGGATTTGTGATGGTAGTAAATTTTAATACAAAATCATGATGACAATATGCTAAGTGAACCAGGTGGTTTATTTTCATCTTGCAGGGGGGCAGAGTGGGCTGGGTTTGTTTTATTTTTAATAGAATTATATACTCTGTAAGAACCTAAAGGCATGAATATGCTTTTATCTTGTCTATAGAATGCATCAAAGGGAGGACCAGGATGAAATAGCTGCAGTCTTAAAACACAGGATTGAAAATCAGGAAGTGTGTGCATAGCTTTGCAATAGATTTCAAGTCACATACTTTTAGTGCCTTGGGGGTTTTTTTTGGTTTGGAAAACATTGACCATGGCAGCTCACAGTATTTAAGTGGCTGTTTACAAGGTGATTAGAAAATTTTGTGCTACAATTTCTAGCAAGGTGCAAATTATTTAAACCACTTGTCTTGTCAACCCTCTCTGTGGAGTTCACAAGGATAAGAAGAATTATTGTGAAGTGAAACTTACAGGACGTGGTTGGATATGATTATATTTTACACTTGCTCAAATTGTTTGGGGTTTGGGTTTTTTGGGAGGGTTTTTTTGTAACAATGAATTTACAGCCATAGCTGAAAGGCTGTGTGTTGACAAAGCTTAATTCATACTTTAAACCAATAAAAACATGATCTGACTAAAACTGCAATTGTTTGGGGAAGCACAACATCAAAAGAATGATTGATTGCTCTTAAATATTCAGTCACCTTCTACGATATTTAGGACCTTATTAGATAAAATATTTATAATCACTTTCTCTAGAAAACAGCAAATCACAACAGGACCTCTGGAACCTGTCACTGTTTGATGTATGTTAACAGGAACTAGCTGAGGAACTAATAATTATCATAGCAAAACCACTGAAGCCATAAAGAGATGGGCATAAAACCTAATACAGAACTTAAAAAACATAATTTGCAAACCTATTTGTGTATAGTCTGAACCTAGTTTTTGTAGCATTACTGATACAGTAAAATGCAGAAATAATCACATTCATGTTTTATGTTCCATAGAAGGTCATGTTCACCTGTGTACATGTTATTTTTGCACTAGTATAAATTCTCATTTTATTTCTTGGCAGACATCAGAAAAGAGCTTCTGTAAGTTCTACTGGGTGCTGAATTTTGCTTGAGTGCAGGGTAAGAGAGTGACAGTTTAGGGAGAAAAATACAGACTGAAACATATGAATGAAATCACAAAGCAAGCATGGCTAGGCAGAGCACACAATGAGAAGGAAAACTTGCAGATTCACCAAGAGCAGAAAATTGAAAGTTTTGGTGAAATAAGACAGTTGGAACTATGCAGGATAGTCAAAGAAAGGAGTATTGGTACAGAAGCACAGTCGTCAACTTGTCTTTGTGGGCAACAACATTGAGAGAACACCCAAACAGATCCTGTGCAATTCATGCTAATGGGGGGTTCCTCCTGAGTTCTGTGTGCTACACTGTGAATTATCCACTGTTGGCCAATTTCCCAGCTTTTGCTTAGAAGAGATGGGCAAGATTTAAACAGCCCATCTAAAAGAGTTCAGTGGAGGTTCTGTCAAAATTGTAAGTGTACGCCTCAAACTTGCCTTGATCTACTTGCTGGCTTTCTCAGCTACTTTAAGATACAAAACTTTTCTACAGCACTTTTTTTTTGCTTCCAGCACCTGGTGCAGCCTTGAAAAGGCTCAAGGATGCCTCAGTGCTGGGCCCTAGTTGGACACAGACTTCTTTCTAAGCTCCAGAAGATTTATGTGGCAGGTTTGCTCAGAGCACGTGCAGGGGATTTTGCTAAAGCACTGTTTGTGGAATGAGCTGCACAAGACTGACTTCAGACATGCCTGTGAAATTGGTTATATACATATAAAATAGAAAATATATTATATAAAAGATACATATAAAAAGGTGCAGAGAAAGCTTTCTTTAAAAAAGTTGAGTGTCAGTGACAGCCCACAAGACCAGAGAACATCTGGCTTGGAAAGCTCGGTGTTGGACAGAGTGACACTGTCCTCTTGACTGAGGCAAGCTTAGAGAGCAGGGGTTTGTGGCCTCGAGGTCCTGGGGTGAAGGACAGGGCTGTGATTTCCTGCTGAGCTGTGCCTTGGCAGAAAGCAGTTTCAGAGCAGCAGGGTCATAGGAGTGGGAAGGTGACTCTTTTTGGAAATCAGGTCACTGATCTCAGAGGTGTTACCCTGGTTGCCTGGTTTGGCTTCAGAGAGCCTCTATGCATTTTGCTGAAGGACACTCCTGAGAGTGCAGGTGCAAACTGAAGTTGCACACTGCTTGGATTGTGCTTGGCTCTTAAAAGTTGGAGAGTCATGCTTACACAGCATATTTTTTGTCTGCACCTCCTAGAACAGAAGAATCAGAGGTGTCTAATAAGGTTCTTTTCAATCAGCAAAAGAAAAACCTTGGACCTTCTGGTGCTGTCTGCATAGACACAGTGTAAGAACCAGGTGTGATGTCACCTGTTCTGGTTGTCCTAGTAACAAGTTAAGCTGTTATTCAAGAGAAATGCACTGGGCTGTGCAGACAGGGTAGAGGAAAGAACACTCACTCTTGGATTTGAATAAATTATTGCTTGGTTTGTTACAATCAAGACAGAATGCACTTGTGTGTGGACAAAACAGGGCCAGGGTGCAGATGCACAGGACTAGACTGGATCCAGCTGAGAAAATAAATATTGCAGGCAGGAACTATAGAAAAGCCTAAAGATCTACACCCATCCCCTCATTGGAAGGAATAAGGCAGAAATAATATTTTGGGCTTTGACACTGTCTTGTGGGGCAGAGACAGGTGTAACCATGGGCAAGTTGCTTAGTCTAGAATTAAATTTTAAATGCCAAATTTAAGCCCAAATCTGCTTTAAAAAAAACACTGAAAACAAGCATGGCTGTTGTAGGTATGTATATGTGACAGGAGAGGGTGTGGGATATGGTCTCATTATCACACAGCTCTTCTAGTTCTGTGTACTCCCCTCTTTTCTTGGAAGTTCTTGTTCTGCATCCCACAAAACTTGAAGCCAGAATAATGGAAAATCTGTTGGTCAGTAGTAGGTCCCTCACAGTAAAACATCCTTATAGTACCTAAACTGTTGTTGGGGGTCTGCTGAATCCCTGAAAAAGGACAAATTACTCTGTATTTGTCCATCAAGTAACTGGGCAATTAATATACTAATTGAGTAGTCGTAAATATGCTAATTGATCACTAGTGTCAGTTGTTGAGGGTGGGCAGCTGGGAATGACCCCATCCCAGTAAAAGCAGAGTGTAAAAAAGTGAAGTCTCCTTGCTTAGCCAATGACTCAGAACAATCTGAGGTAGAAGAAAAGCTTCCAGAAAGGTTTGCAATTATTTTTCTGGGTGATATGTTAATGAATGCATCAAGCTGATTGCTCAGGCAAGAATACCCAGTAATTAGCAGTTATGTCTGTGGTATGAGTCTTATGAGGCAGATAACCATTTTGAAGAACTGTCTGCAGTTCAGCCTGCTGGTGGCAAATGATTCAGGGAGATCTTGGGGATCATTTTGGAACTGGCTCAGCAATGCTGCTGAGGAGGAGTTTGAGGAGAGATCTCAGGATATAACTCAGAGAGGAGGCTGCTGTCCTGGCTGGACTCAGGGGGTGAGCTGAAGTTACTGGGAGCCATTAACCTGTTTGCTTGAGGGAGGAGATGGTGTCCCTGCCATCAGATCATGAAAGTCAGCTCTACTAATGTATTTCCTGCCAGAATTATGATAGGAAGCAGGTTTAGGAGTAAGTGAAGTCACAGCACAAGTGTTTTAAAAATGTCACACCTGCAGTGCTAACATTGCCTCTTTTTCCACCAACTTCTGTGCCTGTTTGCATTGTGTCTTCCTGTCAAGATACTGCAGAACCAGAGAGAGGGAGCACAGCCTTTCTATGCTGAGCAAGCTTGCTTCATACCTGATGCTTTGTAAAAAGCACTTAGTGTGGTAGCAGCTGGTTTGTGAGATCAAGAGAATCTGTCAGTACTTAAAGGAAAAAAATCTTGGATGTGAAGGGCATGTTGTTAGCAAAGGAGCTGTTAAAAACCTGATGGAAATGCTGGGTTTTTTAAGCAAAAAATATTTCTAAAATGTAGATTACTAGAACAGGGAATGGGAATAAACAATCATTTGGGTGTGAAATTTCCTATTGTAAGGCATTTACTGAAAAGCCACTGGAGAAGTGTTACAAGGGGATTTTGCTACTAGTCAGATTATTCTCCCTATTTAGGTGTGAACGTGGTCCATCTGTTATGAAACTTTGAGTAGTAAAATTTCAGTCTGTGCTGAAATACTGTGTTTTGACTTCAAAAGGAGCTCAGGATTGTTCCATGGGATTGATCCTGGAGAGCAGATCTGTTGTAAACACGTGGAGTTAAGCTGCAGGACTTTGATTTTTTTTGCAGGAGAGGTTTTCTAGAGTTGTCTGGTGAAAACCATGCCTCAGAGAGCATCATCTAATTGTTCACAGCAGTGAACAATTCTGGTCTCCTAATCTATGGGAGAAGTGCAAAGTGTGATATTTCCACGCTCATAAATTATCCAAACTAATAAATCACTAGTTCAAGTTGTGAACAGAGCTTTGCAGGAAACCTGTGAAAAGGAAACAGCAGGAAGAGAGTGATTTATAAAATGATGGGAAGAGGAAATCTGCCAGGGTCAAAAGCTTTTTAGAGGCTTGATCTTTGAAGGGAAAGTCAAAATCACTGCTGTTCATATGGAAGACTGAGGAATGGCTGAGTTTGGTGGGTGTTTGTTGCTCAGGGAAATAATCTGATGGGGAGATGTGGGATCAGGGAATGGAGAACAGTCATTGTGCCTGTTTAACTGAGTACAGGAGTCCTTTCTCAAGAGGGAAGGGGAAGGGAAAACATTAACTGTAGCCATGGGAAAGGTCATATCTGCCTCTGCTCTGGGAAGACTGCAGGAGGAATATGGACAAAGCACCAGGTCTTTTTGGGGAGCACCAACTGAGATTTTGGTATTGTAAAGCCAGTCAGTGGCACCTCTGAGGCTCCCTGACAGCAGTGGTTTGTCAGCAGAGACAGAACTCCCCTCTTTTTGCAAACTGTAGTAATAAAGACTGCACTGCTTGATCTGTCTGCCTTTGCTGTTACAGGGAGAACAGCCCACAGCTCCTCTTCCTTCTTGAGAAAAGGCTCTACCTGCTGTGTTGATTGATTGAAGCTCACTGGAGACAGAGGAAGATTTAACACTCACTTGAGGGCTTCCCTTCATAAGTTTAAGGAGATAGATGGCCTAAAAACACATTTCAGAGTTGAGATTTGCAGAGGGAGAGCACAAAACAAGGAAACCCCTGCATTGTTGGGATGGCAGCAGTGTTGTGACAGTATAAAAGAATTGCTTTAATTAAAAGTCTCTGAAGACAGGAAATCCTTCTTTCTGAGCACAGCCCAAAGAAAGGGTGTTCTGCTGCTGCTCTCAGCACTCAGAGGTGCAATGGCTGATGCCAAATTAGAGGTTTCTCCTGGACCACAGAGGTGCTGTAGTGCTTATTAAGTCTCTGGGGACTGAACAAATATCTGCAGACACTGTACATCCAGTACCAGGGTCATATTCCCTCTTCACTCCCCCCAAAAAAAGTCTCAATCACTGTGCATTTAAAGACATTTTGGGACCATGCCACAGGATGCAAAGGCACCATTCTCCAAGAGAATCCTGTTCCCTTGCTTTTCAGGAGGAAAAAAATAAAAAGTTTTTTTAAATCCCATATTCAAAAAGAAGAGTGATTTTATCATCCTTAGGAATATCCCTACTACTTTTTATAACTACAAGCAGGCAAGCATCCATTAGCTATTGCTATTACGTGTATGTTTTTCTAAGACAAAACTTCTACTTTATCACTTGCAGGAAAATTTTGGAGTAATGAGACAGGGAACTGCCATAACCATTTTCCATGTGATAGAAGAAAATACAACTGTGTATTTTAAAGCCTTTATAAACCATGTTAAAATAGCAGCTAAAAGTATATGCATCAATATGTACTTTTTCAATTAAAAAAAATCTGAGAAATTATAAATTAGCTTATTAATTAAAATTACTTTAAATTACATTTAAAAAGGGAAGACTTTCAACTCAAGAAAGATGCTTCTATAGAAATGGAAATTTTTGTTATTGAGGGTATTAAACTTCAAAGATAAGCAAGAACTGAGATTACCTGGAAAAGTACTTCTAGTTCTTCTTCAAAAAAAAAAAAAATTAAAAGGGGAGGGAGGAGGATGAAAGTTTTTTCTGATAATCATTCTCTTTTTACTCTTAGTTACCTGTCTGTGTGTGGCAAAGGAACAAGAAAAGCAAAAAAAAAAATTCTCAAAAGACAAATTAAGAGCATAGAAAGCTGTAATTACTCAGACACCTTAACTCAGACATGTTCAGCAATAGAAACAAAACTAATTTTCTCACTAATTGCATTTCAGTTATAGCTATTCAAACAGTTTGTTCTGAAAGATGAAGAATTCCAGCTATAAAATGCATCATTTGATATACACTATGCAAATTAAGTCTGTAATATTTTTTGGTTCCAACCAGGATCGAACTACAGCGAAAGCCCGACGGCAGAGCGGCCGTGGTGCTCCGGCCGCGCAGGGCTGCTGGTCCTGTCACTGCCGAGGCGTCTGCCCTAAGCACCAGCAGTGCTTTGGGGATGTGAGCTGGGTTTGCAGCTGCTTTTGAGCAGGAATCCTGCTGCAGAGCGTTCCCCTCAAACGGAGTAACCCTTCTTGTGTGTCGCAGGAATCATGTACCGCAAGTCCTGCGCCTCCTCGGCCGCGTGTCTGATCGCCTCCGCCGGCTACCAGTCCTTCTGCTCGCCTGGCAAGGTCAACTCCGTCTGCATCAGCTGCTGCAACACTCCCCTCTGCAACGGACCCCGGCCCAAGAAGAGGGGCAATTCTGCTGTGGTGCCCAGGGCACACGTGACAACCACTCTTCTGCTCCTTAAATTCCCTCTGTTGTTTTTGTACTGCTAAACTACAAGCAAGCCGGTTTGTTTGGGTGGTTTTTTTTTGTTTTTTTTCCCTGACACAATTTGTTCTGCATCCTACTTTCTTCAAAGATGCTGCAATTATTTTCTGTTTGTTTCCAAATCCCTGTCAAGAGCAAGGGAAGTTCAGTGGTTGTGTGGAGAAGAGGGGCTGATATTTTTGTCAGCTAATGAGTTCAGTTAGCAGATTGAATTTCCAGTGTGCACTTAAAAATCCCAGCAGGATACGGAACTCCTGTTCCTTTTGCATAACTGGAAACAAATCCATCCGCGTTAATCCTTTTGCGATGCTGTCACTTTCCTCGGTCATTCCAATTCCCGTGCTTTTGAGCTCACTGCTAAGCATTAACTTTGCCTTATGAAGTCATACTTGATGCTCACAAAGGCCGTTCCGTGCGCCCTGACCGGGCTCTGAGCCGGCCTCGAGGGACACCGTTTCCAGGCTGGGATCTGGTGATGCAGGACCCGGCTCCTGCGGGCCGCAGCTGGGCGCGGGCTCCTTCTGGAAGGTGCTCAGGAAAACTTTGGCGTTGCCCTTGGTGGAAGAGCCGCGCCTGGAGGACAGGAAGAGCAGCGGGCGCAGGGAGCGGCTGCTGGGCGCCGCGGAGCTGCGGTTGGCCCTGAGGAACCTCTCCCTGTTGGCGTGCTGCAGCGTGAGGCGGCAGCACAGCACCTGCAGGAAGGCGCTGCGGAACTGCTGAGAGGAGATGTTGTACAGCAGCGGGTTCACCACCGAGCTGAGGTAGAAGAAGATGTCGGCGATGGGAAGGAGGGTGATGTAGGCTTTGAAGTAGGGGATGGTCCAGTCGTGCTTTGGTTTAGCAGCAGCCATGATCCTCCTGACCTGGTTGGGCATCCAGCAAACCGCCAGAGTGGCAATGATCAGTCCTGCGGGCAGAGAGAGCAAGGAAAAGGTCTGCAAACGTGGGGGAAGACACATAAAATACTACCAGTTCTGCACTCACTTGTTAGGAAATGGTACCAATTTTTCAGTGTTTGGCTTGACAGCTTTTTCTGCCAGTAGCATTTTTTGTTTGTTGTTTTTAATAACTGTTACAAGGTCATTGCGGCACATGCTCGGACAAAACACTGCATAGAGCTTGGATGGTGTTTCTTTGTACCTGTTGTCATTTACTGGTTTTCAAAGTGTTCTTTCTCTGATCATCTGTGTCTTTGGAAAGAATGCGGTTTTATTTTGGTTTGTGCTCTTAACATTTCTTCCGTCTTTCCCTTTGCTTTGAAAAACAAACACAATAAATAGAACCTATAGCCATATTAGATCAGGCAATACCCAGAAGAGATCAGATTCTTGTTTGTACTTTACAAAAAAGAAAATGTATGCATAATAATATATTATGTGTTATTTTTGGTAGATTTCCTCTTACAGAAGCTATTTTTAAGTAAAATGTGTATGGATCTTTTTATGGTAATTAAGATATGTTGGGCTTTCTTAAAAATCAAATTCCAGTGGAATTAAATGATGAATGTAAATGAGAAAAACTCAAGCCTAGTCATGAAAGTGTAAGCAGTTTCAGATTGTAAATTACGCTTTAAAATGTGGTATCTGACCATTTTGTATTTATATGTAAATATAAATACATGTTGCTGCATCACTAATGGCATTAAAAAGGGGTGGCTGAAGTGTTGGATGTCTGAAAATTCTGCCTGCGTGGAGCGTGTTCTGCAGGGGCAGCAGCCCTGCAGGAAGATGGCAGTGACTGGAGCTGGCTGGTCCCAGGCAGGAGGTGGAGCAGGAGCAAGGCCCCTCGTGGCATCCTCTGCTGCTCCTGTGTGCCAGCGCTGGAAATCCTGCCACCTTGTGCGACATCCCAGGTACACAAAGTCACTCCTCCTGCTGCTCCCCCCCTGCCACCGAGCAGTGCTGGCTCACAGGGCAGCCTCCAGCGTGCTGTCCCCTCTTTGCTTCTCTCTCTGTGCAGGAACTGTGCCTTACAGGAACTGGGGAGGGAGCAGAAGCTGCAGCCTGGCTGCTTCCCTGCGGCAGGGAGTGTCCTGCTGGGACAGTTCTCACCCTGTGGGTCACTTTGTTAGCCTCATCCAGTGCCTGACCTCTGCTCCCAACAGCAGCACAGAAGCTGTTTAATTCTTACTTCTCTAGGCTGAGCAGGATTGCCCCCACTGGACAGGTCATTGTAGCAATGGTTTGGAAATAGCAGGTTTATGAAGCCAGGAAAAGGAAACTTCACTGGCAGGAAGATGTGAATGTAGCAGGGAAGGGAGGCAGGAAATAGAAGAAAGATTTTTCATAACTTTGAAACTGCCAGAGCTTTATCAGGCTATGTCCAAGTTCTCACCACCAGTACCCCCAAGAAAAGAAAAGGTATTAAATGCCTTTAAAAAAAAAATAAATATAATTTTTATTCATAAAAGGGATAATTACTTTAACGAATTTATTATCTCCCTGAACGAGCTACCAAATAAAAGCTGTCCTTTGGATCCCTTGCTTCTGTAATCACTTACTGTCACAATAACTTTGTTGGGATGGGGAAGCTGCAGATCTTAAACCTACAGCACTGGTTAAAGAGGGCTGTTGTTGGCAGGCCAGCAGTAAATCCACTGCAAAAACTTTGCCATTTTCAGTTCTTTGCCTACCAGAACTCTCCTCAGCCACTGTTTCTTTGCTCTCAGTCCCACGGTCCCCCCCCTGCCCCTGATTTTCCCCTGCCACCTTGCCTCCCTGTTCAGTACCTGCTGTGCCTCTGTGGTCTGAGTTTTGTATTAATCCTGCAAATGTTTGTGGCCTTCAGTGCTCTTCTCCTGCTGCCAGTTTAACAACTATAGGGTGTCAGTCCTGGCATGGGCCAAAAGAAATAAAGCCCCTTGAGCAGTGACTTGTGATGAGCCTTATAAAAAGTGGAAGGCTTCTATTGCTTCACTGGGGCTTTTTCTCTGGTGCAACTTAAACACAAAGTTCACAAGCCCAAATCTGTGGAATTCTCATCAAATTTTACCAGAAGATCTCTTTCAAGTGAGAAGAAAATAAGCTGTATTGTGCAATATATATTTTTTTTTTGTTCTCAGTAGAAACAGGATAGTTCATCATGCTGATTAATAGTTTCCTAAATTATGAATGCTGCTGCGAAAAACTGTGAGCAAACAATGTGTGCATTCATTTTTAAAGCCCAACTGCATTGCTCTGAGATGTCCGATTTTTTTTTTTTTTTGCCTCTATCTGAATTCCTTGGCATTGACCTTTCTTTTTAATTCAAACTGCCAAGTGCTTAAGATACCCCCTTATATTCTTCAGACACTTTTGTTCTGGAGAAGTGAATATTTGGTAGTGTGCACAGCGAGTGAAAAATGAGCTGCTGGTGCCCTTGTGCAGCACAGTGAGGTTTGTCTCTCGGGGGGCAGGAGGGGACCCCTGCAAAACTATTGTTTTCCAGGGATGACTAATTGTTCATTTTCACACTTTGAGAAGATGCTTGTTGACTCAAAGGAGATGCACCATGCAAATAAACCTGCTGACAGACTCACAGTATTTTTCCCAACTTTCCCACTTGGCACGGCAGCACGGCAGAAGAGCACCTGGGGAAGCCTCTGAGCTCAGCACTGCTCAGGCCTCCAGGAGTTTGTGCTGTGCTGCCGTGCCCAAGGTGCTTAAACAGCCCTGACCAGCTTGAAGGGAAGCCACACTCAATCTTACACCAGCACTGATGTATTTTTCCCATGAGCTTGCTGCCTGATAGGAATAATTCTTCACACTTCAGCTCATATCCATCTTTGCCTTCCACTCCTTCTTATTAAAGGCAGAAAGATCAGTAGCTCTTCTTTTTTTTTCCCCCCCATTTTCCTGACCACTGCGCAGAATTGACACAGAGCAGAGCTTTTTCTTCCATGGAATAACAATGTTTATAAACAAAGTAATGCTGTGCTTCTGCAACCTCCATCACTGGTGCTTGAAATTTCCAACTCACATTTGAATTATCCGAGTTTAATCATCAGAAGGGCATTAGAAAAATGCCAGCAGAAGCCAGGAGCCCTTGTTTTACCTTCTGTAAGGGAGAACATCTCAACCTTTAAGTAAGAGCAGGAGCTTAGAATTCATTTAACATTGATTTAGATATTTCAAGGTAACAAACAAAACAAAACAAAAGACATGAAAAGGTCCTTGACTAAAACTACATTATAAAGTTAAACCACAAACAAGCCACAAAACAGTTTACCTCAAAATAGGAATTACCACATCCTGCTACTATTTTAATCTGGAAAAAACCTCAGCCAAAGCCTCTTTACAAACAAAGCATACAAATTTAACAACACTTTAAATTTGGGAGTCATTATTCTAACTTCCCAAAAGTCAATCTCACAGTATTAATTCTTAATATGTGACAAAGGATCATTTATGTAGAAAAATAAACCTAGCATTTAAGTGCCAATAGTATAAATATTAATTGCTGGCAGAGAATAGGAGTTTGGCAGTCATCTATCCCTTAGCAATACTTTTTTATTACTCAGAAAATTCCTCTGGGCCATAGGGGACTGAATTAAATTCATTATGAACTTTATTGGGAAGGATTTTAAATATGTGCAGATGTCTGGTAGAGATGGCTTCCTTTTCCACACTTCCCCTTGTTCTTCTGTTGAATAGATTTTTGTCTTTTTTCTTCTGTACCTAAGCACTTAAATCTGTCTCCTTTTAAAACCCAGTGTTTTGTCTCTACCTTGGCTGCTGCCAGCCATCCAAAAAAGCCTGAAATTGTCAATAAGATCCTAATTGCTACCAGGCAGTGCCAAGAACATGTTTCCTTTGGCTGCCACAGCCCCTTAGCTGAGGCTGTTGGTGACCTCAGGTACACAGTCCTTTGCCTGTGCACTTAACCCTGACCATCCTGGAGGGCCAAGGTGTGCCAAGCTCTGCTGTTGCTCTGTCCCAGCCAGCCCAAAGCACAGTTAGACCTCAAACTTTGCCCCTCTGGGATTTGATTAATGACACAAAGGCAGGCTCTCAGCATCTGCTTGTAAACTGACATTTAAATGGCAATTGTCAGTGGAATATAAGCATATGGTTCTGAGCTGTGAGTCAAGTGCAGGCAGAAATGCAGTTGGTTCAGAGGAAGAGCTTTTTTTAGTGTTGGTTTCACTTTTGTGTACTTGGCCTGATGGTACTCAAAGGCACAACATGACACTAATGCTTAGTCACAAAGTCTTCAAACAGTGCATCAGAAGTGCCAAGTAGTCCCAACAGAGGAAGAAAGACCATCTTTAATTATTAAGTTTACCATCTTAAAGCAATGCTAATTACAAGGAAAGCACTTGGTCCCAACTGGATTCTGCCACAGGCTTTGAAAACATGTGCAAAGATACCTTCCCACTAATCAGGGTCTCAATGGTCTCAATACCAGCCACTAATAACTCAGGAGAAGGGAAAAAAAGCAAAGACAGAAGTACTAATTAAGAATGCTACTTTCAGGAGGTGGGGTTTGGGTTTGTATTTGTGTTACACTTATCATTTTAACCAGGACAAAAAATCTTGGTTTTTGTTAGAAATAAAGACATAAGGCACTAGTTTAGTGTCTTTCTGGCTTCCAAGAAGAGTCAAGGCATGAAATGCAGTTTCCAACCACTGAGATGACCTTCCCAACTGCAGACCAATGCAGTGCTGTCTTCCAGCATCTGCAGCTGCTCCGTGCCACTGCTGCTGCAGCTCCCTGCATGTGAGGAGTCAGCTGCCATATGCTTGTTGTCTCCTGACAATTGTCATTGAAATGTCAGCTTACAAACAGCTGTTACTTTCATTGCTGCAAGTTTGGCTTGTGAGTGCAGCAAGGAAAGCAGGCAGAGTGATGCCTGAATGGCAGCTGCCCCTTAGCACTGCAGACTGCTCTGCCTCAGCATGGGAAACTGAGGCAGGCTGGAGCACCTCAAGGAGGGGACTCTCTTCCATGCTCTCCAGTCTCAAGGATCTCCTACTGGTTCTTCTTTGGACAGGAAAGAGTTTTGGAGCAGTTTCTCTGCTCCTCAAGCAGGTGGGTAGAATTTCAGACCCAAGCCTGCAGCTTTCAACAGCTCCTGGTAAGTACCTGGTGTCAGCCCCTGTCCAAAAAGAGACTCGACTCCCTCTCTATCTCTGACCAACATTCAATGAGCTGTTGATGAGCAGAAGTGTGTGCAGGAGGGTGGGAAACAGGAACACACCTTCTACTTCTGCTCCCAGTCCCATCACTGCCTCCCCCATGGTCTCCCTTGGGTTTAAGGTTAAAAGCAAGATCCACAGAAGAACTGCAGTGTCTCTTCAAGGCTTCTGTGGAAATGGCAGCGTTTATGCCAGAGCTGGTACCTCCACATAAAGGGTCTGCATAGCACAAATCATGTGCTAGAAGGCCTTTATACAGCCTAAATTAGTCCTGTGGCACTCAGTGCTGCCATGCCTGCATCCTTCTTGTACAGCCTGTCATCATCTCTCTAGGAAACCTCTGCCTTGCTCTCTAAGATCTAGAATAAGGGGAAAAAGGCAACGGGACAATCCAAGGGACAATCCTCCAGACACAGAGAAGGGGTCACACTGCTCTTGCCCACACACAGCTGCAGAAGGCCCAAGCAGGCTGCTGGGCTCTCTGTGGCACCAGAGTGCCCACAAACCCAGCTCCAGCTGGCCCACAGACACAGTCCCACCTGGCACACAGGTGGGTGTGAGATAAGCCTGCCACAGGGCTCCTGTCCCATCCAGCTGTGTGCCCCTGTCCAACACTTGCAGCATCCTTGTCTAGGCAGAGAGTCACAGCTGGGTCTCAGATCAGCCTTGTCCCTCATGTCCCCTGCTCTGTGTCCCTGTCAGAGTGGCAGGGAGGCAGCTCCTGGCACAGAGTCACTGCAGGGAGCACCACCAAGTCTATGAAACAGAAGGGGTGGTTTCACTGCCCTTACCAGTGTACTCATGGCCATTAATCTGCCATTTCCCAAAGCCCCACCACCCAATCTGTATTCAGTGCACAATGCCACAACCATCAGTAAGGGTTTTGCTTGAATGAGGGCTGCACTGTGCTCCACGGGCAGGATAAACTTCTAACAAAGATTAAAAACAGGAAAAGAATACTAATACAAACTTCTCCCTTGCCTCTCTCAACCACATGCAAGTTTCTTCTGCTGAAGGACAAACATTATAGTAATAATAAGCATATATTGATGTATGTTGAGGCGAATATAAAATTTATTAACCTGAGAGATAAATATTGATATTGCTTTGTCCATGTCAATATTTAGTTCAAGGGACAATAAATTTTGATATTCACTGAAACAAGTCAATACATGCATTGCTATATGCATTTTCTATAAGCTCAAGTTATTCAGCAATTCTCTTTTTTTTTTTTTTATCCTCAACTTTCAGAATCACTGATTTGCCTCTCAGAAATGCTTCTCTGTAAGAGAAGAAGGTAATAAAGCCCTACTCAGGCAGTAGATACAGGGAGAAAAAATGAGAAGATATGGCAAGTGTCTATCTCCCAGGGATTTCCCATTCAATTTTCCTAACCACCAGGGAGACCCTCAGGCTCCCTGTGGGCTCTGACACTGGGTCTGGGCTGGCTGCTGTGTGCAGCCTCCTCAGAGAACAGGGATTTCCTCATGGCTGCACATCAGCAGCTCACTGCCTTTGCAGGGGAGCCACCTCACCCACAGACCACATACACAGGTGCCACAGGCACAGCAAAACTGGGGTCAACGCCCTGGCCCTGCCTCTGCTGGTTCTGCAGGGGAACCAGGGGCAAAGGAGAGAGTGAGACAGCATCTTTGTCACCAACACAGGCAGGAAGATCTCTAAGAGCTCACAGAGAGGCTCTGGCAAACACCCCACAGCCCTTCTCAGAATGGGCTTGAACTGAACAGAAGCCAGCAACAAACTCGTTATCGTTGTAAATATTGCTGGAAGGATTAAGCATATGGCCTGGGACAAACAGCTGAAAACCAGCTCCATGTACATCCCATCAACAGCTTCCAGCAAAAAACCAATGGACCAGCAAGTCCCACAGCCTTCAGAGGCATTTGGGTCCATCTCTTGCTCCTTATGCTCCTCCAGCTCCAAGGGTGCAGTGCAGCGAGGCCACGTCACATTAGCCAGCACGCTTGGGTGACAGGACAGTGCTGAGCCATGATGGTGCAACAAGGGAAAAGCACTGAGGAAAAAACCAGCTGCCTCTTGGGGCAATAAATGAACCAAACCTGCAAGATTTTAATAAATATATTGCTGTTCTGTTGCACGTAAAGTTGTGTCTCTTCCAACTGAAGCCACCATTAAGAGTCTCAATAAATCCCAAACGCTAAAGTGATGCACAAATTCTTCCTGTAAGTGGCCATTCTCTGCTCAGAACAGCAATGTGTTCCAGTGTGGGGCAGTAACAACACAGAGAGTCTATTATTTATATTATTTAAAGCTTCTATAGATAACTGGAGTTGTCAGGCATATGAAGAAGAATTGCACACAAGTATTTGCCCCATAGCATCACAAAATCACCTGCTGCTGCTTTTGACACTTCATTTCACAAGTGACTACATAAATCATCACTGAGACCCAGCAGATGCTGCAGAATCCAAAATGTACACACCTCACTTGGGTTGGACTAACTCCCTGCCTTAAATCCCCTTAAGGGTGCCACGAGATCACTGAGACCAAGCTGGCTTCTCAGAGCTTCTGGCCAAATGTGGTGTCATGGAGCCATACCAGGGATACAAAAACATCCCCACAGTCCCTCTCTCTGGC
Organism: Urocynchramus pylzowi; assembly: GCA_013397555.1. Taxonomy (NCBI): domain Eukaryota; kingdom Metazoa; phylum Chordata; class Aves; order Passeriformes; family Fringillidae; genus Urocynchramus; species Urocynchramus pylzowi. The sequence goes on along the minus strand of VZRH01001487.1, from coordinate 602,082 downwards.
TGAAACCCCAGCATCACCCAACAGTTTGCTCTATTCAGGTCCTCCCTGCCCTGCCACACACATTTCTTCTCTTGATTGGTAACAGAGAGCTGCTCTGGGCTGGCTGAAGCACAGCAACATCCTATCAGTTACTCACTGGCAAAGAGTAAGGCCAATTTTGTGTTTCCAAACACCTGATTTTTAATAGAAGCCAGTGCTGAAGGAACCTGCCCAGTAGAACACCTGAGCTTCCTTGCAGAGGTGCTGATGATGCTGCAGTGTCCATTGTACTTCAGCTCTCTGCAGCTGATAACAGCACATTGGGTTGAGAAACATGAACACTGCCATTAAACAGAAAGATTATGAGAGATTTACATGGAGCTGAAACAAATTTTCAGGTCTGTGTATCATTGATCCACATCTGCAACTTGCAGGGCACTACAGCAAAATCTTTTCTGCAGCACTGAAACATAACTTAAGGGGATCCCATCACACACTTCTCCACAAGCAATGGCAATCATTGCTCTTCAGAAAAATAAGCTATTTTTACTTTGCACCATCATCTCACAGCCCTTAGTTAGAGTGGAACCAGAGGCAGCAGAAGTTGCCAGGGGAACACAGATATGCAGAACATAATTAGTGAGGACACAAGTGTTAACAGTTTTACTTCTTAGCAATTTAAAATGTCTGACAATTATCTTCAGTTCCTAGCAGGGTCAATTTTTGCTTCTCAAATATTTTTAAATACTGTCTTTTCACAGTACAAACACCAGAAAAAAACCTAAAAACTCTCGAAAAGGTTTCATGACAGGAGTATCGTTACTGAATGTCAGCAGACGTTTTGCAAAATAGTGATTCAAGTCTTGATATGCTTTTAAAAGAAATGCTCATGGAGTACCAGAAGGAATCATGTCAGTTTTAATACTCTGTGCTGGGTTTGCATGTCAAGGGTTTGGCAGAGGGTGGCTGCAGGGGTGGCCTCTGTGAGAAGCTGCCAGAAGCTTCCCCCATGTCCAGTGGAGCCCATGGCTCCAGGACAGACCTGGCCCTGGAGGTTTATCCTGCTCTTCTGCTTTAATCTTACAGTATCAAACTCCAGCTTAGCGCTCCTTATCAGCTATAATTCAGTCCTAAATGTGTACAACTGTGCACAGAGATGGTGCTTTAATCTCTGGTGCTGTAACTGGATAATTCAGTGCTGAGTGGGGAGCCCCTGAGCGCGGGTTTGTCTTTCAGGTCACTCACCAACACACTGCAGCCCTTTGCCTGGGATCCCAAGTCTCTGCACAGAGCCAAGGCTGCCCCCAAACATAAAAGCCAGCAGAATTTCCAATGCTCCCTTGCCCTCTTGGGTGCTTTCCCTACAGAGGTGGGTAAACAGTCATGAACATATAATAAATACCAACTTGGCATTTGAAGAGAGGGCTGACTGTTCACTCAGGTGCCCATCTCGTGCAGTTTGTCAATAAGAGACAAAATCCAGCATCTGCTTTTGAGCCATTCACTGCCCTTCACAAGCACAATTTGCCAGTAAAACATAAAAGCCCCTTTAAAATCAGGGCTACTTTGGCAAAAGGAAGATCAAGAATGTTGTGGAAATATTCATTGACTTGGCAGCAGAAGACATAACAGGGTAAAATAAATATAAAGTGCTCACTTTTAGAAATTTTAACATTTCAACTGTCAGGAAAGACACGCTTATTGGAAATTGTTATTTCTGAACTGAGAAAGTATTTTTAAAAATCACTACTATAGACTGAAATGTGTAGAAGGGAAGAGGTTTCGTTTTTATTGATGCTTCTTCCTTGCAAAACAAATTCTTACCACGGTTGCTTTGATTTTCTTTTCGAAAGACTGAAGACCTGTTTTCCTTCTGCATTGGCTAAACAATGGGAAAAATACATCTTCCATATAAATCTCATTTAAATTCTGCATTCTAACTAGCAAACACAATTTGGAATCGAGAGTTTTTTTGTTTTTACATTACAAAATGAGCCGTTGCAACATTAAACAGCTCATCTATTGCAATTCAGCAGGAGAAATCATTGAACAATCAACTGCAGAATACAAATACAGAACGACGCTCTATTAGCTCTGCAGATACATCAGATACTTCAGTGAGCTCTGCCAGAAAGACAAGCTTTAAATATATTTTATATGGAACTGATGATCATGGGGGGATCAGCAAAGCTCTCCCTAAATGAGAGATGTATTATCAATACACAAGTCAGATTTTCCTACGAAAAACCTGCAAATGAATAAAACTTGCTCTATTTTAGCAAGTGAGATTAAAATGGAATTATTGATGCACAAATGGTAGCACGATCATGCTTGCCAGCTGCTCTAAAAAACAAATGCAATTGGAGTTTATGTTCAGCAGCCTAAGTGAGAAGAGAAACCAAAGCAAATTGCCATCAAAATCATGTGTAGTTATCCTAATTCCACCAACCAAAATCTGCAACAGGAAGCAGGAGCCAGGGAATGGAAGAGCAGAAATTCACACGGCAGCTGTGGCACCACTGGCATGAGGCTGACAGCTCAGGGGCTCAGCTTTCAGACTGAAGGCCACTTCTTTGTTCTCCTGTGTCCCTGAGAACAGTGATTGTCATAACCTGCAGGAGGCTGAGGAATCAGCTGTTTGGTGGTGGCAGACAGGGATCTTTTGGAAAGGGTGGGGAGAGGAGGAATCTCTGATTCAGCCATCTCCAGTGGCAATCCCAGCCCTGCAGGTGAACGAAGGCTGAATTCCAGCCTGACTCTTTGAATTGTGCCTTGGCTAGCATGTCAATGGGGGAAACAAAGTAAATGCTAAGCAACAAGGCAGTTTTATTTTCTAAATTAGGTCTAACCTTTGATTATTTGGATCAAACCCCTGGGTAGTGGTGAAGCTCCTTGAAGTCACTCTCAGAAAAATGTCCCAGGCAAACAGGGCTTGTTTGCAGCTTCCCTCCAAGAAGCCTATTCAGGGAGCTGTAGTATTTTGATTGCAGAAAAGTTTCTTCTCTGCTAACACCTGAATCTCCTTTTATTTACATTTTGGAGCTGTCCAGAGAACTGCAATGAGTGCAAACCTATGAAAACCTCCTTTCTCAAGCCTTTTCAAGGAATATATATGCAAAATAAAGAGCATTCTTCCCCCTCACCACAGCCTTGGCAGCAGCCTAATTCAAAGTTTCCCATACCAGGTTAGAAGGCTCTGAAATGTGAGTTTAGAATGGGCTCTGCAAATGGCACTCAGGCAAACACCTGGGCATGGATTTGCCCAGCACATGGCCACCATCTGGTTTGAGAGCCTGCTGTCTGTGCTGTGGTATTTGCACTTGGCTTCCAGAAGCTGCTGGGGACCTCCAAAATGTCTCAGGTGGGCAGCTCACAGCAGACATCAGCCAGAGCTTCTTGCTCTCCTCCACAAACCCAACCTCAGCCTTGTGCCTCAGCTATAGCAAAAGGTGTCAGCTCATTTTGCTCCCTATAATCTATTTGAAATAATCTCCCTTATTTAAAGTTTGGAAAAAAAACCCCCACTGTATGCTCCTTTCTTTTATCCAAGCTCTACAGGGTACATTTTGCTGGCCTTTTAACTCTCTTTTATTTCCATGGGGTGAATCCACAGCTAAAGAGAGTATTCCAGGTGGAACTGGAGTATGCAGCTCTCTCTATCTTTTGTAGCACCTTTCCAAGAAACACTGAGAGCCATAAGATATTACTGCAGACCTGAGAAAACTAATTAAACTTGAGCTCCAAGTACCCAACAGCTTGCTCTATCCCTCTCTTCCAGAAAATGAAGGAATAAAATGGTGCTTTTTGAAGGAAACTCTATAAACAAAAAGATGTAAAATGTATTCCATCACGTATTCCATTATGACATTTTTTATGTAAATTCTGGAATCCAGTGATAAATATGGTGTTTTCTGGAACGTAGTAAGGATGCAGAAGATTTTAGCAAGGACTAAATCTACCCTACTGTAAATTACAAAATATATTTCTTCCTCCAGCCTCATGCAGCTGGTTCCAACTGTGGACACACAGGACCCATGTGAAGAGAAAAGACTTCTACAATAACCCTTTCACATATAATAAAAATATGACTGTGAAAGAGAGAAAGAAGATCATTAAATACCAGAATTCACAGCAACTGAGAGGGTGATTATAAGCATTTGGGAACTTTCCTATGCATTTATATAGCACTTTAAGTTCAACTGTTGGTCTTCAGTTTGACCCAGACTATGACAGAAATAGATAATCCTATTGCTTCTGACATTGCTACATAATTTAGTAGCTGTTCTGCCCCTGTTAACACAGTTGTATCCACTGGACTGTCATTTCTGGTCCTCCTTCCAGAATGGTCTCTTCCTTTGAAGTAAGTTTGTCTACTCAGACCTATCAACTAAGACATCTTGGAAAGAGATTTTCAAATACTTTCTTTTGAACTTTGTAAGTTTTCTACCTACTAATGAGTGAAACCTGAACTCCCAAGAAGTAATAGAGCTAATTTTTCTCAAAGTATTCAAGAGATTAACCCAAAAAGTATAAATCATCTTCCCATATGGCAAGAAACTTCTTTAGCCAGTAAGTCAGAGAGCAAAGGACAAGCAGCTCTTTCTGACAATATCAGAGCAAAAATGGTCTCTTTTCTCCTCGAAGTCTGAGAGCCAAGAGCCAGGATTTGGTGCTCCAGTGACCCCTGGGTAGCTGTGAGGGGGGTGACCCTTCCAAACCCTGCCTCCCACCTCGGAAGTCAGGGAAAACTCTTTTGGTGGCTGCACCTTTAAAGCCTGTTAGAGCAAAGCAGAGCCTGGGATCTGCTTTGGGGCACTGATGGGCTCCTCCACCTCTTTACTGAGGCAGCTGGAACACACAAGGGCCTCCAATTTACCCCAAGCACCAAGTAAATAATGTCACCTGATTTGCTACAAGAGCATTCCATCTACAGCATCTCCCTAAATCCAGAGGCAGCATCTTCAAAACCCAGGCACTCCTTTCCTACTGCTTTCCATATACCCAAGTTAATTTATTGGACAAAAAATCCTGCAGAGATGGAAACTAATTCCAGGTAGGTGAAAGCAATCATGTACACTGGTAAACAACAAGGAACAACACAAAGGAAAATCATATTTTAAAAGACTGGTGCATAACACTGGGATTGCACTTGCTCTGCTACCCTGAGCCACCTCATTACCTCAGTGATTGCAGAAATCCTGCTACACTCACTCCAAACTTCACAACAGGATCAGGTGCTGAATGCAGCTGAAAACCTGGTTAATTAGCAGCTGATCACAAAACCCAAAATGTACTTACTTGCATCTCCAGATAATAGGAAAAGTGTTTCAACTCTTATTGCTGTAGCCACATTTCTATATTAAACTGTATTATTTTTTAAATCTTGTTTGCAGTCAATCATATTAGCATGCCCTATAGGAGTTTTTTGCTAAGTACTTAAAAAAAAACCCAATGGACACAGTGTGGAAAAGCATCTCAGCATAGTATGAAGACCTGTGCTTAATTTTACATTCTTTTTTTGCAAAAATAGTCATTGTTCTCCACTGAAATTCATATTTGTAATAAAAGTCCCACTCAGCTGCTCATATACTAAAGAAACAATTCATGGCTGAATAATGTACCAATTCAAAAGCAATCTCTCTAAGCTACAGGAAACCTCTTGAGTTGCAAGTCTGAACAAAATGAAGCCTCAACAAAATGAACCACTTTGAAACTAAATGAAAATTTAGCCAATTGATCTGAACGAGAAAGCCCTATGCACAATGTATGTTTTTTTATCCACACTAGAAAGACCTGCTAGAAATCATGTTTGGAAAAAAAAAAATCACACCAATAAATCAAAGGATAGTATTATAGTTTGTTGGTTTGTTTTTCTAAAGGATATTTCTTTTTATAATGGGATAGTGGTTTTATTACTTTGTGTTTAAATAGCACCTGGCTAGTGCTGAAAGAAAAAACACTGGATGGTGTCTTAAGAGGAATGTTCTGTCTTCCAGCTTTAATTTTTAATCTGCCTTTTGGTGCACCTGGCTCCTCACAAACCTCTCAGCTCCAGAGCTACTTTGAGATCAGCACACCAGGAGCCCAGCCCCAGCTGAAAAGAAAGGGAGTGTTTGGTTTGTGCACTGCCGTGAGCTACCGGGGCAAAATGACTGCAGATCAAAATTATGAGGCTGCTGGAGCAATTTGGGCTGGCAAGATGAAGAGCAGAGGGAGGGACACGATGCAAATGCTGGATGTGCAGCCATCCAGCAGTGCAGCAGGAGCATAAAGGGTAATGGAAGAAGGGAAGAGGGGATGGCAAGAGAGGAGGGTTGAAGGCAGTGATCGTATCAAGAATCTCTTATTTTATCGAAGCGGCATGCCACAAGAAAATGTTATTCCCACTGATCCAGTAAATGAGTCTGTTTTTCATGAAGGTGGCTTAAGGAAATCAGGGGTGTGTAGAGGAGAAGGTCTAGTCATGCAAAAGCACAATTTTCAGTTGGAAGTGAGTTTTGAACAAGAGTCAAATGAGAACACCTTTAGGGAAGACACACAGCTCAACCTCATCTAGCACTACTGGGACATAAAAGGGCAGTTACACAATTACCAAGGACAAAAGGCCTTTTTTAATTAAAAAATAAATAAGTATGGTCAGCAGGCTCAAAGCTGGGTTAAGAGGTGTCATTGCTGGTGTTTGTGCCAGCAGCAGGCAGGGATTCTTTCCCAGATTGAGACACATACTGGGTTGGGTTTAAAAAAAGCTCCTTCCCAATCTGGTCCCAGGGACAAAATTAAAAGTCTGTTGTAACAAGATGAGCAGCAGTGTTAGACATGCGGGACTCAAAAGAACATTTTACCCATCTGAAGCACTAAGAGAAAGGATTTGCATTGTGCATTTGTACAGAACAAGGGATTTTTTTTTTTTCTAATTAAGTGGTATTGAAATATGCAAACTGTAAGCTGCTCACTCACTCTGCTTGAATTAGTGATTTACAGTGACAGTTTACCTTTAGTTGCACACCTGGAAATAGGAGATAAATCAAGTGATAAGCTGCCAACAATGGTCTCAAAATGGAGAGCACTTTACCCAAGAGCTCCTTGGAGCTTGCTGAGCTGGCACTGCATTACAGCAGATCCAGCAAGATCATTCATTAATGGCAGCAGCTGAAGGCAGGTACACCATCACAAATTCCACTGGTGCATGCTCTGCCTCCATGCTTTAAGGGGAGAAGGAGCAAAACAAGCTGCTGCCTTCAGGAGGTGTTTCAGGAACAAAAGGACTGGGAGCATTTCCCCGGGATGAGGAGGAGCTGCTGGCACCGCGTGATGCGAGGACAGGAGCACACACAGCTCCCGTTTGGCACCTCGTGGGCACCCAGCACTGGCTGGAACCCTGCTGCACCACCCACCCTGCCTGGGAATAGGGACAGGGACTGCACAACCCCTGCCCCAAAAAAGAACTATTTCCTAATGTCTGCAGCTGTCCATCCAGAGGAGCAGCTTCCTGCACCGCTGGCTGGCAAAGCTCAGCAAGGATCCCTCTCCCACATCTCCTGGGAAGCTCCTGTCACACACTTACACCATATTAACAACGTCCTGCAGAAATAAAGGAGCATCAGAGTTGGGAGAAAACTAAAGCACAATAAAACCCCGAGGCCAGAAAGCAGAACACCAGCACAAAGGATCCAGTCTCAGCACTGAGGATCGACTTCTGTCTCGGAGAAACAGTTTTAAAAAAATGCCACCTCTCATTTGTGCCGGGTTTCACTTGCCTCCACCAGCCAACTTGGCATCCCCCCTGACAGAGTGCCACTGGTTCCCAGTGCAATGTGTCTGGGAAATCTAATTCTTTCTCCAGAAGCACTTTCTAGCTCGTGAAGTTCTTTAGAGCTGCCATGCTCCATGGCAATCAAAGTATCTCAATAAATATGCAAAAGTGTGCTCAAGCCAGAAAGCCTTCCAAGGAAGCAAGAGAGATTGTTCCCCCTTTCAGCACGGCTTGGAGTCACTCACAGTCTGTTTTTGTCAATAGCAGTCAGGCAGCAGAGCACAGGCACTGCTCAGGAGGGTGCCAGTCTTACACTCCTGCAGGGTGCCAATCCCACGGGGTGACACCAGGGACAGGAACGCAGGGTGAGAGCAGCCAGGAAACACTCACACACACTCACACACACACAATTCAAGCTGCTCCAGCTCACAGCTCATGGAAAATCCCCTCTCAGCACTGTGTGTAGCAATGCCTGATAGCTGTAAATAACTTTTTCTGTGTTTAATTCATGTATAATGAAACAGCAGTGAGCAAATGCGGCTCAGCATCAGAAGAAGAGGCTGCTCAAGCAAATGCATCTTCAAGCCTGCATGGCAGAGCCCTCTTGCTGTGCCACAGGCTAATGGATTCCAGTGGCAAAACATGAGTGTTGCACACTTAAATATTAGATTTGTTACGCAGCTTTAAAAGCAAAACAGTTGTTCCCACTTCCAAGCAGGAAGGTCTTACAGTCCTCAAGTGAAAATGCAAACTCTAAGCTCACTTTTGAGTAGAAAAACAAGGCCAGTGGTCACACACAGTGATAGCTGCACCTTTTGGTTGCTCTTTTTTTAAAAGGATTTGAAACAGGAAAATACCACAGGTGTTAAAAGATTTCCTCAGCATCACAGAGAAAGCACTGTCCCATGGCAGAGCATCAAACAGATGTGGATGCCCTCGTGGAATCTTTTCTTCTCATCTCTGCTGTCTTCCTGGACAAATTTACCAGCCAGAGCAATGGCAGAGCATTACTTCAGCCCTTACCCATGACTAACACGTTCAGACTATGCTGCAAATCTTCCTTTCAAACTTTTTTTTTTTTTTTAATAATCAAAATCTTACTGCTTGAGAGAAAGAATCCCAAAAATCCATAGTTTGCAGGAGAATGTATCCATATTGGTTATATGTTAATGCTTTACCACGGCAATTAAAAGACTGGAAAACAAACCCAAGTGACAGGTATGTTTTTCAAGATCACTGATCTTTCAACTAGGGGGGAAAAAATCCCAGCTTTAATTGCACAAAGCTGCATATCATACTTCTCTCTCTTGAGATTTCATTATAGGCCTGAAACCAGAGAATTGCATTGCCAGCTCTTGCCTGCTCTTCCAGCTATTTCTGGTTTTTAATAATTATTCATTAATTGCACACTATGATAAGATCCTTGCTGTTTTGAAACATTTTCCCTCTGGCCCCCATACTATTAAAGACCCTGATTGCCTGCCAACAGCGTAAAATTAAAAATCAAAGCACTACCTCTGAAAGGTTTAATATGTGCCACATTGAAAGAGTTTCTACAGCTTACAGCCATGTAATTGCATCACCGGCTAACTGCACCATCTCTCCCAGCGTTTGAAATGTTTTCCTTTGAAACATCAGCCAGCTGGGAGCAGAGGTTTTGTTTAACACCCTGATTTACTCGATGTGCATGCCAGAGTGTTTTTCTGTCTCCTGTGTCCTTCCCTGCTGCCTCTCTGCTTCGCCCGGGGCAAGCAGGAGGAAAAGGAGCCACCCGGACACAGGCACCCTGCTCCCACTGGGGAGGGGAATTAAGGAGGGAAATGAAGAGCCAACAGCTCAAGGAAGAGATTAAAACCAAGCTGAACCTGATCTCTACCTGCCCCACTTAAAATCAGGTGGGGTTTTGTGCCGGTTTTGTGCCTCTTGCCCCCGTTACAGACCCTTCTCTCTCCTTGCTGGGGCTGCTGCTCCAGCTACCAGCAGCCCCCACACCTCCCCTCCTGCCCAGCCTGCCTGGACCCAGCCTGCTCACAATAAGAACTTCCATCAGTCTGTTCTTTATGGATGTCCTCTCCAAAAGGGGGGAAGCTCCCACATGTTGCCAGTGAAGGAGCAGGCACCCTGTGCCAGTGGCTGGAATAAGCCCAGCAGCCCCGGTGGCAGGCAGAAATTCACAACCATGTCCTTTTGCCGATCCACTGAGATCTGAATGATATTTCTTCACCTAAAAAATCTCATTTCTAAATCTCATTTCTTCATCATAAAGGTCATGTGGATAAGGACAGGTTGCCAGTGACCAGCCTAGGGCACACATGCTCACTGCTGAAGGAGCCTGGAGAAATTTGTGCAATTGAGTTGATCAAAGCTGGTTTAGACAAAGAAAACCGTGGAGATGTAGCTTGCATTGATCGAAGTGAAGTCATGATATGCCAAAGGGGAATAAAGATGCCCTTCACACAGTTTGGCTTCTTTAATGATTTCAATATTAACAGTGCTCTTTCCCAGAAAAAGGCAATTTTCTACCTACACTTTTTTGGACCTTGTGATTATTACAAGAGCCAAAAACTGTTTAATGCTTATAAAAGCATACCTCAGAAAGATATTACTCCTCTGCAAGCCCTCAAATGAAGAGGCTTTGGTTATTTTTATCTGTTTGTGCACCAGTACACACTTTTAATTCAAAATCTTGGTCCTGCCTCCGCTGTAATCTGGTTGTCCTTCCAGTTCATCAGGTTTCACTTTCCCAGTACTCCTAAAATCAGGCTCCTGCAGGCTCTGTGGAGCCTCCCTGGAAAGCTGGGTGCCTCTGCCCTGCTTTCTCCCTAACCTATAGGCTGGAATTCTTCTCCTTTAATCCCATACTATCATTGCAACTGGAAACAGGAACACTGTAGATAACAGTAGATGGCTTGGTAAGACAAAGGGTATCTCTCTTCACAGTGGCTTTAGGGAGCCAGAAAAGCAGCTGTTTGTTTTCCAAATTGCAATTTAGAATTTATATAATAAAATGTGCACTTTGTTTTACAGAGATTTTCTGTGTTTCAGGCTGTTCCCTGAAGAGGAAGAACGCTGCTGGTGTCAGGGCATTTTTAATGCTGGTTCCTGTGTGTGGGGCAGGACAGGACATGGGGGGACTTTTGGAGGGGTAAATGTGAAAATGTGGATTTAGGATCACAACATCAGGTACTGAGACCTTGGGCTGACTCCATCCTAAAGCTTGGGCCTTGGAGTCTAATTTAAAACAAAATTCATGTGTCATGGTAATAATTTTTTTACTGGAATTGAACAGATTGATGTTTGAAGGAAGTTTCTGGTCTAGAAATTCAAACTGCAGGCACAAAGTGCACTTCCCCCCGATTTGTAGGAATTTCTATGTAAATTCGTGCTCCATAGGGCATGTTCATTTGAAATCCAGAGATCATGAATAGAGATGAACAGCACCATGTTAAGGACAAAATTATTAAATGATAAGTCCTCCAATATATATAAAATAACAAAGTGCTTTCATTCAGGATCAGTCTTGTTCCCAGAGGGAAGCCTGTGGAGATGGAGCACAGGAGAGGCTCTGTGCCAGGGACATCCCCACTGCAGCCTGTCACCTCCCCATGGGCGAGGGGCCATCCCTGCAAGGGTGACAGGGGGGGATCAAGGGCTCTGAGAGCCCACAGAGCCAACCACCAATCATCCTGGGAGAGCTCCAGCTCCTGCCCCATTCCCATCTGGCCCTGCTTGCTGCCCAAGTGCATGGGACAGTCCCTGCTGCACCCACTCCCACGTGCAGGCAGGGGGAATTTGCATCTCTTCCCTTCTGAGCCCCTCTCTGATTTAGTGTCTCTCCTTCCTGGAGCCACCTGATGTTGCTTGGACATGGTTCCTCTCCTGGTTTGGCTCTGCACAAGCAATGCCAGAAGGAACCTGGCGTGTGCCAATCTGCTTTGCACCTCCCCACCTCTCCCTGCACCCCAGTGCAAGCCTGCAGCTGCCCCTTCCCCCAAAATTCCTGGTCTTCTCAGGAATTTCTGGTCTCCCACGATCTCCCTCTGCACAGAGGAACAACAGAGATGACAAAACCCCACACTCCTGAGATGGTGCAGACATAAAATCCATTGTGCACAGGCTGTCAGGCACGGAGATATTTTTTTCTGTCTAAAAGGACAGCACATTGATGCTGCCTGTGCAGATGAGAGGCACTGAGGGGAGACAGCTGCCTGTTTCTGGGCCTGGGGCAGCAAGGAGGAGGCCACAGTGGTGCCCTGAGTGCTCCTCAGGGCAAAAAAGCCCTCAGGGAGCCCAAGATGACAGACAGGGAGCAGAGCATGGGCTCTGAGAGCACGAGAGGATGGGCTGCTGTGCAGTGGGATGGTTTTAGCAGTTACAGCCATGATGCTCAGGAGCCACTGTGCAGCAGCCTGCTGTACCAAATTCATACAGCCACTTCGTGTTGCCACCAATTAGCTCATTAAGGAAAGTGCTGATTAGGAAGATGATGAACATGATCTACATGTTGGCTATTCCAAATGTTAAAATGTTCTCATAAGCATTATACACAGGTTTGTTTGGTTTGGGTTTTTTTTTTCCTTTCTCTCTTTTTTCTTTCCTTCCTTTCTTTTATTTACTTTAATTTTTTTTTAATTACTTTTCAAACACAGGAGGACTGGACTGTTCACATGCTAGGTTTGGTACACACTGAACAGGTAAGACACACCTGGAAACACTGCATCTGCCTTGTCCCACAGCTCATGTGTCCAGCCCTGTGTCACTCTGCTTAGCAGTGAGGAACAAAAGCCCGACCCCAGGCTTTGGGGCTATATTTAGCCCAAATATTTGGGCTATATTTAGCCCAAATACAGCAAGGTATTTGGGCTAAATTACATTCCTTTGTTTCTCCTGATCCCAGCATCTTATATAAATTAATGGCTGGAATAAAAACCTGCAGTGAAAGCAGAGGGACAACACTCAAAGTACACTGAGGTTGCTGTGGGCACTAAACAACAGATCTGACCCTCAGCTCACAGCTGATGTCAGGTCAAAGGCAGCACATCCCTCCCGCATCTTCTCCTACTGGCACCATGCTCATCCCCTAGTTCTGCATTTGGGATATGATAATCATTAGCTCAGAGGCAGTGCTGGAGCCAAAGGTGCTAACTTTATCTCTAAAAAGCAAGCCCCTTGCATTGCACAGGGAAGGAGGCTTTGTTCTGAGTTGTAATGTCAACTTTTCTTTACTGCAGTCTGGCCTCGCTCACGCAGAAACAAAGCCAAGGAGAGAAAACGGGGCTCCCAGCAGGATTCACAGGGCAGGTTAAACTTTAAAAGGCACATTTGGACCTGCAGGACAGGCTTAAGAAGTACCCAGGAATGCTGCACTTCCCACAAGAAGAGTAATTGCTTTCTGGGGCTATTTTAAACTAAGAACATCGTCCTTTCTTACACTCTCCTGCACTGGAGTGCCTTTTTTCTTCCCCTTTTCAAAAATCAACAGTGAAAAATCCCTAACTTTCCAATGTTGTAATGCTGCAAAGGCCTGTCTTGTCCCTCTTAGCTAGCAGCATCAGGAAGACTTCTTTATTATTATTATTTTTATTCTTTTTCAAGTCCACCTAGAAAAGGGCAAAGACTTGGGCTCTAAAGCCCAGACTGCACCATGCAGCTCCCTGGACAGACGTGCTGGGAGCAGACAGTGCCTTGGGCTGCCCTGCCTCTTCACATCCCAGCACCAGTGCACAGAGGTGTCTGTCTGAGAGCTGCTGGCCACCTCACCTGAGCTGCTTACAGCCCAAAGTGCTGAGGCTGAAGAGGAGAATCCCTCCCTGGCTGTCTCTCTGCCAGCTCTTGCCTCCCTGCTCACAGCCCTGCAATATCCACCAAGGAGAAGGTGTCACGAGTGGGCACCAAGCACAAGCTTGGGAAGATCAGATCCCAGCACCTGGAATTGTCCTGCATTATTTGTCACTGGAGACACTCAGTGATCTGCATTCAGCCCACAAACCATTAAACTGCTCAGTTGCTCATGCAGAAAGGATCTGGGGGTCGTAGTTGCCGTGCAAATAATCTCATTCATGAAGAGGTTCATGTAATCTAGTTCCAGCTGCATGTTTCTGGGTTGCAATAATGGCAAGTCTTACCCACAGAGCCTGCAACTGAAGCTAAAGGAATGGCTCATCTGTTAAAAACATGTTAAATACCCTTTTTTGCAAAATTATTGCATAAGATGATGATACTGATGTAAGAGAGGAAAGGCTGCACCGTATTTTTCCTTTACTAGTCACATGGGAACAATATGCTTAATCACCTGAATAAAACCTGGATTGCATGCTGCCCAAACAATGATCTGTACAAGCCCTTCTGCTGTGCTGAAAAATTTCTTACAACTAAAACATATAAAAATTCATCAAAAATTATGTTTCTGGCTTATGCAAATACTTCTGTTCAATTCTGTAACCCAAGGAACTATATTGCCCTCTGGTCACATCTCTGATTAATGAAATTTCGATGAACCCAGAAAAAATACCAACAGTTGTAACATCACAGGTAATAGCATCTTTTCTTACTTTTTTTTTAATATGCTTGGAAATTAACTTGAAAGATGTCACTATCTTAGCAGAAACCATCTAATGGGATGTGTATGCTCAGGGAACCAAGCAGCACAGTTATAATTAAAGTTTCATTATCATTTCCATTAGAAAGTACTTCCAAGGGATTTGATTCCACAGTAAAAATCGGCTCCACGACAATGCTTTGGATGCAGGGTCCCAGGACGTGTCAGAAGCAGCAGGAAATTCCTGACATGCCACAGTCACAAGGGTGTTTTTGGCAGAGCTGTGTGTGTAGGGTGGGGCAGGGAACCCAGCCCAGCCCCTCTTGCCACCCAACCCCTGGGCAGGTCCCCTCAAGAGAAAGGCCAGCACACACCAGGTACCCCCTGGTGAATATTCCCAATGCTCCAGGGGCACAGGAAGGGGTCCTGGCCCCCATTTTAACTTGGCAATGACAGAGCACAGACAAGAAAACTTAAAATATCACTTCTTTGTAAGAAAGAGCACACAAACTGGGCTTGCAGCTGTGGCACGAGGTGAGTAGTGTGTGCAAGACTGATGAGGGAGATCAGAGCATTTTGCTTTGTTGAGTAAGTGGGAAAGCCCCCGTGAATTTCATTAAAGAAACTCATTCAGCCGGTGCCAGTGAAAGCACAGCCCTGTCACTGGGGAATTTGCTGTTGGCTCAGTTAGGGTTGCCTCTGGCCAAGCCCTCTCCTGACAGGTAGTAAGTACAGTGATGCTCAGACCAGGAGTGAATTTATTAAAGGCAGGAGCTGAGGACTGCAGAGAACCTTGTATTTGTCACCATACCACGACCTCAAGGGCACCTTTCCTTATAGCAATAAAGGACTGTGGGTACAAAGCAGCACCATGATATCAACACACAACAATGAAACATTCAAATGTGAGTTAGAAAGATATGGAGGGGGGAAGAATTGCCCATTGCTGGACCAAACACTTTACAAGTCTGCAATCCTGGAGTCACTCAGCTGTGCTGTACATCATCTTGGTGTGCAAAGCCTCAGCGGGTGAGCAGAAAGCAGCATTTGCAATGGAGATTGGCATTCCAGATAAAAGATCTGAAAACACACTTTTGAGGGGTGAATTGCTTATTAGCTCAAATAAAATTAGCTGAAAGCTTTATCAGATTAAAAAAATAATTGAAAATGTATCAGTATTTAACAGAGACCACGAGCAGGAAAACAGCCCCACAGTAAATAGCATGAAAAATTCACAACTTCAGCCATACACTGAAGGCTAGAAGTGAAGATTTATCCCATGTGAGTAAGAGGAGACAGGTGGTAATACTACAACGAGGCAAAGAGACTCAAAACCTATTTTAGCTTTAAGCAGTTCATACAAAATTAATACATCACTTATTTATGTGTGGAGAGGTGCCCATTACACACCTGATACCATTACACAGTATCTGAGTTTGATGAGTGTCGTGAGGCACTGAGACCACCTTTCACACCGGAATTTAGTTACATTTACAAGGTACCACAACCAAAACCTTTTCATTAAAACTCAACACTCCTTTTCAAACTACTCAATGTGGTTTGTAGTGTCCCTTCCTCAAACATTTACTGTGGCAGAGCTGTCCCGTGGTGTCCACAGGCACAGTTTGCTAATGCCACATTGAGCTGATTTTAGTGAGGGGGAAACAGGAGCAGAGAAACTCTTCTGACACCAGGCACCAGCCAGACCCTCACATGAGGACCTCCTAAAGCCACAGGAAAATGCCACAAGCAAAGCAGCCTAACAGGTGAAAAATTAAAAATACCTATCACCTTAGGTCCCAGTTTCACCTCGTATGGCAGAAACACAATAATTCCCACCAAGCTGGATTCAAAAGGGCCAACACACATGCACAAACCTGGAAAGCCTCCAGCACTGCTGGAACACGAACAGGCTGCTTTTCCTGCTGACTTTGGTCACTTCTTTCAGCGCAGCAATGCACGAAGTGCTTTCCACACCTACCCCTGTGGAGCCACTCCGGTGTGTTTCGGGCGGAGCAGCCGGGCTCATCCACCCTCTGGCTCTTGGAGAAGCTGCCAATTTGTCTGACTCTTCTCAGAGATTCCAGCAGAGCCCCGAGGTGCAGCTGCACCTCGTTTCTGCCAGCACCAGCATGCACCGAGAGCACGTGGAAATGTGGGATCACGGCAGCCAGGGCTATGGATGGTGCCAGGCTGGCAGGTCGGGGGGCAGGCTCGGTTCAACCCGCTGCAACATTCGTTTGCTTGCCTTGTCAGTGGAGCACTTTACAACAGATCCTCCTGAATAATTCATTGAACGGGTCTTCATGTGTGCATAGCAGTGTTTGATTTTCCAACTTACTGCACTAATCTATAAATACTGACTATAAACATTCCGAGCTGATAGCTTTATTTTATATTACACTGGTATATATATTTTTTTTTTAAATTTTTTTTTTTCCTTTTTAAGCGTAGCAAGAGACGGCAGAGATATTTTCCTGTCTCCTCCTGGAGCAGCAGCAAATGCTCCCACATTAGTGTCATTAACATCTGCCCGAGCCCGGCTGCTGCGCTCCCGCAGCTGCTCCCCGGGAGAGGCTGCGGCAGTGAATCAGATAGCGCTAATGAGCGCCTTAATGAACTTCCCGCAGCTGAGCGCCGAGCTCCGACAGGGGCATTAAGAGTAGTCTTGAAAACCGAAATGGTTTGTGGCAGTTTGGTTTGTTTGGTTTATTTATTTATTTATTTATTTATTTATTTATTTATTCAAATTTATTTGCGCGCTCGCCAATCGGTGCAAAATCGCTGCTCGGGAGTCGCTCGGCAAGAGGAATGCCCGTGACAGAGAAATGTCATGTCGCCATCCAGACTGAATTTAAACGGGAGAATTAAGGTTAATTAGGGAACATATTCCAGCTGGACTTTTGCCAGCTCCACTCTGCCCTGTAGAGGGCTGCCAAGCCCTTACTTCCCTTTCATTACCTATCTTCCTGCTCACTCTTCCCTCTATGTTGTCATCAATAAATTGTTTCTTTCACTTTTATGACTTTCATAATATAGTTTGTTAGTTCTGCAGAAGATATTGTTTCTGCAGTGTAATTAAAACTACATTCCAAAAGTCAATTGCTGCTACTTTCTATAAAAATTTCTCCTACACTTCAAAATATTTAAAAATAAAAATAACTGAGGACCCAGGAGAAAGTGATTTAAAAAAAAAAAAAAGTCCTCCAATTGGACCAGGAATTGTTTCCATGGCAGTCTTCAACTGCATATGAGAAATATAAAAAGCAGTCCCTGAACTAATGCTGCTGGGAGCCTCGTATGTGTCTTTATAAAAGAGAACATAACAAGAGGTATAAAAAAATTAAGATACTGTAAATAAAGACAGCAGTTGGCATTGTTACAGAAAAAAACCCTGCAATCTTCTAGCCATGCAGCCATTAGGTTAATAATGGAAGTTTCATTCATTTTCTGCTCATACCCACAGTTCTTACCACTTGCTCAAGTGACTGCTTTACACAGGTTTTTTTTCCTCTCCCTCCCTTGTAAACCAAATGATCTCAAGGTAATTTGGCAACATCTTTGCTGCAAGTCTGTTTAATTATATGGCAACCGTGCTGGGTTTTGTGGCAAGGGAGACCTAAGCACTTTGCAGCCCTTCCAGGCAATCATGCCAGCACAGAAAAATAGGGTCAGAAGGAAAAATGCTAAACAAATCTGTTATTTCCTGTTGGTTTCCTGGGACAGACTGATTTGCATGCAAACATCTGTGTTTCTGAGAATTCCTTCCTCTAAGAAATAGCTTTGAGAAGATAATGATGTTCTAAAGACACAAGGTTGGGCCTAAAACTCACTTGCAGCCTCTGGCCAGTCCTGGTCTCTGCTGTCCCACCTTTGATGGCGTTTTCCACCCATCAGATTTGGGGACCCCAGCATCAGGAAGGCACAGCTCAGCCAGCAATCCTGGCACAGCCCTGCTAGCCCAGGTGCCTGGCCACCCATTTTTCTGGGAATGGTGGTGGGACTGTGCAGAGCCACTGGAGCACTCCCTTCCTCACTGTGTGCACTCCTCCTCCGTGGATCTCTGCAGCTGCTGTGGGAGTGGAGCACAGGGTTGGGCCCCCAGACACCCCCACAGAAGCCCAGCACACTCCAGCTCCCCACCATCATTCCCCTGCCAGACACAGCAGGGATCTCAGGGTACAGCTGTGGGGAGGGATGACCTAAGGCAAGACAAGGTGGGGGAGTTTGAAGGGCTGCAAGCTCAACACACCACTGCTAAAAGCCTCGTTGTGTCACCACAGGATGGTGACAAATACACCTCCTGTCACTGCAGGGGCATTTCTCTCGTTTTTACCTTAGAGCTCTGAGAGGAGCAGCCTGCCTGCTTGCATGCAGCTGCTGTTTGGTCTGGCAGAACTCTGTGATCCTCACCCCCCTGTTGACACATCCACCAGCTTTCATGTTTGACTGCAGTACTTGCAGAAGGGCAATGGTTGGGAGTTTCACCAACCACAATATTTTCCTCCTCCACTTTTCCAGATCCTGCTATATGAAAAGAAAATCTCCAGAGGGCATAAACAGCCTGCCAAGCTTGCTGCAGGCACCCTGGCACAAGTGAGCTGAAGATAAACAATCACAGGAGCTGGTGTCAACAAATCAGCTGAAAACATTTGTTCTGCAGTTCTGTTTTGAAGTTCTGTCCACAGCCCTTCTATCAGTGCCATACTGTTTTTGCTGATGATGGAAAAGGGCTTTTTGGTGGCAGGGTGTATTTTCAGGTTAGCACACTGCTTTTGGCTTCTGTGTCCTTCTATCAAGTGTGAAGCTGTTGCTTATCTGAAGCATGCAAAATTGCAAAATTAATATTTTCAATCCTACAGAGTTTTGCAAAATGGAAAATACTCCCCACCCCCAATTAGGTCAGCCTCTTGGATTTTTTCCTGCTTCATTTAAACACCAGAACAATTCCTCACTCTCCATCCTCTAGGACCACATAGATTGGTGAATAGATTGGTGCTTGGTCCCCCTTCTGCTGCCAGCACAAATTTAGCTGGCCATTTCCATGCTGACAACTCAGATCTGCCTCTCCAACACCGACCTGTCTCAGTAAGTCCCAGTGAGAGGCTCAGCCTGTCTCCCTGATCCCTACCTGGATGTCCAGCTGTCAGCTTGTGAGCAGTTTGGATGGAGCAAAAATTGAAGTCCTTCTCTCACCACCACTTCTTTTCCTGATCTTTTCCACACCTGCTGCCTCCCTGCCCATCCCCTGGCCCGTAGTTCAGCCTCCTGTCCTGCCTGCAGCAGGGCTGGTCATCCTGGCCTTCACCCTCACTGACTGCCTGACCCCTGCTCTCATTCTGCAGCACACTGCGCTCATTTCTTCTTCAGCCTCAGCAAACGTTGCTCTGCTGTGTGTGCATCCATCCCAAGAGCTCAACAGACCTTTTTACTGGGGTGCTGAGATGGAGCAGCTTGGCCCTCTCCCCTCTGCTTCTCCCTTCCACCAGGTAAGAGAGGGGATGCCCAGCTGGCACAGTTTGCCCTCTGTTCCTACTCAACACTGACTCCTCAGCAGCAAACGAGACCTCGGAGCCCACATGTCCTCTGGCTTCCTTACACTCTTCTTGGCTTTAATTAGCTATTCCTGCTCTGTCCCAGGCATCTTCTCACACTGATCATCTGCAAATCCAAACACAGCTTACTCCAGAAATCTTTCAAATCCCTACAGAAATTCCTGCAGTATTCGGTTGCTTACATTCCTTTTTAAAATTCATCATTATACCTACAACATGGCACCTGGTTATACATCCAGGCCTGCTGTGAGCTTCAGTGCTGCACATTTGTAATACTGCCACTTTTTACCATTGAAATGAAAACAGAATTCATGTACTCCAAGGAAGTGGGGTTTAATTAGAGCAACAGCAACCCAGAGCACAGTGCCTCCAAGGACAGATGCTTTACAACATTTGCTGGCCATCCTCGAGCATTTATTTCCAGGGGCCTGTGCCCAAGTGAAATCTTAGCCCCTCTCTGCTCACTCTCCCTCTGAAAATCAAAAGCCCAGTACAATTTTCCAGGATGGACTCCTCACTTGGGAGTTTACAGATGTGGGGCAGAGCAGAGCTGTGGTCCCAGTGGTCCCTCTCCCCACCCCATCCTGCACCTCTCCCCGTAGCCCCCTCACAGCAATGCTTTGAAACCCTCTCTCTCCCTTTCCTAACAAGCCTCTGCCAAGGGACAGGGGAAATTCATTGCAGCAGGAGACTGCTCCATGGTAGATTAGTTCAACATCATGTTTTTCAGAAATAACTTCCTGTGTCAAAATCCCTCAGCTGGGCTCTTACACAAGCTCAGTTTACTGCTGTTGGAGCACCAGGCTGCAAAGGGCACAGAGCAGGTACTGAAGGACTCCAGAGTAGTATAAGCATCACCAAACAGAGATTCTCAAACACATTAATTTTGTCTGGCAGGTAATGAAATGAGACATGCCTACATTAAAATATATGTTTATGGTTTGAGAGATTACTTTCCATTTTGAGTCTTAAGTCTCATGCATCAGTCTGCATTTCCTTTCTTCTGCTGGAAAGACGGAGACTTAAAAAAAAAAAAAAACCAAAAAAAAGCATTCCCATATTATGCTCAACAAACTACATTTTATAAAGTCATTCATACAGTTCAGAGAATAAGAGCATCAGATGGAACTGCACTCCAAATTTCAAGTCCTGCAAAACAATTTAGTTTGGGTTTTCCCTCCTAACACTTCCCCATGGCTAGAAGGAAAACAGACTCCAACATCAAAAAATGATAATTTGGTTAAAGGGACTAGACCATACAGAAATCTGGGTCTAATCCCCAGTCATTGCAGGAGATGTACTGATTCAATGTGCTTGGACAGCAGATTACTGTTCCTTCCTGCTGATGGAAGTGCTAATTCAGAGTGCTCTGAGCGAGCATCCACTGCCAGCACAGCCCCAACCCAGCAGCCCCCGCACCTGAGCAGAGCACTTGCTCTGTGTGTGCTGCACAGGCAATTGGCAGACATGTCACAAACCTGATGTATCACAGCTCTGTCAAAATTTGAGGCAATTATCAACTGGAGACACAAACTAGATCTGACTGGTATGAGCGTTACCCCTGCACTTTCACACCTGCCAGCAGCAGCAGCTCTTTGCCACGCCGTGCTTCCCAGCACACTGGGGTGCAAAGCAGAATTCAATACTCAAATGCAAAATGCTTTGTTACACACAAAAGTCAATAAGCTGCACAGAATCCTTTAAAACCTACACAAACAAATTGCATTTCATAACTGCAAATCCTCCGTGCAGAGGATATTTTCTAAACCTGTGTGCGGTTCTATTTAGATTTCTTTCTTCTCTCACATTCTTTGATCTGCTTATTACACCTTTTTTAAAATAAAAAATGAGGTTTGGGATCAGTATTAGACTGTGATGACAGTCACAACCAAAGCACTCTGTGCAATGCAGAAAAAAATTACTCCCTCAGAATAGTTGTTTATAATGTTTACACAGTAATCATTGCTGGAATTTCAGCATTATGGTATATTCATCATAGCTTGACTTAAATTCTGAGACCTCTTACCCTAGGAAGAGCCAGGCTGTTGATTTGCTTTTTGGCATTTCAGAAAGCAGCCTCAGAAAACAGAATTTGTTTCCTGTTATTTAGCTATTGTTGAGAAGTCTGAGAGATGATGAATAAGGGAAAAGAATAGCTTTTTGGAAGGTGTCGGTTTTCTCCCCGTCGGGAACGGAGGTCTTTCCTCTCCTCACTGTATCCGTGGCAGGTGCCAATCACATTCAGTCAGTCTCACAGGATTCATTTTAAAACTCACATTCCCAAGTACAAAACTAGGGAGAAGGGTCTGGGTCTTTTTTTAGCAGCCCACTCCTTTTTCCTTTGCAATTGTCAATCAGAAGGGAAGGATCCAAGAGTGGTGGTTCCAGATGCTAGCAGGAAAACCAGTAAACCGATTTTTAAGTAAGAAATTGCTCTCTTTATTGCTTGAAGTGTCTACCACCATGGGAAGTAGAAGAGTAATGATCTTTTTGTGGACAAGGCTATGCTAACACCTAGAGTATGTGATGGCAGCTTGCTGTCCTTAATCATAGAGTAACCTTGAATATTATATATCCTCTACCACTTCCAGTCCTAAGCAGCCAATATTTTTTGGAAGCACAAGTTTCAGAAATTAAATTAGCAATGGAGTGTGGAGAGATATGGCCAATATCCTCTGAGTGACTAAAGCCGTTTAGCACCCAGGTTTCATTTCAAAGTAGGTTAAATAAAAAGGTACACAGCACTATCCTCATCCCTGTGCCTTTACAGTCTGATATGCTCTTTGGAAAAGAGCATTGCATCAAAAGAATGCAGCATTTCTCTGTGCTCAGTGCACGTCGGCAATTCAGAAGGAATTACTAAATATAACATGTAGGAACACAGCACTAAAGGGATGTACAGGTCAAGGAGCCCCATCCCTTGATATTAGAGACAACCACATCATACAATCACATTAATAAATTGATTAAGATTCATCTGCAAAATAGGTAGGGTTTTGCCCCCAAAATCCCAGTGAAAGGCTTTTCCAGAACCTCCCCTTTTAACAGATTAGAAAGCTGGTTCTAATTTCCATCTCAAATTTATTCACGGCCAGTTTATTACCAATCTGTTCTCATGCCAGCACTGTCCTCTAGCTGAACCAGCTCCTTTCCCTTCTCTCCCTGGTGTTTACTTCTCCAATGTATTTATAGACAGCAATTCACAACCCCTCTCCATTTTCATTATGCTGGGATAAATATGGAGGCAGTCCTGATACTCTGACGTAACCAAACTGCACCATCCCTGTGTTCACCCTGACAACGTTTCCATGGGGGTTGGTTTATTGAGTGCCCCAAAGTCACCACCATACTCCAAAGAAAACCCCACTGCTACAAAAAGGGACCATTTTTCCAATTTCTTGGGAGCAGTCCTCTTGGATCACATCTGCTTCATCGCTCAGAAGCCTGAAGGAAACCCCTGAGGCTGTAGGAAGCTCATCTGCAGTTCTACCTTCTAAAAGTCATGGGTTTCTGGCAGAATCACTTGTCTTGGACCCCTCTATTTTCTCAGTATAAGAACTAAGTGTTCCATTTAAATCCAAAATTTTTATTCACAAAGATTTTGTCTGTTGACTTTTATCCAAAAAGTCCTGGGAGAGCTGCAAAAGGCCTTTCAAGCCTCTAACACTCAATGCACAGGAGCTGCAAAGCTCAGGCATGGTGACACACCAAGGGACATCACAGGCATGGGAGAACTTGGGGCACCACGGGTTTACTTTGACTCTCCAATCTGAAATGAACTGGGCTCATATCCAGGGACTCAGTTCCTTCAGCATCCAGGATGGGGCTCTTCCTTTCACCCCAAATCCTCTGAGGTGAATACCAAAGAACCCCTAACCCTTGGTGCCTCAAAACCCACAGTGCCAGATATTTCTGGGTCTCACTGAAGGGAACTTGGAAAAATTGAGAACTGCAGTGAGATTTGGGAAAAAAAATGGTTTTTGTGAGGCATTTCTCCTCCTCCTCCTGGTGGTGCAGTGGCTCCAGGACTGGCTGGGATACAATGTTCCCTCAGTTAATTGTGGGGTTTCCAGCTCACAGTGCTGCCAGGGGGAAACTAAACCCACACACAAACCTTTCCAAGCTGAGTTTCTGCACAAGCCAGGCCTCAGGCAGATGAGATTCAGCAGGGCAGGAGAGCTGCAGCAGGAGGAGGAGGAGGATGGGCTTGGCCCTGTGGCTCTGTTTACCAGGATTCAGTCACAGCTTGTGGCTGATGCTTCTGTATTATTAGATATAAAAGGGTGTTGATTGTTATCAGACATCAAAGGATGCAGCACAAATCATCCCATCAAAGCATCCAATCTGAGCATTACCATCTGTACTGCCACTGCTTGCAAATCAAACAGGCTGTTTTCAGCCCTGTCATGACTACCACCTGTATTCATTCCTCTCCCATCTTCACGTGATGCTGCCCATAGGTCAGAGCTCAGATTCCTGTAATTCTGCACCTGCTTTTTACTCAGTGGAGAAGTACTCTAAAACTTCAAGAAGTCCAACTAACTTCACTCTTATTGCTCATTTCCCTGCTGGGTAAAAAAA
>VZRH01001487.1:479281-577630 GCA_013397555.1 Urocynchramus pylzowi | reverse complement strand
AAAAAAAAGGAAAAAGGAGGAAACTGCCTTTCTGGTCTTTACAAATCCTCAACTAAACCCTTCGTGTCCTGTCACTTTCCCTTTTCTCTAAACCTTTAATATTTATAGCTTCTACCGTTGCAATCTTTTAGAAAAATAAAGCCAAGCTCGATCAAATGAAGTCAGTGACCAAGACACAAGGGTCATGCACAGTTTAAATGGACTCAGACTCCTTCCAGAGCTTGTAACTGAAGAGGCCTTCAGTGGCCTTAGGACAAATTTGTGCTATAACCTCCAGGCCAACAGATAAACAGGGAAAAAATGAGCTGAAAGATTTAATGGGCTTGGGCCACATCCTCACCCACTGGGAAGTGGTTGCTGTGTTGCACTTCAGGGGACTGCAGCCTCTCCTGGAGGCTGTGGAGGTGAAAGATTAGGCAGAGGAAATTGGTACAGGGACAGCAGAGCCAGCTACTCCTGTGAAGATTCCCTCCACTCCCCCTGTTTTTAGTAATGCTGCCCTGTAAATGTGAAGGGCAGCAGAGCTCACCTGCACATGAATGCTACAATTCATGGGTGACACCTTTAAAATCACCACCCTCTGAAATACTATCTCTTATCCACACATCAGTTGTCTGAGGTGGTCTGGATTTGGGTCTGGGGTTTTTTTTCCCATTTCTCAGTGGTATTTCAGACTCGTAACTAACTGAGTAAGCAACAAAATAAGTTGTTTAAAGTATTATAATAAAAATCACATTAAACAGGTCTACATTCTCTGAAAATAACCTAGGCCCCATTGGGACCAGGACTCCAGAGAATTCTCTATCTGAGGTTTGTTTTCTCCTCTCCTGACCTTGGAAAAAGCATGCATTAAATGTAAGTTTTTATAGAAATACATGAATAGTTTTAAATGAAACTTTCTCCAGGAAAAGATTGTCCAGTCACAGGGGAAATTTCTGATGTAGCCAGAGAGACTCAACCTCAAAATAGCCAATGTGGAAGGTCAGACTAGGTCAGAGCCTCTGCTGTTTATCTTCAACAATACCCCTACCATCAAATTATTCATAGAGGAGGTTTTCTTTTAGGGGAGTAACAAGGGGGGGATGTGGAGAGAGCTCATCCTAGTGCAGAAGAGGAGAAAAGCACTGATATTTTGAAATAGAAGGTAGAAGGGAAAAAGGTATTTAATCTAGCTCCACCTCTTGTTGCTGCCTACTTTAGAACTGAGTTCAGTTTCTAAGCTTCAAGCAAAGCACCAGGTCTGAAAAGGAATGTTCACATAAAAACATGTGTCATTTGGTCTTCCTGTCCCAATTCCATGTCTGTCACAGAGTACTACTGCCAATCAAACACACCATAATGTCACATCCTGTACCAGAGCTGTCTGCTGAAATCTCTATGTTCACTTTCTTCTCAAGCACAGACACTACTGCTGCATATTAATAGCCCCAAATATGTAAAATTCTCTTTTCTTTTGAATAAATTACTTTTCAAGCCTTGTTTTTCTATTCCCCTCAATTTACTTCTTCTAGATAAAGATGAGACGACTACAACTTCTAATTCATGTCCCTTCCTACTTTGAATAAAAGCATTCAGAAGAAAAATTTCAGTCTGAACAGCTTGCTCTGAGAAGTTCACCACAGCAGGAATTTTGTGACCGCAGTGGCTGACCCTGCACACTGTTGGCAACACTCCACAGTGCCTTCAGGAAATACTACCTGTGCAGGAGGCCAAACAGCAAAATCTCAGGGAAAACATTAAAATATTCACCTTGCAGCTATTAACATCAAAGGCATTTCAGTGTCAGAGCCTGGCTTTTCTCAATAATGAGGGAAAAAAATCAGAAAATATTCCTGTCGGGAGATGGACACCAGCAACAGCCATTTGAGGCAATGTGCCAGCTAGACTGAACTCAAGTCTCAGTAATCTTTTCAAAAGAAAAGTAAGGTTTTAAAAGTGATGGGGTTCCTTTTTTGCATTTCTATGCATTAAAAGAAGAAGAAAACAAAACAAACCCCCAAAAAGCCCCACAACAATACAAGTTGAAAGATAACTGAGGTTTCATTGTCTACTTTTTTACAGCTCTCTCCACTAGGCAGAGCCCATCAGCCCCCTGAAACCACTTCACATCTCTGAATGGACTGGAGGAACTGTCTCCTAGATTTGTAAAAATAAAGAAAGATTAGGGATTTGGTACTTTCCAGCAACGTCCCCTAAGAACATGTTTTCCAAAACCTGTAATATGCATCTCTTGGTTAAACATCTCCTGCCTAGATGTCCCTCACCAACCAGGATGTGGGAATAGAAAGTGGAACATCCATCAGGTCCAGGGTAAAGCCACAGAAAGATTATAACATCAATATTGAACTTCACAGATTGGCATGAAAATTCCAGAGAATGACCCCAAATTCTGGATGAGAACTTTGGTACAGAGAGGCTACTCTTAGTCAAGAGAGATAATATCAGGTTTGTTGTTTGCATGCTAACATCTTTTGTAAGCACTAAAATAGTGCTTAAAATCAATGCTTAGCATGGATAGGGAGGAATCTGCCTGGGAAAACTTCCAGTTGAGGTTTGGGGGTTTTTTCTTCCTAGCTAGAATCACTTTAAGTAACTTTGATGCTTCAACAATGCATTTTCTAAACAATTTGCTTGATCTAAATTGGAGGTATTATGTTACAAACGAACCCACTGATTCAGATGTAACTGATACAGTTTTCAGGCATTTAGCTTTGTTAAAGCCCAGCTCCCTCCATGAAGCAATTAAGGCCATTTGTAAACCTGAAGAGCTAATGTAGAAATTATAAAATTAAGGCTAATGGACTCAATTATAATAAATGCATGGGTCAGCGATTGCAGCAATTTCTCAGCCCTTTCTTTATGCCTAGGTTCAGCTTAATGACACTCTCCATCTCCCAGCACTGATGGCATGGCAATCTGAGCTCCAGAGTGGCTGAGGGGGCTGGAGCTGGGAGAGACTGGATGGCTCCCTCTGCCTCTGGAGATCACCTGCAAGCCCCACCGTGGAAGGTCGAGGCCCCAGCAGCACTCCACACCCCAACTGCAGGAGCTGCAGGACTGCTCCCTGGGGGAGGCACTCTTCAGAGCACACACAGACCTCCTCTCCCTCCCCTCCTGCTCCTTTTAGAGCACGTCCACTTCCATTGACTAGGGTTGGGTTTTTTCCATTCCTTCTCCTTCTCTTGCCCGGAGTTTCTTTGTAGTTCTGAAGACCTTGGTGATTTCATTCTCCTGAACACATCTGCTGTTTTCCAGACTGAAGTCCTCAAAATCCTTTTCGCAATGTCACACTTGGTTACTGAGAGTGTTTTGAAGTGAATAGAGGGGGTTAGCTTCAGAGACTGAACAGCAGGAGATGATTAACACTTAGGGAGCAAAGCTGTTTATTGTGTTTTAAATAGTGCAGAAGAGTTTGGTTTTCAAATTGGCTCTAATTAGTGTAATGTACTTGTGCATGTGCACACCTGATCTCTACTTCACGAGCACCGAGGTTCTTATCAGACTACAGAATAAAAGCACCCAAATCCACAGCACAAAAGAACAGCTGCTTTTTCCTTCCACAAATGCATGCTCAGATGGTTTGCATGGGTGAGGAGGACACAGGCACTGAGCTACCCTCACCAGTTCTCAGCTCTCATCCTCAGCAGGCTAAATCTCCACAGGGTGCTGGCAACAGCACAAAACCATTGATCAAGCCTGGCTCTCCCATCCTGCTCTTCACACTTGCTCCTGAGGTGCTTTCCTCCTGGGATTTTGAAGCACTATTTGCCTCTTGCTGCTCTTAGTAATGCATGATGCAGCAAAAGAAAAGAAAATCTCTGGGCTTCAGTGCTCCCCTTTTCTCCAGCTGCCTCCAGGAAAGACATTTCAGGGTGCAATTTGCTTCCAAAAGGTGGTCCTGGCTGGGGAGACAAGCAGGTGAGAGCAGGCAGCTGGGACACCTGATGGTCACACCCAGTTCTCACCTCATCTCCTCTGCTCAAGAAGGGATGCTCTGCAATTCTCTGTCTGCAATTCACAGCTAAGACTACACACCACAAATACCCCCAGAATCCCCCATGTGAAGGTGGTCTGAGGCACCCTTGTGGTGTTACTGAACAGCCACTTGCTCAAGATATGGTTCATCCAATCCTTTCCTTATATTTCACAGAAGTTTCTGGAAGATTCAGAAGCAAAACCCTTACCCAGAACAGCTGCAGGTTGTTTGTTAGCAACAACATCTCTAACCTACACTACCACAGCCATAATGAGAGGAATATTGCAATATCTCACCAACAATAATCCATGGAGCTTAAATGAGATCTGTCTGTAAGCAGCACACCATCAACTGTATCTATTAGCCCTACAGGTACCTGATAAGAAGCAAATTAAAATAGTGGAGATCAAAGAAATGGGAAATTATATTTAGCTGGCTCATATTAAATAAATTTCTTTACTCAGGCTCACTGGAGACTGATGCTTAAATTGCTACAAATGGAACTGCCATAAAGACAAAAGAGATTATTAAATCTTTGTGCCAATCATAGGGATATTGGACCAGAGCTCTGCATTTTGAAAGCATCTTTCAAGCCAGAGAGAGAGTGAGTGAAAGATATGAACTAAATCTAACATTAAGACTTAAAATACCTTTTGGTGTCCATTCAAATCATCTGGAAATCTATTTCAGAGATGCTATCTAAAATGACAACAACCTTAAAATATACCTTTGAGAGAAGGAGGCAAAATCCACACAGTGCAGTCTAAAATTATGTATTGTAACATGACAAAGCAGCCATGGTTCTTTAAAAAAAATAACAGCAAGAAATGCATTGAAGGTGTTGAATGAAATCACCAGCACCTAGGTTTATCCAGAACTATCAGGGGTCACACACAGGTATAACTCTCACTCAAAATGTGACCACGTGGTGGGGACAGTTGTCCCAGCCTGGAGGTGTGGGTGTGCAAGGTCAGTCCCAGTGTCACAATTACCACACATGGGAACAGCTGCACAGAGCCATCCCTTCCATTTACTGGAGGAAAATATGACAGGTTAGGCAGGCTTGTGTAATTCAGGACTGAATAAATGTAAGAGACAAAAAGGCAAGTTGGAATTCAGTGAGAGAACAACTGGCAAGAGCTCATGGTTTTATACCTCTGAGTCCAAATACTGGGAGGGGGTAATGGAGCAAGAGAAAAAAATACTGATTTTTTCAGAAGAAAACACTTTTTTTTTACTTGAAAACAAGGAAGGAAAAAATATTCTGAATCTAGCTTGACGAATCCCTCCAAGCTTCCTGTATGCTACAGGAATAAAGTAGACATCACAGATAGGACGTGACATATGTTAAATTTCCTCCTTTGACAAGGACCTGAAAAATACAGAACATCTGCACAGCTTTATAGTGATATTATCCTATACTCCTAATGGCTGCTAATTATCCTAATGATCCAGTCCTCTCTGTAGATTAGGGATGCACTACGTGATTAAGGTATGGCTGAAAAAGCCATCCTAAATTGAAATTAAGAGCCAAAAATAATGCAGTGTATCTCATTTCACCATCACCACTGCCCAGCACAAATACAAAAAGGCAGCTTTTAAACCTGAGCACCTTTATTGGGGAAATCTTGTCCCTGGACTCTCACTCCGATGGCCAACAGGGAAAGATTCTGGAGGTGACTTCTCTCAAAAGAAAATAACTGTAAAATCCTGATTGAGCCTTTCCTGTCATTCTGATGGAGCATTCCTTGGTCTCTTCTCCCCACCCTGCTGGAACCCCCTCAGCCTTTCGTGGCTCAGCATCTCCCCATGGTGGGAGCACACCCATATTTTTTGGAAACTAAAGATCACACCACCACGCACAGTGCCTGCCCGACATGCAGCTTCTGGGAGGGTGAGCACAGCAATTATTTATCCTCTGGGCCCTAAATGATGTACAGAGCAGCACAGAGTGCGTCATGCAGTGCAGTACTAATCATAAATCAGACTAAAATAAATTAGTGCTATCTTTTCAACTGTATCAAATGTGTCGTTACTCCTCTCAGATACATCGTAGGTCTTTTATCCAGGGTAGCATCAAGGTTAAAATGATTAAGTAAGTAATTTCATTAGCAATGATAAATGTTAACGATGATAGAGAGCGATTTTGGATGCATTTCATAGAATCACAGGATGGTTTGGGTTGAAAAGGACCTTAAAGATCATCTTGTTCCAAATCCCCTGCCACGGGCACCTTTCTCTAGACCAGGGTGCTCCAAGTCCCATCAAACCTGGCCTTGAATCCAGGGATGGGGCACCCACAGCTTCTCTGGGCAACCTGTGCCTCTGCCTCATCACCTTCCCAGTGAAGAATTTCTCCCTCATGTCTACTCTAAACCTGTCTTTTGTCACTTTGCACAGAAGCAGGTGATGTCTATGTGCTACCAAAAACTGCTGTTATGTGCAAGCATCAAATACACCCACCACAACTTCAAGAAACATCTTTCCAAGCCAAAGTTCAGCTCTCAGATTTCACATTAGAGATGCAGCACATTAACACAGCACAAAATTAGATTACTTTCCTGGACATGCAAATGCAGTCACTTGAGTTAAACACTGCAGAATAAAGATGTTTCCCCAGGGATTGGGAGCAGGTGCTGAAGTGTGCATGGACAGGGACATGCTGTGCTGTCTAGCATCCATTCCATGCCCTCTGTTCCCCTCAAATCCCTCCCTGGGATGTGTCTTTGCTCTTACAGGGGTTTTCATCAGCTGCCTCAAGCCTGGCATTTCCTTTCCTCTGCCAGCAGTGATCCTCTCCTCTGTCCTCACCTGTCCTGGGTGATGGTGGGGAGGAAAGGGGCAGGGCCAGGCACCAGGGCTTCCACTCTATGGCTGGCACAGAGTAGTGAGGTGAGGAAGAGAGAGAGAGCCTTCAACTGCTTTGCTTGCCACCTCTCTGGTGAAAACAGCTCTCAGTTGTTTAGTTATGTTTAGTTGTTTAGTGCCATTAGGGTCCCTATCAAGTTTTGTACCACCTCCTGCTTGCACTGGAACACAGACAGGGATCAGCTTAAACAGAGGGAGGAGGAAATAATGTGTGCAGACATAGATAAGGAGATGCTAACATTCAGAAGATTGCTCTCCTGAAGCCCGAGCATCCCTCTGGAAGAGGCAATGCTGCTGGGAGGGGCAGGGCACAGCCTCAGGAGGAACCAGGTCTTCACCCCAGCAAAGCTCTTTGGGAGCAAGGAGGCCAGGAACTGCTAAAAACCTGCATGGGGGATTTATAGTTAGGTTAATTTGCTCATTTTTAGCCTTCCCAGAGTTAACTTCAGCCAATACTTGTCCAAAGCAGGATCTGTACAAACAGTGAGGCCAAGTCCTGAGCAAACAGCAGGGTCTGAGCTGTGGCTGGGCTGCTGAGGCCATGGCTGCTGCTGCAGGGACAAATTCAGCCCCAGGGACAGGCAGGGGGCTGGTACCCACAGGGCTTCCCCAAAATCCTGCAGGCACTGCAGGGTGGAACACATCACTGCATTTAAAGCACTTACAAGTTACTGTGCACCTGTTTGATAGCGTGTGCTACAGAGCATGACAACATTTAGCAGCTGCTGTAAACACCGTGGTAGAGGTCTTTGAAACAAGTCCAAACCTTCTGAAAACTCACCATTTCCCATGGTTAACACTGCATTAGAAACACTAGGCTTGCATTATTCAAGATTCCCCGCTGCATTTTGGTTCTCACACACGTTTATTTAGAAGGAAGAAAAGCGTGCTACTCGCTGCACCCATGTGTGACCAAAGTGCTTTAGCACTTCAGCAGAATGTAAGAGTCTCCTAGCAATGTATGCTTAAAGGCTCAGAGCTGATTCAGGTTAAAAGCATCAGGGGAAGGAGGAAAAAATCAAACAAACCCCACCTAATGTGTGTACATGAAAACGCTGACTTCCAGAGCATTCAGAACTCAAAAGCATGGAACCAATTTTCTCCAAAAACTTGGAACTCCCCAGTGAGAGCTATAAACAAGCTAATTTGACATCGCTAGCTCCAGCCAGCTTAGACTTATGAGTGTGCACATATTTTATTCTGAAGTTATGGGAAAAACATATTTTCCCCATGCTTGCATAAATCAAAAACAGCTGAACCAATTTAGCTTAAATTAGAAAGAGAGAGAGAAAGAGAAAGAGAGAGAGAGGGGAAGAAGAGGTGAAGAAGGAAGAAAGAAAGAAAAGGAGAGGAAAAAAGGGAAAGACTAAATACAACACCTTCAACCTATGGGAGAGGGTGAAAAAAAAAATCCCTAATGATCAGGAAACATTCAAGATGCACTCAACAGCTCTGTCTGCAGTCCCACAGAGCTGGCAATTGAATATCACTGCACAGTACCTGGTGATGGGGATTTTTTATGCTCATTTTAAATAAAAGATCCCATTAGTGCTGTAACTCCAATGCTAGCTGGAAAGCAACAGCAGGGAGAGGCTGAGCTTTCCAGAGGGATGTGTCTGCTGGCCAGTGCAGCACTCAAACCACACACTGCTGCCTGCAGGGATCTTGGAGCATCAGGGATGATGTCCTCTCAGGAATTTTAATTTTCCCTCCTGTATTTTTGGTGTTCTGCTCCCACTCCCACCTCAGGTTCACCCCTCAGGAAAGCCCTCTTGCCCTCAGCTCACCCAGTGCATCCTCCTTCCCCCACCAGAGCCACTGCCAGCTCCAAAGGAGGAAGCACTGAGGATGAACTGCAGAGAAATGCAGAGCTCAGTAAGAGCCAAAATAAAGTTTTAAGATTATCAAGCCACTGCCCTGTCCCAGCACAGCCACCAGCAGCAGACATTACAGCCAATTTCAAGTTTCTGAGATGTTCCCTGTGTTGCTGTGCCCTCTCCACTCCCTGTATAGCTTTTCCCCAAAAGTCTGCAGTGCTGTTTCAAATTCTGCCTCCTGACCTTCCCTGAACCCTGCCCAGCTCCCCGAGGGATGTGGGGATGCCACTTGCTGTGGTCTGTCTGGAGCACCGAGCACCCTGGTGCCCTGCAGCAGCTCTTGCTCTGCACAGCACATGCACAGGAACAGCCTCTGGCATGTCAGCCCAACAGTTATGGTCATTCATAGCTCTACAGCATCTGTTTAGCTAGTTTGCTTATAAATAAATTTGGAATATCCACATGGCAATAATCCGCCCAGATTTGAAGGGATTTAATACACGAAATGCAAATCAGAGAGTAAATGAAAAATTAAGTGACCGTGAGAATCGGTTTTTACCATGCAGAGCCAGCTTCAAAATAAAAATGAGAATCATAATCCTACTTTACATATAATTTTCTGCAGGGTTGTGTAATTTACAACTTACACAAAGCAACAGGAAGATTAAAGACATCTTTTGAATTAAAACTAAAGCACTGGGTAGACTCCCTGCAGTAGGAGTTTATTACACCCTGTGCAGCTCTGAGGAAGCTAAAGTGTGTTTGTCCAGGGAGCTGAGGGTGGTATTTCCAACACATTTCCTTGGAGGAAGCACAAGCAGCAGGTATAAACCCTTCCCTCTGCATCCCCCTGCAGCCCTGGGTGCCTTCCAGGAGGATTCCTGGGGAGGAGCTGCTGGCTCTTGCCCACCCCAGGTCCTCACCCTTTATAGGGTCTGTGCCTTCTCCCCTTCCTCTGCTTCCTTACTCCCCTGCCTCTGGAGAACCCTCAGCTGGGAAGGAGGGGGACCCACAGCACCTAGTGGGATGGAAGTGCCCCCATCCCAGTCCTGGGAATGCCCTAAAGCAGCTGCTCTGCAGAGAGCTCTTCTCCCACTCACAATTCCCTCTGCACTCTTGCACAGATGTCAAGAGGAAAGAGGCACTTTTCAAAAATTCCAAAACAATCTATTAATGTTTCTGGAAAAAGTATGACTATATGAGATCATGTAGAAGAGAACAGGCTTCCATTGGGGCTAGAGTAATTTCTCTTGTTTAATGTTTTTTGTTTTGTTTTGTTTTTTTCATATACAGATGTTTAGAACAAAACCATAATAATAAAGTGCCATCAAGATGGCAAACTCCTCTGACTTATGAGTTAGGGGATGCCCCAATTCTTTCCCCACCAATGCCTTCAGAAAGCTGGTAGATTAAAGAGAAGTCCAAATCTGGACATAAACCACACACAGTTATATTTTTAGCAGTATTGTGACTACTCATTGTAAAAGAAAGCAAAGCATTAAACAATTAGTTAAGAATAGAAATCCATACGATGAGCATATAGGGTCCAAGATACATCACAGATCTCCAGTGATCCAGGAAAGGTTGCCCAGGATGCAGTCTTAATTCCACTGAATAACCTGGTTTCCATTCCTTGTAGCCCTTTTATCTCAACCCCAACTTTAGTAGTCCTCATAAAAATGCCTGGGTGTGCACATGTATATAAAAACTTGTTTCCAATCTAATTCCTACTCTTGGTGAATTTCTCCACAAGTGCTCCTGCAAGTCCCTCTGTGATGGCACAGCATAAATTGCTTCTGCTGCACCTTTGGGGCTGCTCCCTGTGCCCACCCAGGCACACACACAGTCCCCACTGGGGGAAGGTGTGCACTCCTGAAAGGGGGCCTAAAGTTTCCAGGTTTCATGGCATCTGCAAAGCTTTCTGCTGGAGCAAAGCATTGGAAATAAGAAACCTTCCCACTGCTTTTGAGGGCAGAGGAAGAACAGCACTGGTTCAGGATCGCTGAGGTGTTCTGCGCAAACTCAGTTTCTCTTCCCGTGTTTTGCTTCTCACAGCAGCAGGTTTATCAGCCTGTGCCACATAAACTTGATTGCTGTTATTTCTCTGGGTTCAGAGTCCTTAAACCATACTTTAAACCTACTGTCAATGATTTCACTGTATTGCTATTCCATAAGCCATTAATCACTGGGAATGGCAGTCTGTTTGATGGAGTGAAATGCCTGCAGACAGTTCTCTCTGTGCAGCTTGCACCTCTGCTTTTCCAGGCTTTTTCCAGGCTTTTTCCAGGCTTTTTCCAGGCTTTTTCCAGGCTTTCCACTCTTCCAGTTGGTGCCTCTGCAGCCCAGCTCCCCAGGGCAGGACAGGAGAAGGTGGTCCCAGCTCCTACTGCTCAGCCCCAGCTCCAACCAGCAGACTTGGCATTTCCCTGCCTCCTCTAACAGCCCACGTGTTGTGGGAGCACAGCACAGAAAATACACACATATTAGGATACTTCTCTGTTGGCAGGCTGTACTGGAGGAGGAAACCAAACCATTTACCAGCAGTTCAGTTCCAGCACAAATCACAGTCCAGTAAAAAAGTTTTACTGGACACAGCAATTTAAAAACATTGCTTGGATACAGAGAGTGAAGGTTCTGTTGCTAAGCCCTTTATTTCCTTGGGCTGGGAAAAATCCACATCATCCTCCTCATCAAAAACTGGGGATGAGGAGGAGGGAGGGAGGGAAAACTAATAAATACATTGAGACAGGCCATTCAGAGTTTGGGCCTTCAGTCCTCATCATTTATTACACTTTTTTTTTGCCAGTCTGAGTACTGGACACAATCTGTAGCTCGGGCAGAACACTTGAAATTACACCTATTTTGTACCTACTTCATATCCCCCTGTCCCTTGCAAAAGTACTCCATTCCTAAGGAAGCATATCTTAAAAGACAGGCACAGTCCTCAATTCAAACACAGTGCAATTGTAACAGCTCTTTAGTATTCATAATTAATTTTTGGGGAAAAAAAATCATTCTATTATAGATGTACACAGAAGAGTAAGACCTATAATATGAATGAGGACACAGCACATTAAAAATGTAAATTAAGAACTAAATAGCAAAACAATGGAGCACTGCCAATATTTTTATAACCATACAAATTGCTCATCAGTATCCAGTGTCATGTTGGCAGGTTTGTTCAACAGGGAGTATAAAGCCAGAGACAAGATGATAGACTATCCTTTCTAAAGGATGTACTCTCAGTGCTGTCCTGCCTGTTGTGTGTCCTGCCTGTTTTAAAGCATTCTGTGCTTTAAAATAGAGAGGTGAATGCACTTGGAGCATGAGTGATGTGTTAGGAGAAGGAGGTTTTTTTCCCTAAGTTGTGAAAAATTGGGTTCTCTTACTTCATGCACATTTCTCTGTAAGCTTTTTTTCATCAAAAAGTAATACTCCCTATTGCAAAGCCTCCCAAAAAGCACTGCTGTCAAAACATAACTATAAAGTCCTTTTTGTTTCAAACCATGTGGAGTGTAGTGAATGCAGTATTTTTACGTCACCACCATCATACAGAGCACTTAAATTTCTACACCAGAAGATCACAGTTCACCAGTAAGATCTCTATGTGGTGTATTCCTGCTTCCAAGTCTCCTCAAGAAATGATTGGATGCACAGGATTTTGACACTTTGAGTGAAACTCTTTGCACTGAGACTGTGAGGGGGGTAATCACCTCAGGAGGAAGGCCAGCCCTCCTCCCCATCACACTGGCAG
Source organism: Urocynchramus pylzowi (assembly GCA_013397555.1). Classification (NCBI taxonomy): domain Eukaryota; kingdom Metazoa; phylum Chordata; class Aves; order Passeriformes; family Fringillidae; genus Urocynchramus; species Urocynchramus pylzowi. The sequence continues at coordinate 565,215 of VZRH01001487.1, read as the reverse complement.
GCTGGGACTGCAGCCACAGTGGGGTGAGGCTGGGAAACTTCCATCTGGCTGTTCCAAGGAAACCAAGGAGAGAAAAGGCAGCATTTATGTCTAAAGATTTCTACTTATAAAGCAGGAATTTGCTTAGCACCCTGAAATATTTTGTCCCCATATCACTGGTGTAACAAAACCACCCTTCTCTTGGAGAGCAGAAAGTTTGGGATTTTAGCTGTGTAACTGGAGCCCTCACATGACACAGCTCTGCACACACATGCCCATTTCCCCTTATCTAGGAATGAACAGCAGAAAACTATTTTATGACCCAGACACTTTCTCATCAGCACTTTTTCCCAAGGGTCAGCACTCAGTCCTAAGGGCACAGTGTATCCTTGTCACGTAGGATGATATCCTGATCACACTTCAAAAAGGTGCTTTGTTTTAATAAAGTAAATTTAAATGTGAACCACAGCACACATCCAGGATCTCAGTATAGATTCAGTGTTTTAGTGCTGACTGTCACCAATTTACTGAGCAAGCCATGGGTTCCCCACCACAGCAATGGCCACTTGAGGAAAAAATAATGGGATGGATCCCACTACCCCTGGAGTCCTTCCATCCATCTCCCTTCAAAGTGTAATGCTGTCACTCGGTGGCAGCGTGCCATGGCCTCACCCTGCCCAGGGGGTGTCACCTTCTGACAGCAGACTGTCCCTCCCTGGGACCCCTCCTGGCCCCCCATCTCTCAGCAGCCCTGGGACACCCAGTCAGAGGGGGTTTGCATCCAACCAGCCCATCGTGACTGATCAGTAGAGAGGGAAAAATTGGGCATTCATAAAGTATGACTGCTAAACAATTCTCTGAGATATACACTGATGACATTTTAAACCCCAGTGCAAACACTACAAAATTCACAATACTCACTATATCAAAGCACACTGGAAAATGGATGTATTGCTTTTCTCTTGGAACTCGAATTTCTATATTATTAAAACAGTTTGGGAGGTGGGAGGAGGAACCTGATAGATTTAAGGTTTATACTTTTCTCCTAGTACATTGCCAGGAAGATAAAATATTTAGTGGCTTCATATTCCCTAACCATATTTTTGACAATATGCTTCATGCTCTATTTGCCACAAAAGTTGTGACACTGCAGTCGGTCTTCAAAGAATAAAGTATGCATTTGTCATGGCAAAAGATCCAAAAATCCCATTTTTTATTACCCTGCCATTGGTTAAGTCAAGCTCTGATAATTAGGATATTGGATATTTATGAGGAGCTATTCTGCCTTTATTACTGCTTTAGGTGGCTGTTGACAGATGCAGCAAGACAATTTACATTGATGTGTGAATTTGCCAGTATTTCAGTAATAATATCCAAGTCTAAGTCTATTAGAAAAAAAAGGTCCATATCTCACTCTTGGAATATATATTTCCAATTAATTCTGGTTTTGTAGCATTTCCTCTGGCATATGTCATTGAGGGTTTCTATCATTTGTTTGTTCTCTGATCGAACAGCAGCTCAAAATAAAGTCCAGAGGGTAACTGGATAAAAGCAGGTTATTAGATTAGAAAGGAGAATGAGCCACTACAATCTCCTGATCTGACCTGCTCAATAAACACGGGCTGGAGGACTCTCCCTCTGAATTGATCCCTGCTGCCATTACAGCACGGAGCAAGGAGGAGAGGGAAACTCCTTCCCTGCACCAAAACAGGGCTTGGCAGAGACTTGGTGACTCTTAGAGAGCGAGTCACCAGGGCCTGGATGGGTGAGGAGGGAAAGTGCAGCTCAGTGCCACTCTCTTTTCCCAATGCACTGCCTCAGTGAGTATTTTCACTTCTGAAATTTCACGTAAACTAGGACTGAACTCTGCTTTCAAATATTCACTTCTGTTTAGAGGATACAGGCTGCTGTACCTCTCACACCATGCTCTCTCAAGCTGCCCCTCATCTCCTTGCAACTGCAAACAATTATTTTTTTTCCTTTATCCCGAAGATTCAGCCTTACTATTGATGCTATGTGATAAAAGCTCACTGATCCATTCCCAGTTAATCTATGTCTATTCCACAAGCAAATGGTTCAATACTTCCTCTAATGATCTGCACATTTCAAATCTTCTTATGCCTGAGAAAGCTCCAGCAGAAGTTTATGGTAGCAGAACCATAAAATCAAGCATGGAGCAATATATAATTGCAGGAGACTACATGCTTGAGACCACTGATTTAAGCAGAACCGAGTAAAACCTCAGTGCCTTCAATTACAGGCACTTGAAATGTCCTGCCTGTCTCAAGCACTTCCAGGGAGGAGTGAGACAGAAGGGAAGCTTTATCATTACAGCCTTGGCATTTACTCACAACAACATCATGCACCTCTCCTGCTTATTGCCAACAATACTTCAGTGGCTCCTGGGAGTGATGCACCCCCAGAGACAAAAGGGAAATTTGACCCTCTTAGCTGAAATGACTCAAGGACCTCATATCACTCAAAAGGAGGCTGGGGAAAAAGGAGTAAAAAGCAGCTTTTTTCACCCTCAGTGAACCTCTGGAGGGTTTCTTAGTGCTAAGGAGGAAAGGGTGCTGCAAAAAGAAGGTGAAGAGCAGCAGTGCTGGCTTCTAAAGTGGGAAGTTCAGGGTAATTTATTCTAGCAACAGCATCTCTCTCCTCTTCTCCCCTTCACCAGCTCACCATTAATCCGCCAGGTCCTCCTTAGTCAAGGTGACAGAGGGAAAAGAAAGTTTTAAATCACATGTCCTTCCCCCAGCAAGGCAAATGAAGGCTGACCACTCTAAATAACTGTGTTTTATTAATAGGATATTTACAGCAGTTAATGATGCCTTGGCATTTTTTTTGTAATGGTCAACACTTTTTTTCCCCTGGAAAACTTTTAAATTAAGCCACATTTTTTGTTTTGCTCTGGCTTCCACCTGAAACACTCCTCTGGGTCAGAGATATTTACAACATGGATGGTTAGAAAACAGCTTAGAAGGAATAGGCAGGTGAAGAATAATACTGCTTCTAACCTGAGCTTTAATAGGTTTTCAGAGGGCTTTAATACATTTTTCCAAGTGTGGTGGTGAGTAGACTCCTTTGGCCTCGCTGACACCGCGCTCTAGCAGGCGAGGCAGGTGTGAAGGGGAACAGAGACACAGAGAAAGCAAAGAGCACCCTTTAACCTGACCATACAAGTTACACTTGAATAAGCTTTCCTCAGCTCTCAAGCTCTATCAAGTCCTCAAAGATTCTCCAAGCAAGAGAAAGAACAGAATGTAGGAAAGGAAGACTCACCAGGAGAAAGCTCCACTTTAAGTGATTTGGTTTATTCATAACAGCCAGCCTTACTGTGGCCACACAAAGGACAATGCAAGGGCTCTGTTATTGCTGCCTCTCTGTAATATATTTCTTTTGCATTAATTTTCCTGATCACATAAGTTATCATAGCAAGAGAGCAGATTTTGTTCTTATGCTGTCTCTTCTCCTTCCTTAGACAGGAATAAGATGGGCAAGTCAGAAGCTGTGGCCAGTGTTAGAAAGTGTAGTCACACCCAGGTATGCCCTTAACCAAGAAAACATCACAAAACTAGTGGCAAAACCACATTTCATGTGGGAGCTGTTAGAACCCAATGGTAGTGCAGCAAATGCATCTCAGAGATCAATAAGGAACAAATAATTGTGACACAAAGCAAAGCATCACCACTGGGACTCTACCTGCCTCCTCAAGGCTGAAGCCCCCATTAAATGCAGAGTGTCAGGAAGATGCCCAGTGAGTTACTGCTTCCTGAGGTCCATGATATTACACATTAGGTGCCCAAATTGGAGGAAGACTGAAATGAGGTTAAAGCTGTTAAGCCTCAAAGACATGGGAAAGTCTATTCACAAAGCTGGAGGAAGAGCAGGAGAAATTAAAAGGAATAGAGTAGAAGTTGTTTCCTGTGAGTTTTGGCCTGCAGAAGTACCTGTGGAAGAGGAGGTTGTAAAGGCTCCTTCTAGCTAGCAGACAGGATTTTTCTCCTAGTATGAGAAAAACCAATATAAGACATGTTTTTAAATAAAGTAATTTATTAAAGTTAGTTTTTCTTTTACACCTGATTAGACCAAAAAGCCTCATCTGAAAGAGGTTTTGACAGCGCTTGGATCTCATGAACAGCACATCAATTGGCTACATGTTGAATTTAACAAAATAAAGCCAAGTTCAAAGCTCTGCAGACATGCACAGCAAGGAGCAGGGCTGCCAGAACACCACCTGTGGGTGAGCAGTCCATGGGGACCACATCCCTGTGTACACAGCACAGCTGGCACCTGGGAGCCCCAGCAGCACTCTGCTCTGCTGAGCTGCAGCACGTGCAGCCCTCAGTGCTGGTTTTGTTGTTTTTATGCAGGCAAATATATACATGGCACTAATAGCAAGAGATTAGCATAATTTCTCAGTATTCAAGATTGCTGTCTTATAGCTCCCATCTTCCAGAGGGAAACTCAGCCTGCAGCCATGAGATATGCCAGGAGCAGTGGATTTTGATCACAGCATTCAGGCACGAAGCACTAATGTCTTCTTTTTCACTGGTTATTCCATCTTTTGTTGTAAAATCCTAACTTGTACTCATTCAGCACATTCTGTTGGACAGTTTGTGCCCAGCCTGAGCCCACCCAGTGGGAGCACCAAGGGCACTGTGAGCCCTGAAGAGCTCATGTATAAGAGCTTTTGTCACTAATTTTGTGATGTTTCCTTGGTTAAGGGATTACCTGGGTGTGACTGCACTTTCTAACACTGGCCACTGCTTCTGACTTGCCCATCTTATTCCTGTCAATGGGAGGAGAAGAAGCAGCATAAGAGCGACAGGGGATGAGCCAGCAGGTGCCTCCTGCAGGCCCCCAGGCTCTGCAGAGCTGCAGTCCTGACAGTGATGCACTGAGGTCTCCAAGGCAAGCTAAACATCCACCCGTTCCTCCAACAGGAAATCTGAAATCCACCCTGCGAGGCACGGGGCAGAAACTGCTTAATTCTGCAAGGAGACTCAGTCATTGCTGGGAGGTGCCAAAATTGAGCAGCCACAAGCTCCTGCAGCCCAGAACTCAGGCTGGCTGCTGCTGGAGGCATGCGAGGGAGGGAGGAGCAGCCACTCCGCTCCCAGCCCCTCTCTGGCTCTGCCTGGGATAATGCCAGCGTTTGCATTTAACCCCTTTCTGACCTCTGTGTAAAATGAAGGTGCCTGGAAGCAAAGCAGAAATAGTAATGAAACAGTTCATTGCTCAGTTCACAGTAAGCAAGGACATCAGAAACTTTCACTACAGAAGGCAGCAGCTACAGTCAGATCAGTCTATTTGATGTTTGAATTAGAGGTTAAGGGCGGAGGAAAAGGAGACTCTCGTTGTTTGTGATAAAACTCATCCTTCTCTCTGGATACTGCTAAGCCATCCCTGGCAGGGATGGACTTTCATCCCTGGCTCAGACTTCTGAAGAACAAATCTTTTTGCATTTTGAATGCACCAGATGGTATGCCTTTACAAAACTGGCCTCCAGGGAAGATACCTCTAAAATCCCTTCCTGCAAGGACTTCGCTCTCTCCCGCCTCCCCCCCAAATTACTCAGTCCAGGCTCTGTGTAATGTGGGACAGAAGCATCTGCCTTTCCTTTGGCAATTGCATTGTGTTATGCTATTAAGAAATATGCCCAATCTGCTTTCTTTTCAGCTCAGTATATTGTACTTCTCCTAGATTGATGGATACCTCAGACCAAATAGTTCTGCATGGCCTAGGCTGGGGTAATTGGATTACATTTATGTGAAACCCAGACTTTCTCAGGGGTGATTTTCTTTTTCAGACTGCCATTAGAGTCCCAAGGAAACCAAGTACAAAAGCCTAAACTAATCTCACATTAAACGGGATTTTTTTTTGATCGAGTTGCACAGGGCAGTTGACTTTTAATAGGAATTCCACATCTAAGAGACTAAAAAAATCCCCAAACTCCTAACCCCAAGGGAAGGACTTCAAACCATGAGAAATGAGGAAATCTGCACTAATGCCCACACAAGTTCTCGGGCTCACCCTGCTGTGCCCATGGAAGCTGGCAGCTGATAATTCACACAGTGGCAAAATCCAGGGTAATTGCCTCTACTGTAACAAACAAAACACACTTACAAAGAGTCTGGAATCACTTGAATGGATACTGTGGCCAAGGATTCGTTTGGATGTGCCTGTGAGGACACACAGGGCACAACCAAACCTGCCCAGTGAGAAAGTGCAGCAACTACTCCTCATTCCCAGCAGAGGGGTATCCTCACAGCACCTGGATCTGCACCCTGTGGCTGGCCCAGGACCAAGGGGATTTCTGTGAACTCTGTGATTTCCAAAGTGTAAATAACCATTTTGTCCTCTGACAGGATTTTGTTAGTATTTCCCAAGGGAGAAGATATTCTTGCTTGAAAATACAATTCAGAAAACGCTTTCAAGGCTACTCTGAAGCAGAGGGGAGAACATTCTTTCACAGACATGAGGGGTATTAACTATTTTCCATTATCTTACTAATTGTCTCGTAACATCCCAGCAGCATTTATTTTTCTTAGTGCAATGCAACTGAATTACATCTGAATGGGGAGTAATTAAACTAGTTAGCTCTTTTTATTTTGTCTCCCTTGCAGACGCAGACCTAATTTGGGTTCATCTTGAATGCTGTTGCTATAATATCAGCTGCACTTGGAGCTGAACAACAGAGGACGTGGAGTAGCAGTTTAACCTGCAGGGCAATTTGGGAAAAGAAACACGGAAAAATCCCAGATAAATGGAATCAGAAAGGCTCCTCTGATTGGATTAGTATCTTTGCCTTCAGAGCACAAGACCTGCAGCAGGGAAGCTATGGATCGTGTCTCAGAAATTAGCTAATTTGTAGTTTTTTGCCTGTGCTCGTAGCCTAGACCAGAAGCAGTGATGGAGCCTGCAAAGAGAGTGATCAGGAGGGGGGAATGAGCCCAGAAATGGATGCAGAGATGTCACAGAAGTGTCACAGCAGGCTGAGAGCTGTGGGCAGCTCCAGCTCCCCTCTGCCACCCCACACTGCACAGGTGCCTCCTGCTGGGGGTGCAGGCAGTGACCAGAGCCCAGCCTTGCCTCAAGTGCTCAATGAGGTGCTGGTTTAAAGCAGGTCTTACACTGCAGTGAAAGGTCACTCTGCTCAGCTGCTGGCCCTGGGAGAGCCCCAGTGACAGCACTTCTCCTTCATCTCCCCTCTGACAGAGGCGTTTTCTGGGTGGCTCCCCAATCTCCCAAGGACAAATGAGCCCTCAGTGGCTGCCTGTGCTGGCTGAGCTGCCCCACTTGCACACACTGGGTTTTCCTGGTGTGGCTTGGGGCACCCCCAGCACTCTCACAGATTTTTCCTTGTGAGGGTGTGACATCTTTCAGCTTGGATTTCTTTTCCCTCTTGGCATCACTGAGTTTGTCACTCAGTCAATGGTTGATGTCATTTTTATGTTTGGGGAGGAAATTAGTCAGAGCTCAAGGATAAAACAGCAGTGATTTCTGGTACCCACAGGTACCAGAGAAATGACATTATTGTGTATTTGTGGCAGTTAAGATGTGTCACCACGGATGTGCCACAACCCTGAGAGCCCCAAAACTAGGCTGTGCCCTCAGCTCTTCCTTCTCTCTGCCCTAGTTGGGTTTGCTGTTTATGGGGTGGGAGGAACAGGGCACACCTCAACTGTTGATTCTGCAAATGAGAAAATACCTTTCAGCTTTATCTCCCTGACATACTTGAGGCTTCGTTTTCCCAAGTGGTGAACTACTTTGTGATCAATGTTTGTGACCAAAATAACCAACAAAATGGTTGGTATAAATACCTCTTGTTTGATGAGGAAAAAAAACCCCTCCCCACCTCCCATCCCTTTCCTTCCTGCTCCCTCCCTGTAACTGCCTGGTCACCCCACACTCAGCCCCACTTCAGATAATAATAGGGAATAGAGAAACACAGGAGGAAGGACAGGATGAGAACTAAAACACTGAAGAAATGGAAGAAATTACTTCTTTCATCAGGATATTTTCTACCGAAAACAGACAGAGATTTTTTTCTTTTTTGGATTTTAAGGACAGCCCTTGAGCTCAAGACTAGAGCTCAAATGAGAATCAGGGAGAGTTGGTTTTAAATCAATCTGTTAAAATCCATTCCAGAATAAGCTGCTTACATGGGCTGTACAAGTAATGTATAAATGGGAAGAAGGAAAATCCAGCACTGGAAGTCATAGGAAGAAGCTTGTTGGACCGTGCATACCTTATTAAAAAAAACAGGATGTAGAAAGTAACTAGCCCAGCAAATTGCTTTTGGTTTAAATGTGGTGTTTCTAAATTTGCTCCAAACTGAAAAACCCCTGTTAATTTAAAACATTCTTCTTAAAACCGAGCAACAAAACAAACTCAGTCTTACGTGGTGAAGATACATAGCTTGGTATCATTAAGAATATTTTCTGTAAGAAATAGAGCAATATGACAGTGAATGTATCATTGACAAATTTACCTATAGATCTGTATTATGACAAGCATAAAAATCTATCTAGACTACAATACAGCTCTTCATAATAGGTTTTGATAGCTGAATATATAGAAGCTGTCATGAATACGAATGGAGGGAAACCTGCTTTCCAGCTATTCTGCATCACAAATCTTTTTGTGTGTCACTGAAATAATTTCTGCTGCTTTTTACAAGAAAAGAAAAAGATACTGGGAATGTGCTTCTTTTTCCAGCTACATCATTTGAAGCTCCCATCCAATTTTTCTATAGCAAAAGCACAGAGAACCTGAGGGCAGAGTCCCTGAGTGTAAGGGCTACATATTTAGCAAAGTTATTGCTAGTAAACATGTTTATTTCACAGGGTGTAAAGAACAAAACTTACATTGTTAAATATAACTGTAGTGATGGTGTCATTGGGACAGAACAACTTAAGGTAGGGGCTGGGGGAATTAAATTTAATCCTATTTTCTTTTTATTTTGGGTGAAGAAGGAAGAAAAGAATTTGCTACTGCTGAGCAGCAAGAAAACTGCAGTTCCATAACTGTGAAGTAGCTGAAAGTAGCTATCATTTTAGAACCCTAATTACAAGCAAGTGAAATAAAAAAATAAGGCTGGCCATACTGTAAGCAAAATGTATGCATGCACTTTGGTGTGTGGTGCTGAGGCATGGAAAAATTGTTTTAAAAAGAAAAATCTTCACTGGTTTTCCAAAAGAAACAGAGGCAGCTGGACAGCAGGATAAAAATCTGAAGTTGTAAAAGCTTTAGTTGAACTCAGAATCCAGACTTATGAAAGGAATAAAATCTTTACTATGCTGTGGATGGGCAATTTCCCATAAAGAAAATCTTCTCCTGTCCAGTGCTTTCTGTTATTAATGCTTACTGTGTTTCAGATTATCTTCATCTGTAACCCTTTAGAAGTAAAACAGCTTTATGAAGCTGGCACCTCTTTCTCTAACCAGAGAATTAAAAAATTCCTCTTAGGCTGGGCTCCAAAACCAGAGTGCTGACAGTATTAGCCCTTCCTCAATCACACTGTGCACACACCTCTGGACAACAGACTTGGGGCTGTTTTCAGGCAACTGTCCTGCCTGCTGGAGGAAGAGCACAAGAGCCATAAAAAACCCTGTTATGGCTGGGATGTAAGAGAGAGCCATGGATTTTATGCACATAACACATTCCTGGCTTATAGCGTTTTATAAGCTACAAAGAGGATGTTGTCTTTGAAGCATAAAGTGGTGGACACTTGGCAGTCACTTTTGGTCTTATGGGCATCCAAGGGGAAAACAACCTCTGCCAAATTGAGTTGGTTGTCAATTGGCTGATGAGAAGCTCAAAATTACCCCAAGATGAGCACTTCCAGCCCAGAAAGCCCAAACATCCTGGGCTGCATCAAAAGAAGCATGAGCAGCAGGGCGAGGGAGGTGATCCTGCCCCTCTACTCCACTCCCATGAGACCCCACCTGGAGCTCTGGGGCTCCAGCATCAGAAGGATGTGGGGTTCTTGGAGTGATTCTAGAGAAACACAAAGAAAATCAAAGCATTTTGGTTTTCTTTGTAACCTGGTCCGACAGTCTAATGCTGGGTGTCCCTGCCCATAGCAGACAGTTGAAAAGAGAGGTCCATTACAACCCAAAACATTCCACAATTCTATGAAATCACAGCCTATATAATCACATTTTCTACAAATAAACTATAAAATTAAAGGCAGGGAAGACTTCAAAGAAATTCCATGTATTATCTGCAGGTACATACCCATACATTGCTATTCAGCCAGCTGGGGAGAAAGAGATTGCAGGTAGGGCAAAAAGGAAGACCAGTCTCCAAAAATTGTTTAATTACTCATTTTTGGACTCAAATCAAGTGCCATGAGTAAACTGCATGCCTTTATCCCATTTAGAGATCTCATGTGTTTGTTCATTGCTGATTGACCTAGAGCTGGCATATTGGTGGGAGAGAAAGGAGGGGAAAGGGGAGAGAGGTTTCAGCTTTATTTCTTCACCTATGGATATCATGGGCTCAGAAAACCTGCACTATTAGCATCAGATGATGGTCTTTTCAAAAGTCCAAAGTATGTGTGCAGCAGGCATTAAAGTGACACATCAGTCCCAGAAGTGGCTGTTCCTGTGGAGTGAGGTGTGCCTGAATTAAACTGCACGGTCTCTTCACTCTCTTAATTCCATCACATTCCTTTGCACATGGAACTGCACATTAGAAATTGTCCAACTCAGGATACTCTATAGTTCTGTGGTTCCATAAGGCCTGCACTCCACGTGCCACGGGAGTTTACCCTCCTAAATGCATAAAGTTTAATGCACCAGTGTGTCTGAATGAGCAGCTCTGTGAGCAAACAAAGCTGCAGGCTGTCCCTGCATTACTCCAAGACACAATCAGACAAAACAGGCTCACCCAGGAGAGCTGCAGTCAGTCCATTTGGAAATACAACTGCCCATCAATGACAAGCCAGGGACTCTCTAAAGCAAATAGTTGGGCTATTGCTCAGACTCAAGATGGAAAAAAAAAAAAAAGCCTCCCAACAGCTCCATGCTCAAATGAAACAGAGGAAGTGCTTAAAGCAGAAAAGTCCCACATCTAAAAGAGATAAAAATGAAGACTCTTCAAATGCAGATCAGGGAGAGATGAGGTTTTGTAACACTGCCAAGGGAAAAATACAAACGGGTTGCACTTCAGAGCCTCAGCACAAGTTCTGTTAAGGAGTTTTCTTCAGAGAAGCAAAGCCTTTGTCTAGTCTAATCTGCAAATACACAGAAGTCATTTTTCCTCTGAGCAGCTACAAGCTGGTGCAAATAATCCTCTTCATCTTCCAACACCAGCACCAGAGGTGGCTGACAATGAATGTCTACTAGCAGCACTTCTTGCTACTCAAATCCATCTGCCTTTGGCAGCTTACTGCAGCTCATTTTCATCTAGTAACCCATGATCAACATCTTAAAAAATGCAACACATGTTGGAGCTCCTGGTAATGAACTCTTCAAACATAAATAATTGCTGTTACAATGAAGATTCTTGCATGTGCATTTTCAGGAAATGCTGAAACTTGCTACACAGTTGTCGTGAAGCCTCTGGTTCTCAGTAGCAGCTGGGCCACTCTTCTACTGTAAATAAACATTTCTTATCTAGTTTCAAAATATTTGGTACATGCACTTACAATGTAACTGCTCTGTTAATAAACATTAGAGATCAACTTTATATGTCAAATTTCCTTCTCACCATTCTTTCTGGCTCTATGTAGATTTTGTATGTTTTGACATAGAAATTATTTGTTCTTGTCTGTACAGTGCACAGACAGCAGGACCTGGTCTCAGACTGGGCTCCAAAACACTGTTTTGTGATAAATAAACTACCAGTTACATCACTGAAGTACCCATTTATATTACTCAGTACTGCTTCTGCTAATTCAGGAGAGGCTGCCTGATGTCATTGTTCTCTGAAGCTGGTGGTTCTAAATGAGGAGCATACAGGTGCTTTGAATTTTTTTTAACTTGTTATTATGGCATAATAGGTTGCTTGCAGATTTAAATTTTATTCATGAATTGTCTGCACACCTGTAAAACGTAGAAGATTTATTTTAACTTGTCTTTTTACAACTGGTCTGAGGATGAAATGCAACATTGCTATAAAGTTCACCAGCTGCAGAATTTTTCTTCTTCTGTCCCATAATACTCCTTAGATGAGGTTCAAGTGCATTAGCAGGGAAGTTTCAGAGCAGATTCTTTTTTATTTTCCCCCAGATTTTAAGTGGTGTATGTTCCTCCCTGGGTACCTACACAGAACTTGCAAATACTAATGAGAGCTGTGTGTGTGCTCCTGTGGGAAGCTAAACCTGATACTGAAACTCTGCTCTGCTAGGTGCTCATGTCAACAGTTTCATTTGTTTTGGCTAGAGGTGCCTATGATTTAGTCATTAATCCCAAAATAGAATTTTTGCACTGAAGTGATAGTTAATCTAAAATGGTGCCACTACATTTAAATTAATAATATTGTGTTTAAGAATCTCATAGTTTATTTTCCTCCACACAAAATTTTACCCACCTTTAGGGATGACTAGCATGTGGAAATAAAGTGCTCCCAGCCCAAAGAATACTCCAATTATACCTTAAATTATGTAAACCTAGTTTAGTACTTTTTAACCAGGTTAAAGGTATTTCTGTCCAACAGGCAGGTTATTATAGTTTTAAAAAGGGACAGCAAGGAACAAGCCTGAAAAATCTCCACACCCTCACAGCTCCTGAACACCTCCAACTGCAGCCAGAGCCAGTTCACTTTTCTGCCTGTCTTTCCACACCCTGAGGACAGGTGGCTGGAGAGAAAAGAAGATGCAATTTTTGCAAGGATGGACCTAGAGAGAGCAACTTAACCTGCTTGGCATTACTAACAGCACAGCCTCTACAGGCAAGTGGGAAATAAATTCTCATTAGCCCAAAACAGCAGGTAAGGCTAAAGCACACAGGCCACTTTATGATGATTTGCTAGAAAATAACTGTCAGCCAAAGCACCCTGATCCACCTGGTGTCACAAACCAGTAAAGTGGCTTCACCCATGTTAAATTTTATGTGAAAAACTGTTTTGTTTTGCTCAAGCTATCAATTTCTAATTTAATTATGCTGATTATTGAATTTTACTTGTGCAAACACAAATTGTCAATACATTATTTCGTGCCTAAGGATTTTAGGTCCTTTCCTGTAGGACGATGCATCACAGTTTATTGAATATCTATAGCATTGACCAATTTTTTTTCTTTGCCTGTATACCAGAATTACTTATTGTAAAAAACTTATTTTAAAACTTCGATGATGACAAAGATATGTCCCCAATGTTATTTCAAGGATACACTCAAAAAGCCCCCAAACTTTTAGTAATAAATAAGTTGCATGTTCATGGGATAGAAAGCAGAATAATTACTCAACTGCTTTAAATAAATTGTGGTACCCTAATGCTAATCAGCTTTAGTAACCTCAAAAAAAAGGAAGTGAATGTACATTCATTTATATTCATTAACTAGGCAGGTTTTCTATTTCAGGAAAGCAGAAGGGTTATCATGAGACTTTTGTTTCTGTTCCTCCCATAGAACATCAGTCTTTGGATCAAAAGCATGATGTTTCACTTTAAACAGATTTTTTCATGCCTCAGAATTTTCTCCTCAAAACCACATTGAGCAAAAATGATCAGAACCATCGATACATTAAAATAGTAGGAAAATTAAATAAAGATTTGAACCCTAGGGACACTTGGCTTTCTCAGTGCTGCTTCAAGTGATAAAGAATTTGAAAATTGTGATGTAAAGATGGCAATTATTCCTGGCCTGAAATGACTTGAAAGCAGAGTTCAGTAGAGTTCAGCCAGCAAGACTTTTGTCACCCACAGTCCAAAATGGTTTTAGCCCTACTGAATTCAGGGTGATGCTCTGCAGTGAACACTGACAAGCGTGGTGTTTGCCCCACTCTCCAGGCTCTTGGGGCTTTTGCTGGACAGGTCTTTTCCCAAAAAGTGCCTGATTCTGCTTAAAGACTAAACCAAACAAGCCAAAACCCCACCCTGCAGCTCAGTGAGAGCATGGCAAGTGGATTGCTGAGAATGGCCACCCCAATCAGTCAACACTCCCGTGTAAATATGTTTATACACACATCTGGGGTGTCTGTGGACACAGACCATTCCAGCACTCCCTGGTGTCAAAAAGTCACACTTTGTGGCTTCCCTGAGGGAAGCAGAGATGGTCTATCTCTCAGCTGGCTGCTTCCTTTGAGCTGACTCCAGGTACTGGGCCTTGCATGCCAAGGTCAAATGCCACAACATGAATACACTTCATGGGAGGGTTTGCTAATCAGAGAGTAAAATATTCCTTCAATACAAGAGGAAAACCCAGGTCATCTTGGCTTCTCTTGAGCCATTCAGTGCAGCTGACCAACTGCTTTCTTCTGCAGGACAGGCTAGTGGGCAAGAGAGGCAAGGAGCACACCATAAACTCACTTTCAGAGTGAGAAAAACCCCCTTCCCAATGACTGCTTTGTGTTCTAAGGCAAAGAGAATGAGAAAATGAAGCATCAGGAGACATCACAGAAAAATAGACATTTTCCTCTTGTCTTTGTGGTTCTTAATTTGGGGGGTGGAGGGGTGCTTTGTTTTGGTTGGTTCATTTGGTTTGGGTTTTGGGGGTTATTTTTGTTATTTTTAAGGCACCTCTTCATTAGAATGTAGCAGAGCACCCTGCTATGGATGAAGCACAGTGGCCAAGGGGTCAGGCTGTCAGTTTCAAGTAATATAAGACAATTCAAGTGAAAAGTGATATATCTGAAAGACAGAAAATAAAATGCAGAGCTTTATTACCAAGAAGGTGAACCAGAAAATAGCATACAGAAAGAAATTACAGGCAATTCAGTAGTAAGGAGAGAGGGAAATTCACCTAAGCACTGCCATGGACAGGAGTCCCAGCCAGGGCTCAGACTACATAATGAGAAGGACTTTTCCCTAAGACTACTTGGACCAACATCAAATATCTTTAATTTCCACTGATGCCTATTAAATTGAATTAATGCAGTGGAGCTGTCTCATACCCCAAAAGGGCCCCTGGCACATGTTCCAGCTCGAAGAGCAGAGCATTCCTGTCTGGTTTCCATTCCCATCAGAAACATCAGTGTTTCATGGAAGGCTTGCAGGAGCCCACTGTGGCTCCCTGACACTGCCATGCAAGCTGCCTTCCTCCTGACATCTTAACAAATTCAGGCACAATTCTTCACCTTGATTGTTAAAGACTAAAACCAAAACAACCGTAATCAATTACGGCATTCAAGGCCCAGGAGGAAATTTCAAAGAGAGCTCTCAAGGTCAGGGATTCAGTGGGAATAGATCCTTGCTATTCCCAAGCAAGGGAATAGAGGGACAAGAGGCAGAGCTTCCCTGAGCTGGTGGCTGCATCTGCAGGAGAATGCACCACGTGCATTTTCAGCACGTCAGAGCAGCAAACAGGAACACGTGGAGCTGATTGGCAGCACACAGAAGGGTTAACCCTCAATTCCATGGCAGAACTTAACCCAAATAAGGTCTATGATATCGAGTCTGAAGGGAACAGAAATCAATTCTGGTTCCCGTGGGTAGGATTTCACCACTTGATTAGAGAAAGAAATGAATCTTTAAAGCATACTTACAGGAAAGGTATTTTCCATTTGCATGAAAGATGGGGATGGCTGCATCCCAAGTTAATGAAATCAAGTCTTCTGTGCCTGTTTGAGGATTTCATCTATTTGAATTATGCAAATATCAAATATAGCTTCATTGTATAAAACTTCAAAATGAGAATGCTATCCCTAAATCCATGGGGGCCAAAATTATATCCTCACTTCCCAGACTTAACATTGTTTCATTGAAGGCCAGAAAGAGGTTGTGAGTTTGTCCTACAGCATTGTGTTCCAGCTGTGACAGTCAATTTAGAGGACATTCCTGCCTGTCAGCAAATAAACATTAAGTCATTTCAAATTTCACCTCCATTTGATAAGGTTAAAGCAATTCTCTCTAGGAGATAGGGGCTCAGAGGCAGGGTTTTGAGTGGCAGTCATCAGGCACAGGGAGGCTGACAGCCACGTGGGCTTGGAGCAGGGCACCAGGGCAGCCTGGCAGAGTGCATCTGGGCAGCAAGAGGAGGAGCAGCACAGGGATATCTTACCCCTGATTCACAGAGCAAAACATGCAGGAAATGGTTCCTTCACCTACAGGCAGAGATCTGGATGTGCACCAAGGGGGACTTGTGTGGTCCCAGGCCACCTTTCTCAAAGTTTCCTTTTGGCAAAAGGTTCATCTGAAATGTTCAGCTTGCTTAGGCTTGCTGGACCTTATAAGTTCAGCATCTCCCAAAGGAGGATACAGAGCCACACAGGCCACACCAAGGAGGACCAAACATGACTTTTCCATTCCAGTCTTTTCCTTCCAAACCAGCAGAGTGCTTGGCATTATGGCCAGAGATGTGTCTCCACTCCCAGCACAGGCAACCACACCACAGACCTGCAGAAATGGTCACATTCTGTACCCAGAAACTGAATGAGCTGGGTCCCAGTCTCTGCTTGGAAAACTGTCCCTGGCCATGTCCTTCTCATTATTAGAAATTTTCTCAGTTCTGTCTGTACTCATTCATGGCCCCTATAGACCTATTAGTTCTTGTGCCAATGCTCTCATTTAGATCAATGCAGAGAACATGGCAGTATTTTGTAATATCAGTGTTTGCATTTAGGAAACATTGTAGGACAATGCTTCCTAAATTGTCTATATGTTCTTAGTAATAGAAAAGAATGTATTCAGATGTTGGCTTGGACCAGGAGACAAATAGAAAGGGGACATTTGAATTCCAAGACACTATCAAAAAGCTTTTTAGAATTCAGTAGATGTGTACATGAGCAGAGGGAGGAAAAGGGAAGGGAATCCAGCCAATGGAAAGCTTCAGTCTCCAGACATTAACTTGAAACAATGAGTTCCCAAGGCTGCCTCCAAGTACACCAGGTGGGGAAAAATTTCCAAGAAAGGGCACAAGGGAAGCACTGAAGGCAAGAAGAGGAGCACAGTCACAAACCTCCACAGGCACAGACACTGCTCCAGCTGAGGGGGTGGCTCTTTGTGCTGTGCCCACCAGACCAGCAGTTTCAGAAGAACTTTCTCATTTTGCCCTTCTATTGCTGTTTTTTGGTTGGTTCTTTTTATAGCAAATCTAGAGTCAGCATGGATTTAAAGCTCTTTAAATGTGGACTTAATTAAGGGTAGTACAACTTTCAGACTTAATTCTCTAAGCTGAAGAGGAAGGTGTGCAGGCTGGAGGGAACATTCTTGCTCTGCAACTGTAGGCAATTGCAAACTGCTTGACATAACCTGACTTAGGCTGGGCTCCTTGGGCAGTGTCTGAACATGTTGACATGCCAGGCTTAACCCATTGCACAGTGAGATCAGACTGATTGTGCCCAGAGTCACTCTGCATACAGCTGTTTCTCAATCCCTTCTGCAAGGTTTCCAAACCAGGGTACAAACCAGATCTTCCTCTTTCCTTGGCACTCACTGCCCCACTGTACTTACAGATAAATCACAGCCAGCTGAATTCTTCTGTTTGCTACATTAAACAATGCAACCTCTTTTTAGCTTCTGTTAAAGATCTGTCTCTCCATTCTCCAACCACTTTGGTAGCCTTTTTTTCCTCTAACCTCAATATGGGTAGTTACACATTGCATTTTTTCAAAAGTTCAAGTTTAAAAATAAATCTATTCTAAACCATTAAACTTCAGTAGCTAAGTTACTCCTCTAGAATCATCATCCAAGATTTCAAAAGTTTGTGTATCTCTGAAAATGCCAATATGTGCTTTTGCACACTTTGGCAGAAGCTGGTGCCATCATCACTAGCACTAAGGCTTAGGTATTTTGGCTTTCGAGACAAAACAATCCCTTAAACACCATCTTATGAACACCTGTGACAACCCATTTTACCCATTTTAGACAAGCACTTCTTTGAAGCAATCAGAAAGGTCTGTTGAGTAAATTTGTGACAGAAAGTCAGGCAGCTTTTAGCAATTTCCCTGTCTGAAGTACAAGGGCAAGCACCAGCGTGCTTGCTTTTGACTTCTGTTTGACCTTCATCACACAACACTGGTTCTTATCTCATGGTAAAAACCTGACATGTTAAAAGTTGTGTTCACAAGAAAGACTGTTTGAATATCTGTGTACTCTGTTGCTGACGTACTGCAACCTTTAGCTACCTTAAAAGTTTTATTCTGATTTTTGGTTCAGTCGTAGCAGATTCAAGAACACTCTTCTATAGAAATATTTAAGCATTACTAAGAGATTCAGCTGGTGAGGACCTTCATTCTCAGTGTCTTTATAGGACAAATGTCAGCTTTCTTTTCAAACTCAGGGAGCTCCAAAGTTGTCTTTATTGGAGAGAGAGACAATGTGAGGCACAGGAATTGTAACATCTGCAAGTACTGGAGCTTATCAAATGAGACACATTTTTGTGTACACACAACAGAGGTAAGTAACACACCCAGAAATTAGCACCTTTTTTTTTCTTAAAAAATTTAGATATTAGGGGCAGAAGGATGTGGGGAAAAAATAACCAAAATTTGAGGGAGAGCATTTCACTCCCTTTTTTTTCTCTTGTCTACTCAAAATTTTTGTTCTACCATCTTAAAAAGCTCATGTTCCTGTTCCTGGCTGAAGGCCAGGTTATGCATATACAGAAAGTATCATATTAAAAGCAGACATACTGGGACAGACCTAGGAGTGCTCGTTAATTTCTCTCTGTGATGATCCCACATAGAGATCTGCAGGAGAAGGACCAAGGGATTTTCCTGTTCTATTCACACCAAGGTCTTGGCAGCCAACAGTATCAGGAGCTTCTAGAGTCGAGATTATATCTTGTTCTTGTCAGCACTATCCTTCAAGGTTATATTTAACCTCTTTTATGATCTCATTTTTACATCTGGCTTCCACAACAGCAAGTTTTACAATTTAAATTTTGTGCCTTGGGGTAAAAGGACTATAGTAATTGCAGTTACAGCAGTCTAATAGAAGGCATAGGTATATACTGAACCCCAGGAATTTGGTTATGAAGGAGCAATCAAGCAAGTCTTCTAATATTTCTTCAAACCAAAATCATCTTCAGCAGCACCATACCAGACACACCACGAAAAGTCTGGGCATGAGGTGGCTGCTCGTTTATCTGGGTAAGACAATCATTACACTGAACAAAAAGCAAGCTGGCAATAATATATGGAGAAGCAAATCAAGGTGGATTTGCAGAAATGCTGCATGAACAGGGACAAAATATTTACACTACCCTCTGAAAGGGGCTGAGCCCTTTTGCAAGGTTGAGCTAGAGCTTGGAGCAGATGCTGCCTAATCAAACATGGGATAAGAAAGCCATTTACACTGAGGACAAGGATGGATAGCTAAGAAATGTTATCTTCTCTAATGAACCCCTGTTGTTTTTATACTGATGATTAAAGTTTAGTTTCCTGGTAATTGTTACACATGTGCCCCTGTTTGCAGGTGGTTGTCAAGTGCTTTCTGAGCACTCACAGAACTCTCCCTGCCTGCTTCTGTAACAACATCCACATGCTGATGGATCCCCAACTCTAACCTTATATCTGCATTTCAACTTAAATTCCTTATTCTAAAAATTGATAAGGACAAGAATGCTGGGTGCTTTTAAGAGGGAATTAATGCAACAATGAGAGGCTTACAGACAGCTTAAGAGGAAACATGAAAAAGTTAGCTCATTGCAGTACCTCTTTCTCAGTTTCACCTTTCCTTGAAAGTCACAATTCATAAGATTAAAAGGTTCTTGGCAGACTCATTTCATCCATAATATTCTGGCCTTGGTATTACTCATCCATGAATAGCAGAGATCAGAAGAATAACTGCTTTCTCACCTAAGCAGTATAAGCATGCTTATGATACCCTCAAAAAAGGCTGGAAAACTGCTACAGCACATTGTGCCAAATAGAATTTGAAATCTGTTTATCTTCAGTGGTTTAGGAGCCCACCTGCTACAACGAAAGGGAAGAAGTCTTTAAGACATTGGTCAGTTCTCAATTTCTTACTGAGAAATGTTCCCTCCAGTAAACCAAGAAGTTATGTAGGACAATCACAGAGCCATGGAATGATTTGGGTTGGAAGGGACTGTAAAGCTCATCTTGCTTCAAACCCCTGCCATGGACAGGGACACCTTCCATCAGACCAGGCTGCTCCAAGCCCTGTCTAACCTGGCCTTGGACACTTGTCCAAGTCCCTTTGGAAGACATCCTGTCCTCCAGCTTGGTGTCATCTGCAGATGTGCTGAGGGTGCACTCAGTGTGACACTCTGTGTCATTAAGATAATAAATAACAAAATTGAAAGCTTCACTAACAAATGCACAGATATTAAAACTCTTCCCCATTAAAATTCACAGGCTTGCAATCATTGTTAAAAGATAATGGCCCCAACATCAGATAGGAAAACAAAAGATTTAATTACAGGAACTGTGGTATAATTTGAATATGAAAAAACAAAGGATTAGATAATGCATTTAGCTTTCACAGGTGAAGATTCCAATAAATTATCTGTGAACTTCCCACAAATGACTCCTACCTACCGAAACTGGGGAGTTGCAAGAGCAATCTGCATTTGAGATGGCATCTTGCTCAGAAGAGAGAGCAAGAAAACAGAGAAACTGGGAAATTAATGCTTAAGACAATAACCTCTTGACCAAAAAATAAGGGCAGTAGAAGTTAATCCACTTCATACCTGTAGCAACAGCTGTGTTTCCCCACTTTGAGAGAAATAAATCTTCCTGCTTTCTTATCCACTCTAAAGAAAGATACTTCCCAAGGCTTCTTCTGGAAAGAAAACATGTCTTGGGGAGTTTGCCATGATACAGGGTGTTTTTTCAGAAGCTGAGGTGGCACAGCCTGTCCTCAACTCCAAAGGCAGCAGTCCCCTGCCTGTTTCTTGGCTCAGGTTGCACAGTGAGGGATATTGCCTGAACTTCCCTAATTCCTTCTCTTAGCATTTACCTAGGAGTGCCAGAAGAACCAAGGGCCACTGGGTTTATTAACTACAGCTTGTGAGAAAGAAAGAAAGAGAGAGAGATTAATATTATTAAGTTCAGGGCCAATATGGGTAATGGTCCTTAATGAGGCTTAAAGACTTTGGGCAGCTGTAAGTATAGGGCAGAAATACTTCAGGAATCTTAGCTGGGCACTTATTCTCTGAGCAGCACAGATGCTGAAGCATAAAGAATTAAAAGTTGTAAGTCCCTACAAACCAGGTGAAATCCCAGCTTCAGACCAGGTGAAATCCTTGTAGGCATCAGGTGTAAGACAGAAGTGTGGCCGCAACTCTAAAAAAGCACTCACTTTTTAAAAAAAAGCACTCTAAAAAAGTCCTCATGGGCTTCCCATGCAGTACCAGCACTCAGGTGTCCCCAGAGACCCTATCTGCCAAGGTATCCTATATGAGGAATTATGTGAATTACATTAGTGGTGAATCTGCTCCTCTGACTACAGTATTTGCAGGGTGAGGTTGTTTTCAAAGCTGCAGACTTTTCATGCTGGAGCAATTTTTAAGTACTCTAATACAAAGTGTAATCACACATTGATTTGTCCATTAAAACTACAAAAATCTTAAATACCTTGGGGGTGTTGGCCTCAATTAGTCCCTATTCTTCTATTCTATTTCTCTTGGTGTTGTTTTGCCATCCCTCAGTGTGGGAGGAAAGGAAGAGTGTCCACTTATGCCGAAAGCACAATCTTCTACTACATGAGTCCAGTTAAAAGCAGTAGATAAATTGCTTTCTGTACAATAGGGAGGAAAATTATGCTGGGCTCTCCCTAGGTTCCTTTTTAAATTGCTGTGTGGGAAACCTGAACATACAGATGACTGGATTTTGGAAGTTTGCATTGAGTCTATTTTACTGTGGGTTTTTTTTTTTTTTTTTAAACTGACAGAAGTTCCCCCGCTCTTCAGAGGAGATTATTTGTACACAATTGCCCTGAGAAGCCATCATCCCTCAGTGAAGCCTTTCCATTGTCACCTGTTGAATAGCTGAGCTTCAGTTTTGTGCTACCAGCATTCAACAGCACAGATTGGTTTTGCCACTGACACTAGGTTAGTGCTTTTGCAGAGAAGAGGAAGACAAATTTTACCGAACACCGGCAGGGAAATAATTTGCTTTTATCACTTTTCCAAGAAGCAGGACCTAAAAAAAAAAACTTACTAGTTACAGAGGGTGGATGCCCCACACACCTGAGTGGCCAGGCCCTGGTCTGTTGGTCTAAGTGTCCTCCCATTTCAGTGCACTGAGCCTCCTACTTGCCTTGTGGAATTCAAAGCCCTGCTCAGGAAAACATATGGATGGAATCACCATACAAACACCAGAGAGATTAAAATCATATCCAGCTTACAGTGTACTCATCTTCAGACATGTCTGCAGCAAGATGCCTGAAGAAAGGCAGCTCGCTGGAATGATTAAAGAAATGAACCAAAAAGAGTCAATGAAGCTGAGTTTAAAGAACGTGGGCTGGAGATGTGTTCTGGAATCTCATAAATTAGGTTATTCTTCTCATTTTTGTTCTATCCCTAACCTTTAGCTTTTTCAGCAGGGAAAACCCCAGCCAAATTCCAGCCTAAGAACCATCTAATTTTCCTGTAACAGAAGTCTATTGTCAAATTACACTGTGCCTGAGTCACATCTAGATGACAACCATGCATTTTCCACAACTACTTGAAGTACTCTGAGGTAATTTACCTCCTGAAATTTGCCAAGTGCCTTACAAAAATACACTTCTCCAGTGATCTTTGGAGAGGCTATTCCTACACATAATACCTTTATTCTGAGCAGAGCATTACACTGCCAGCAGCAGTATATGGGAAGAAAATGGTGCTCCATCTGAAGTTCTAAGAGATCCTTTGAAGTTCTGAGTCAAGGTTTTATCTAGATTCAGCTAATGGCTCAGTAAAGCTGGTCATGGTGTTTACAGAGGCTTTGGTGCTGTTATAGAATAGCCTGGCATTGCTTTAACAACAGCCACCAAAAAAGTGGCATGGCCTTGGTCAGGTCTGATTTCATCCTGCCTAGCTTTTCCAGCCCTTCCCTTCTGCCCATTTTCTTTTTGGGATGTTTTTTTCTCTTAGAGACAGGGGCTCTCTTTCATTCCATGGCACTCACCAGTGTCAGTAAAGCCTCTGGCTGCTCTTGCCCTGCAAACCAGACCTGCCCTGAAGCTGTCTGTGCCATACCACATCACAGGAAACCACCACTGCCTTCAGGTTGACACTCAGTGTATTTGACACACTTAAGTGTTACACCACATTAAAAAAATTAAACACCTCCACTACACTGCCTTTCTCAGATGAAGGCACTGCTGTAGGTTATAACAAATTCCCTTGCCTGCTTATTAAAAGAGCTGCAGGATATCTGCTGTCCAGGCAAAATTCATCCTACATCAGATGGTCCCAAAGCAGAAAAGTTGCGGTTCTGTAGAGGTGGGAAGGAGAGAACAGTGGGAATTTCCTGCCTCACATGTCCCAGGGGAGCTGATGGTGCTGGATGGTACCAACAGGACCTCCAGGTGGGCAGGTCCAGCATCAGCTCTGGCTCCTGCAGATGTGGAGCATTAAATGTGCTGCATTAAATGTGCTGCAGCTACAGCAGTGATTTAATGCACCTCCACCAACACTTCCATAGCAGCCAGATCACTTTGATATTTCTCTTTTCTGGATGGAACATCTCAGGAAGGACAGATGTTTCATCAGGAACAGGAGACACAAAAATGCTGCCCAGCTGTCAACTGGTAAAGCACCCACCAAGCCCAGCAGCCCCACTCAGCAGATCTGTGGAAACAGAGGAGTGCTGCTCCAAGGGGCCAGTTGGAAGTGCATAACACAAAGAAAGAGGATGTAGCAGCACAAATGGACTCTTATTTCAATGTCTGTACTGTGGTAGGCTTGAGGCTACTTTATGCAAAATGATCAAGGCTTTTAGCAGAAGCTCAAACTGAAGCTGCCAAGGGAAACATCACACAAGCTTTAGAACCAGCCCCTTTTTCAGCTGGGGTCATCAGAACTCACTTTGTTGTGGACCCAGGCCCAGTGTGATGACAAACCACAGAGCTGTTTTTGTACCAATGTGCTCCTGGACAAGGACCAGATTGTGTAGCCGTGGCCAGTGAGCAGGCACTGCTGCTGGTGCTGTCCCTCCAGCAGCTCGTGTGGAGGCTCATCCCATACTGCTCCCCTTTCCCAGTGTTAACACTTCCTAAAGAGTCTTAACTTACTTTCAGCTATGGAAGCATTCTTTTCGTAATATTTATAATTATTGCACTAGTTGGAGCTCTCTTTTGTGGAATCCTTCCTTTAATTCCCTTTATGTGTTTGCTACAATCCACTTACAACATTTATAAGATATATGCCCTCTAAACCCACCCTTTCTTGAGAGTTCTCTGCTACAGTGTAGGGCCTCAGCTCAGGTGCTGGAGCAGCAAGAGGTCCCCAGTGGCACCTTGTCACCATCTAGGTGGTCACTGCCTTCATGGCCATAGGAGAAAGACAAGATCAAGCAGCCACAAAGACTAAATTGATTCCTGTCAGGGTGGGCCAATCATATTAAGAGGTTTTAAATACTGTTAAAAGCTTGCATTTGATGAAAGAGCCATCAGGCAAGTGTTTTCAGACTTATTTCAGCTACCCAGTTCCTGCAGTGGTGTCACCCCATCCAGAGCCCCTCCTGCAAGCATCAATACCATCTGTGGCAAGTAATCTTTCACTTTCAACATTTACAATTAATTTCCATGAATGTTCTCGAGTGCCACGCAATAACATGACACTAAAAAAGCATTAGTTCCTCCTGGTGTCAGCCTCTACTTAGCTTTTTCTCATAGTCAGATTTATGATTTTAATCTCTGTTTTATAGAACTTATCACTTTTAACAACCAGAAGAAAATGCTAAATTGTTTTTATTGCTGTTAGATGTACAAAGACACGATGCTATATACTGTCATTTACATTTCACATTAAAAGTGAAATATGCTGTGAATGTGCAAGTATTGGTTTTAATTTGACCCATCTGTTAAATGAAAAACAAAGAGGACTTCTAAATCACAATATTTAAATTCAGCAATTTGTAAACAATTTATATGTTCATTTCTTCTGGGTTAAAACTGCCCTAAAGCATCACTGTTATGAAATCTCCAAATTAAATTGCTTTGCATTGTTCTCAGAAATGCAAGCCAGAGTTTCTTCCTCCTCAGCTTATTAATTTATTCCCCAAGCCAAGTAAATTAGCAAGACTTGTATTAAGAGACTTGCCACTGAAATAATTTTGGGGAATTCACACAAGTATCTCCTGCCTCCAGAAAGCTGAGAGTACAGTGGAAGTGTCAGCTACACTGGGTGGCAAATTCCCTTATCATAAAGGGCAAACCAGTTACTTTCATTTATTCAGCACTTCTGCAAGCAGCACTGCATCTCTTTTCCATGCTAGAGTGCCAGGAAGACTAATCAAGAAGGGGAGGAAAAGTCATGGCAATTTACCTTCCCCTCTCAACCTGGCCAGGATTTGGATCTTAGACTTGGCTTTAATGTGGCTGTGGCAATGTACAAGGGGAGGGGGAGCCACACATATCTAAGGATCCCCCAGGCAGCACTTCAAGAGCAGATCTCTTTTTCTGCTTTGTGCCACAGGTGTGTTTAGCTCCACTGCTGAGCCTGAACCCCAGAAATCTGTACTGTCACTGGAGTGAGGGACACAGAGCTCTTTTAATGAACCACAGATGGGGCCTCTCCACACCTTGTGAGAGGAAATGATTTCTTCATTTCATGGCAGCTTCATGGCCTGAAACAGACCATGGCAAAAGCAGGACTAGATGAGGAAGCAAAGAATCCTCAGGGGGAAAAAAATATTAAAAAGGAGGAAAAAAGTAATACAAAATCTAATCTGCTTCAAGTTGTGGAAGTGGACAGATGCACAAATTTCAAGTCCCTCTCTGCCATATCAGTCAGAGCACCAAAAAGCAGCACAGAAATACTGGGTCTACTGTGCATTCCTACCCTAGATGGTTCATTTATTATATCCAGCATCATAATAAGCAACCCAACAAAACAGGAACTAACAGTAATGCAGGCAGGACATGATTAAGGGTGCCTATAAGACTATCAGCAAACGTGGAGACTGCATGGATCACTGCTCAGAAAGATTCCAAGCTGGTGGGATGACAGCTCCATTAGGTTTTTGTCTGATGAATGTGGCGAGAGAGATCAGAATCAAACATAATTTCAGGTTTACAGGCCTTCAAATAAAACCAGAGGGAAAAAAATTCAAAGAGGGCAACTGCAATTTGTGAGACCAAATCAACTCTCCAGTCCAGCTTCCTTAATGCTCAAATGCAACACAGCCACAACTGCTGAGGCTGAGAACTCCCCAAGGAGCATCCTGAATTAACAGGGAAATGCCATCAGAGAGAGACAAGCTTGAGATCTTGCAAGACAGCCTTCCCTGTCACCAGCAGCCTTACTAAATACACTCATATTTGTAATTTAGTGGGAAAACAAGTAGAGCTACTTTATATCCAGGCAGCTGTTGCCTGTTGCTACCCCAAAGGTCAAGCTGCAACAGCCTGTCACCCATATTGCTGCATGCAGGCAAGTAATAAAATCCAACAGAAACAGCAGACAGTAAGTGGATTTTTCCTTCTTTTTCCCTCCCACCTGTTCTAATGACAAAAAGAACCAAAAAGACACAGAAACATCGGGCTTCTTGAAATGTGTCACCGCAACCAAAAGTATTATCCCTCATTTTGTACCACATTCAAACCCTTTGGGAGAGCTTGGTGAGATAAAAACAGAGATTTCTGGGCTTTCTTCCCAAGTGGAAAGGGGGTAGGGGAGGGAGGGGAGGCAGAGTAGGACATGGCTCTTACCCAGGAATAAAGTGATCTGTCTCCTGGAGCTCTTGCCCTCCGAACTTTCACTTTTCCTCAGGTACTGCTCCTGGTGCTTTAGTGCACCCTTCACTGGCACAGTCCCCTTCTTGTGGGTCATCAGGGCTTTCATCATGCTGTGGCACATGAAGGTGACAGATCCCAGCACGATGATGTACACAGCAAAGGCACTGAAGATGCTGGCTTGAAACAGAGACCACTTGGAGGAGAGGCAGGTGCAGATGGTCATGTTGTGCTTCAGCTCAGGAATGTAGTGCCTGGGCGTTGGCCTGACACAGGAGCTCGTCCTCTGGTAGCCCTCGATGCTCTCCAGGGGATATTCTGTGCCCATGGCAAAGAGCAGGGGCAGAGCCACAATGACAGAAGTGCCCCAGACAAAGGCAATGAGCAGCTTCACCGTGCGGGGGCCGGACACGGCCTTGAACCTGAAGGGGTGGCAGATGGCCACGTACCTCTCAAAGCTGAGCGTGGCCACGTGCAGCACGGTGGCATAGCTGCAGGCTTCAAAGAGGAAGTAGTAGAGCTTGCAGGCAATGTTGCCATTGGGGGTGGAAAAGGGGCTCCAGATGGCACTGAAGAATTCCACGGGCATGCCCAGCAGGATGACCAGCAGGTCGGAGCAGGCCAGGCTCACCATGTGGTCAGTGACCTCCTTCTGCAGGTAGCCTTTCCTCTGCAGGATCCTGGTGACTTTGATGGTGATGCTGTTGCCCAAGAGGCCAGCGATGAAGATGCAGATGTAGATTAAGGCCAAGGTGATCTTGACCCACAGAGCCACCTCAAACTCCGGGACATGGCTGTGGTCAATGACAGGAGAACAGTCTGAAGTGGGTGTCTCTCCTGCCATGAGCAGTCCCAGGGTGGAGGAGGTGCTCTCCTGCCCTCTCCAAGTTTCAAGATCACAGCTAGCAGATCCTTCCTCACTTTGCCCCTCTCCCCGAGCCACACATGTCCGAGCAGTCAGGTACAACAGTGTGTCTCAACCTGCCACACCTGTGGGGTTTGTTGGTTTGAGAGCAACAGCCTCTGAGTCAGTAAGTTAAACAGGAAAGTGTTTCAGCTCTTACCTTTCTCTATAGCAAACACCCCTTGCTCTCTTTGGATTTTCCTCCTCCTTTCTCCACGGGGTGAAGCCTCTGTTCTCCAGCCCCTCACTGCATGAACTGCTCTGCTTTCCAGCTTGCCTGTTCCCCAGCAAGTAAAGCGGATTTTGGTCCTGGCCCCAGCAGAAGGAAGTCAGAGTCTGTGTGGTTGTGCTACTCTGTTAACCATTAACCAAAATCTTGGCTGTCCTTAGTCACTGGCAGCACAGCAGGTTTCGAGAGAGGGAAAAAATAAAAAATACTAAATACATCATATCTGAAAGTCAGTTCCTGTCACAGGAAGAGGTGTTTCTCCTAAAGCTGAGGTTTGGTTGTCAGGCTGAGTGCGTGAATGGCGTTGAAGAGAAAGTATCTCCTCATGAGTTTAACATTCCCTGGGCTTCAGACTTCACTGCTGTGTGTGCTACTGCCCACATGCTTCACTACTTCACATTTCCTCTAATGAAGAGCTCACATCTGCAGTGCTGGTTATGGAGCCTGTGCAGCCACAGACTGATTTACATCAACAGGGGGTTCTGGTTTTCAGCTGCTGCTAATGAACTGGTAGCTTCTTAAAATAACTGCTTAGATAGACTCTAAAGAGGCTTCTTGAAGTTATAAAATAAGATGAGCTCTAGATTTAGACACATGGATTGTTTCCCTTCAAATTTCCATCTACTCATGTTAGATAACAGAAATAACCAAGTCAGTTAATCCCAGTCATGCCAATGCTTTCAAATAATCTGGAGTAGCAGGGATGCAAATGTTCTTCCCCCTCCTGTGTCTCACCCCAGGGGGAAAGAATTCTATGTGGTCTTTAGTTTTAGTTTCAAACCATAGCACTGAAGGCTCCCGAGGTAACCCCTGGAAACATTTAATTAGAGGGTGTGTACATAGATTAGGAAACCTTTAAATTACAATGCAAAATGACAGTATAACTTTTGCAGCCGTAATAGAGGCACAGTACAGTGATCTGCTCCAGTGCCAAATCTAAGAGCAGTGTGCTCACAAAGTGATTTTTATTAACTTGACAAGCTCATGTGACACTTGAAGCTCATGATAAAAGAGAAACATTAGGAAGTTGTTATTAAGCAGTCTCCTCACATTCAGTGGTTATCACTGTACCTCAGCAGCCCAAGTACACAATGAACAAAAAGATGCCCCAAACAGGATAATCAGCACCTGTTTCTGTGCATTATTTATGCACTTCTGTTTCCGAAAAATCACCTCAAACCTGGCAGAACTTCAAGCTGGGTAGTCCCAGTCATCTCTCTTTACGTTTGATAATTCACATTTGTTCTGCTCAGACAAGCTTTTTATTATTACCCCATTTCTTTCACTTAATTTTACTTTATAAAAGTGTGAACAAAGATTACATATGCATGACTGAATTGTGGAAATGAAGCTAATTAAAATTTGCTGCTTACCATCAAAAGGGAGAAGGGAGAGACAGAGAGCAAAAGAGAAGGCCCAATAGGATTAGATCTCCCCCTTTTTTTCCACACCAATTATAAAATGCAGAACACAATTTTACGTTTTCAATATTATCTTTAGAACATACACAAAGTTTATTAAGTTTCTAATAAAGAGCCAGTGCCACAAAGGGGATAGGAAGGAAAGAGACAATTGTGGATAATCATAGATGGAGACCATTAAAAATAAAAAAAATCCTCCATGGGTTACTGGACTAGATAAACCAGGAATGAGTATTCCAGAGTAAAATGCCTACCATGGGTGATTACAGAAAGATATATCTTCCTGGAGAGAGACATTTCTCCACAACTAAATATGCTTAATGCCTCTTTGTGGCATGGAGGCTGAGAGCTCACAGTCGTTACCCCGACGGATGTAATACCAGTTTATAAATTTAGGATTTTTGTAATGGTCCCACTTAGGCATTTCATTAAGTTTTTCTTGATACTTTGCAGCAGTGAATACCATGAGTTAATTTCTGTGTTATTGCTTTTCCCACAGCCATTTTGAAGGTGAATGTGGCCAGTGCAGTTGTACCTGGGAGAACACTCCAGGGAGTCCCTCCTGACCCCATTTGTTGCAATTGCACACCACACTTCAGCTGCTGAGGAGGAGGCAAGAGCATTAAGGACAGAACCCACTGTATTTCCTTCTCAAATCAGCACCCATGGATGCTGCACACTGCCAATCATTAGTCAGCCCCTTGGTGAGAGAGCTGAGCCTCCTGGGGATGCAGATCCCACGGGCTCAGGGTGCAGCTGGCTCTGTGCCACTCACTCAGCCACTCCATGCTCTCTCAAATGTTTGTAGTGATTCAGTTGGTAAGAGATGACTGAGAATGGAGCACAGAGAATCACTGAGATGGAGCACAGATTGCTGTAGTGCAAAAGGTGATTTTTCACCTTCAGAGGTAACAAAGCTGCTGCAATGGCCAGCCCCAGTTTGTTCTCCAACAGAGTGTACGAGGTTTCTCAGAGGGCTGTTTTGCTTTCTTGCCTGGTCCTTGGATGCCACCATGGTGAAAAGCCTTTTGGGGCAGAGGAAAGCAGAGCTTTGCCATCCATCCACTGTGTGAAGCTGCCCTGTGCACCTTGCAAAGCTCACCGCCTCGCACCCCACCGTGCCCGTGGACCAGGCACCCCAAACTCCTGAAGAGGCAAAAACTGTCAGGCAGCAAAGCATTCAAATGAATGTTGGAAAACCAAACCCGTTGGACAGATGCTGTTGCATGGGTAAGTGGGTTGCAGATTAACCCTTTCCACATGCAGGGCCAGGCTGCTCCTGCCTGCCCAGCTCCCTTCCCTCCCCTGGTGCAGCCTCCCCCCGTGGCTGCTGCTCAAGTACCACACAGCACAGTGCCAGGCTGCTCCCGCTGGCACACGGGCACTGCCACACTCCCGTTATCTCTGCAGAATTATTTCTCGATAGCTGCGTTGTGAATATGCAAATCCACCTTAATTGGCTGCGCTAATCACACTGCTCCGACCGGTTTCTGTTCTCGAGCTGTTCAAGCTACTTGACAGGAACAAAGGAAATATCTCGGTTTCTAGCTTCCCTTAGCTTAAAAACTCTAAAACCTAAATGAAAAAGGAGAGCTATCTCAAAAGCAAAGAAAATGAGGCTGTGAAAAGGATTAACTTTTTTTCAGATAAAAACACATTGACTGTTTTTTTCTTGCCAGTCTTTACCATTTCCCATCTCAGCAAACCTCTTGTCCCCAGAATAGCCGTGATACCTTTGTCTTGCCAGTATTTGTTTAGAGAAAGTGAATCCTGGGCTTGTTCGATTCCCTTTGAAACACAAAGTAAACAAAATGAGATTGCTGTTCTGCAGTGACAGCTACTCTGATCTGCACAGGCAGAGGGGAAAGTGCTGCAGGAATGAAAGGAAGAAGCAATACAGACAAAAGTGAAGTGTCCGAGTGATTTTAAATGTTTTAAGAAATCAATTTGCTTAAGACAGCCCATGTTGGCTTTGTAAATTATTTTTCATTAGAAATTTAAATAATTAAAGACAGCTCTCAGATAACTTGTGGCTTCTCTCTGTTTTCTGGAATCTAAAAATCCTCTTTACCCTTAAGATCCCTTTCTATCCTTCTGGTGAGTTACTCTTGAATCATATTTTTCTCCTTTGGAAGATTATTGTGATAGTCAATAATATAAATAAATAGTAGCCATTTGTACAATTTATTTCTTATTAATTTCCCTGGGAGTTTGGGGTTGGGTGAAACAGTTTACCAACCATTGTGCTGTTAACTGCTTGGCTCCTTCTCTTTGGGCAGCACGAGAGACTGGGTTATGTGATCTGGGCAGTGGATCTTCCATGTAACCTGAACATCCATGATGAATTCTAATGGAATTAAATTACCTCCACAAAGGTGGCACATGGAAAGCTGGCATCTTCTATTCAGCCATGTGCAGTGCTACCTGCTGTAATGCCATCCTCTTGGAGCAGTGTAGGGTGAGTGTTTGCTTATTTGGAGGAGAGAGACAGGATTTCAAGAGTGCTTCCAGGATACACAGTGAAAAAGATCTCTGCTCCAAATCATTCCATCTAAATAAATAGATGAAAGCACTTCTCTCTGCTTGCAGTGTATTTTACAAATTGGCAAGCAACATGAGAAGAAACTGGGGACAGTGAGAATAAATGGTTTGTCCAAGATACAGAAAATCTGTGCAACACCTGAGCCTCCTCACCAATACACTGGATTCCTGCTAACTCCCTCACATGACCTGCAGCACCCAGACTGCTGAGCAAGAAATGCACTTCCACAGCTCTTCACTGGCTGCTCTGGTGCTTTTAACTGATGTTAATTCATGGTAATTGAAGCACAAGTACAGCACCAAAACACATAACACAGTCATATCTGGAACTGTTGAACAATGCACCACCTGCTGTCTGATCTCCCTGGTAAATTAAAGACATCAAAGCTGTTCAAAGCCTTCACTCAATTGCAATGCTGTCTGAAGTAAACCAAATGCACCAGGAGGTCTGTGCTTTGCTGTGATTAGGTGGAAGAGCACTTTGCCTGGCAAGGAAGTGAAAGGGTTAATGTTCCACTCTTGGAGTAAGGGAAGAGATGCCCTTCTCTGTCCCTTAACACAGCAGGAGGTGTTAGGAGGCCAGAAGAGGCCACCAGTCCTGGCCCCAAGTGGAGAGCAGCTGATTAGACAGGCTGGAAAATGTAGGTAAATCTGAAATGAGATGGTCCTTTTGGCATCCTCTGGGCATGAGGCACCAAAGGAAATGAGCTTATTTATATCCCAGGCCTGACAAAGGAGCTGTAACTTACAACCAAAACGAGCACACAGACTAAGCCCAGGTCCCAGTAATCACAAATGGACTGTATTGAACCCATATCCTGAAATATCTGTCAGACTTGCCTCTGTCTGAAGCACAGTGGCACCAAAGCACAACATTTGGTTCAACAAATCTCAGTCTTGGGGCACAATCCCCAGCACACTGAATCAAATCCCATTCTTCTCTGTGCAACTCCTAAACTGCCACCTTGTCCAGATAAGTGTTAATGGCTGCAAAATACAATTCAAAGCTCCTATTTGAAAGCATACTCACTTCCTTAGGCCATATTTTAAGTGAAACTCTTCTGTGCAGTGTACTTTTCCAGCTCAACTTTTGACAGAGGTTCACGCTTTTGGATGATGCTCTGCTACTGCCCTAGAAAAAAATCTTGAGATTTCTTTCTCTGAATGTAGCTCATTGCTGAAAGTGACAAGACAGAGAGAACTTCTGTAAAAAATGCATCTCACATCCTGAATGCTCCACATTTTTTATAAAATCTGCAAAGTCGATAATCTATGTAAATGCTTGTCACATGCAGGTACCAAAACACTGCAGTTCAGGGCTCATGCTTTTTTTTTCTCTACCAAACCAACAGAGAATCTTCTTTAAAAATGTTGATGGTTTAATCCCAGTCTCCTGAAAAAAATTTCTTTATTACTAAGCCTTATTATTGGGGGAAAAAAAGCAAAAATTATCTCCTTGCTCCTCGTGCTTGCCATTTTGTCACTTCAGGACTTGCACTCACATGCCCAGCTGAGCTATTACAGAATAATTTTGCCTCTTTTGAGAACTCAGCTGATGAGGTTTAGCCTGAAGTAAACCAATGACAGCTTTTTGACCCCATTCTAAGGAGTCCTAGCAGCACATCACCACAGCAAGGGCATCCTGTCACCCTGCTCTTTCTCATTCACAATACACATGATGCCCAGATTCAAAATATCCAACTTCTCACTTTAAGGATCTTGTGTTTTACCATTATATAGTTAATTCCCTTGCAGAAACATCAACAAATTCAATTTTAAATAACTTGTAAGAAAAAAGGCAGAGTGTTTTACCTGTTGCTGTGACCTGTGCTTTAACAGGTAGCAACAATCACCTCTGGATACAGCAGGAAAATTAATATTGTACAGTAATTTATGCATCTAGAAGATGCCACATCTTGGCTTCTAAGTAAAATTCTGTAAATTCTGACAGAGATGAAATCTGGCCAGAATGCAGGGCTTCAGTTCTTGTTCTCAGCAAAAACATTAGGTGAATTTGGCTCCATGATATTCTATCACCACCAGCTCAGTGTTGACTCATGGAGGATTGCATTTTTTCTTCAGTGCATTTTAGCTGTCATTGAAATGCAGAGGCAAATATTAACACTGTAATGGGACTGTTTGCCAATTTAGCACTTTATTGATAAATTCAAGTCAAGCAAGGAAAATATAAAACAAACAAATGTGCAAGTGAGTTGATCTAAATTAAGAGCACACACTTTACCTCAGAGTTAAGGTTTGTATTGCTTGCAGTGCTTATTTCTGATGGCCCTGCACAGTGTGTGTGTGTGTGGTTCATCATTTGCTTTGGGCATGCACTTATGCTCACTTTATCTGTGTAACTTCCCTTATTCCAGAAATGCTTCTATTAAACAATGACATGAGAAGTAGCTGCTCACTGTCCTACAGAACTAAATCCTGAAACTGAACAGGAGAAATAGGAAATGGGACCCCAAACTATTTATTTCACCTTTGTTTATGTGGTCCTGCATTCTCTGCAAGTGATTGTTTAAGCACAACAGGACCACCTATCAGTACATACCTGTGATCAATAAATTGTTATGACTTCACACACCAGGTAAGTAGAGCTCTTCTGTTTGGGAAAAATACAAAACCACCTTTGTCTGTAGTGAACTGAGTACTTTTATATGAATTTTGAACCATTAATTATATCAAGTTAATGTGAAAATATTTTAATTAAGCCTTTTTTTTTCTCTCTGCTCTCTGAATCTCTAATTCTCTCCCCCTCATCCCCACCCCTGTTGACAACAGTTTCTGTCTTTGCTCCATGCCATGCTATTCCTACTAAGAAAACACATGCTTTGAACAGCTGGAAATGCCAACCTGCTGCCACAAGGCCTGTTGTGACACCTGACACTGTCACCCCAGGACTGCCTGTTGGCACTGAAGATCTTCCTCACTGGAATCAAGACCTGATTGATGCCCTCCTAAAGAAAATGTGCAAAATATTCCCATTGCCCTGGGAGTCTCTCTTTTCTCTGTAGACAGAAAGGGCTCCCAGCACAAACACAGCGTGGAGACAGCATGTAAAAATCTTTGTGAGTGCATCAGCTGACATATCCCACACATTTTGTGAATGCTACTTTGATTGCCCAACTGTTGGGTGACTTTTCTTTGTTATTGTAGCTCCCAGTCTTAACTTCTCTTTGATTTAAGAGCCATCAGGAAGAATCACTGCATGCAGAAGCCAGCTAGCAATACAGGCTGCTCAAGAGTCATTAGTGTTACAGAACATCCATTCAGATGAATAAAAGACTCAGGTCAAGGTCAAAGGAAATCACTCTTCCAAAATGGACTTGCCTGGTTTCCTCCTAAATAAACATTTGATAAGGAATAGAAATTATGTGGAGACACTGTCCACAGTCCACAGATAGTCTCTCCAGATGCTACTTGGAAAGAAGGAACTGGAATTTGTAAAAATATAAAGTCTTAACTCAGACTTGTGTATTATCTACAGGAAGGAAAGGCTTTCTAGGGCAAAAGAAGAAACCTGGAACCGAAATCCTAAAGGGATGATAAGACCTAAAGGTCTTCTAGAAAATGTTTTGTATGTAAGTGTTTGCAAGATTGGAGTTGGTCTTGGGTTTTGTCTACATAAGCAAATTTTTAAAATGCATTTGCAAATTCTGTGTGAGACTTGCATGGAGCTCTGCAGGTGGATGACTGACTCAGGGACTCTGGAGGCTGCACAGGACTTACAACAGACCCCACTCCAATTCTCAGCACTCACCTCCAAAACTAATCCTTGGTAGAGGACCTGCACCCAAGAATACACTGAGAGAGGCAGATCTGAAGGCACCTTCCACACAGGAAACCTGGAGTGGGCAGGAGAGGGCAGGTTCATCCCACTCTCCTACGTGGGGTACATGTACACAGCTTGGCAAAGGAAAGGAAATAAGGAGGGAGCAAATCAAGAGACAGGTCTGAGTGCCAGAGGATAATTGTTCTCTTACTTAGATCAGGCTCCACAGCCTTGCAGTGAGAAACTCCTGCCTGCTGAGGTTTCTCTCTCCTCTTTTGGCCCTGAATTGACAAAGTCTCCTACTACCAACACTGAGGTCAAGCCTGACTGCT
This sequence comes from Urocynchramus pylzowi, assembly GCA_013397555.1. Classification (NCBI taxonomy): domain Eukaryota; kingdom Metazoa; phylum Chordata; class Aves; order Passeriformes; family Fringillidae; genus Urocynchramus; species Urocynchramus pylzowi. The sequence continues at coordinate 529,073 of VZRH01001487.1, read as the reverse complement.
GGGGTTGTAGGAAGCCCCAGACTGGGGACTTCTGTTCTGGAAGTTATGTAGTGCTACCATAAAAATAAATGCTGGTCTGAATCAAAGTACTTTACATCTTTAACTCCACTGTGGGGTGAATTCAGTGAGAAGGACCTGAGGAACCACTAAATGTGATCAAAACAGCCATTTTGCTTTGTTAAGTGAAAATACAAGCTCCCTTTGCTACTGGCAGAGATAATTTGCCTCCCACTCTGAAACATTTTGGAATAGAGTATCACACCCATTGTCTGGGCTGCATAAAGCACCATTGTTTTATTCCCACTTTGATTGCAGCATCACTTGTGGAGTCTGCTGTTTCCAAGGCATTGCATCTCTTACCTGGAAGCTGTGAGAAATGACAGACCCAGCTTCTCAAACTGAGGGGTGTCACATCCTTCCCAGGGAACTTGGGATGTGTCCCTGAGAACTGCTCCCCTTTGCTCTGTGTGAAACAGAAGGAAGCACCTCCCATGAGCAGGGAGATTTCCCTCTCCCTGAGCAGGTGGCTGTAAAGCCCTTCCCCCTTTTATCCAGACTGATAATTCCTGACTATTCTAACCTTCCAAAATATTTTCAAGTAGTCTAACCCTTGGGAAACGAGTTATTACGGATTTCTACAGTATGCAAGCTCCAGCAAGTCACTGCTCTTTTTTTCAGTTGTATGCTTTTTGAGACCATTTACATCTCTGCTATGTTACAAATTGCTTAATAATTGTTTTTGACAGGTTAAACTGGTAGCGAGTATAAAAGAAAATAATCCCTAGATAGTAAGCTGAACAGTTCAGTTCTCTAACACATTACACTACCAGAAAGCCTTAAGGAGCAAACAAGATGGGAATCCCACAGACCAGGGTTAGATATAACACAGGTTAAAAATGAACATTATTCCCTAACCTTATAGCACCCATAGGAACTCAAAACTCTCGTACAGAATTTTAGATTTACAACATTAATAGAATAACTGCATTAGAATGCCATGAATTGTGCTACTAGTCCATGGAAACACTTTAATTCCTTTTTATCTCCTATGAGATCCTTCCCATAAGGATTTCTCTAAATTATACCTTCTGTCCTTCAGTGTTGTGGATTAATAATGCTTCGCTAATGAGGATTAAATAGCTCAAGAACTCTGTGATGTGTGCAAACAGCAACACTGTAAGGCAAGATTTGTATTCAGAACCAAGAACTTTGTTCAATTTTCAAAAACCTGGAATTATGCTGCAGAACTTCTTTAGGCAAAATTTAACTGCCTTCAATAAAAGCTGTGCTTTTTCACTCTTAGGCTCATTACATTGAAGACCAGAAGGGAACAGGCTGGTTGGATCCCGTGACAATCCCCCAGTTCCCCCACAGTGAGCACATTAGCTTCTGTTTGGCTGAGATATCTGTACCCTTCCTCACCCAGAGACCTCGAGAGGTGGAGGCATCATCATTTCTTTTTGCAGTTCCTTAACATGTGAGTACATTTTCTTATTTGCACTCGTTTGATTTCTGCCTGCAGAGTCTACCTCTTGTTGTGACTCTAATTTAAGTCAAACAGCCCTTAAGGACTTACAGCCTCTTCCACTCACCCATGTGCTGTCACCTGTGTGTGGTCTTCCTGATAATATCTTCCTTATACCAAGTTATCTGGCTCTGGTCATGTTGGTTTGTTTTCCACCAGGAATCCAGCTTTTTATACCTCCCAGGTCAGGGTTTCCCATGAAGGGCATTACTGCCTTTACCCCACCAGGGTGGGACACCTGGGAGATTCCTTCCCAGTCCTATCAGCTGTTTCTCAGCTAACACTTCATTCTTCCTCCTCCTCCTCCTTCTCTCTGCTACAGAATCACCTTGGCAAATGGCATTGAGTTTCAATTAATCTCCTAAAATATCTTCCAAGCTGCTGTTTTCCAGGGAATTCTCCCTTCTGCAGAAGCATCCCTTACAGGTTTTTTGGCTGCTTTTTTTGCCCAGGCTCAGATTTATCGAATAAACTCTAGAGCAAACTGGGATACCCTGCCCTCATGCTGACCACTGCCCCAGGCTTTAATCCATGTACTTGCAGCTGGATCATTGATGAAAATGCTCAGTAGTTTCAGATGCTGTTTGAACCATTTGAAATACATCCAGGGTTTTTCTGTTTCCCAGAGGGGATGCCCAGCTCCAGCCTGTGATTAGCCCGAGCTCATCAGTTGATCTGCTGCATTTTGTTTAATGTTCCCCCAGCCAACCTCCCTGGAGCAATTTAAGAGTTCTGGAATAATTGCCAATGATATCTCATTTTTGAGATCTGCTAGCTCATTTTCAATGAATGTTTCACTGAAGCTGCAGACTGCAAAATTTTTCATCAGAATATAAGAAAAATATTATCAATATCTATACAACAGCCATTATCAATACATTTGTAATCTCATTCAAAATCAGGCTTCCTGCATAAGCTATATTTTTCAGAAAAACTGTGCTGATTAACATTTATTATAGTTCTGTCCTTAGAATCTCTGTCATTTAAATCCTTTATTAACTTTTCCATTATTTTGCCAACATAAGGATGAGGGTATCGTTTCTTAACCATGTCAAGTTTTTTAAATCTTTGAAAAATGCTATCACATTAGCTATTTTACCCCACATTTCCTCATTTTAAAAGAGCATCACAAGGCCAGAGATGCCATTTTAAAAATCCTCTTTTCATTTTTGTAGAGTGCAAGACAACCAGATCTGCTGCTTTAAGTCTTCCTGCTGTGACATCAACCAAGAAACTTCATTGAACATTTCTGAATCACTACAGACAATTTTGCTGTCTTCACCTGGAAACAGCCTAACACTGGAGTGGGGTCTGAAGGATCAGGCTGTGATTTGACTGGAATATTCCATTGCATCACATGGCTGTATTTAATTTCTATGCTCTGTTTTTCTCTGTCTGCATAGTAAATGGCTGGGTACCACAATCCTACTGCAATCAACTGCAATAGTTCTTCAACAGGTTTGGGTCCAGCCCCAACTGAATTATGAATAAAAAAAGCTGCTGAGGTGAGCTTTACAGCTCCCCCACATCTCCTTACTATTCCTGACCTAACAGTAGGGAGCCAGTGTGTGGAAAAGATGAATCACTTCCATTTGCAATTTGAGGAAACTGGTGTATTAGCTGTGCTGAAGGCTTTTTGGTACTTGGACAGGTGTGAATCTGCTTTACTGGGGTTTGGTAGGAATGCAAAGAGAGAAAAGCAGGCTGCAGATGCCAGATTTCTACTTTGTGTTACTAGAGTCCTCCTAGTTCAGCAACATCTGTATAAATAAAGACACACTGAGGCACAAGTGGGTAACTGCTACCCAGCACTGCAGTGACTCTGTGTGGAAGGATTCTTCTCTGAGCTCTGTTGTCCTGGCTTAGGCTGCTCACAAGGACAGTTGTTTGCTTTTGCAGCAATAAAGGATTAAGACTTTCATGTTCTGCTGAAATAAGCCTGCAGTCTTTATGCTGCAATGCCAGAGCTCTTCATCAGAAGAACACACTTAGCAAATCACACAATAAATGTGTTATCAGTTTTACCTTATCAGAAAAGTTAACATGAGCACACTGCTAGGAAAAATCTGGCTGGTTTTAGTTGTACATGGGCTGTGTTTTCAGCACCAATACTGATCCTGAAGTATTCTCTAATGCCCAAAAGGATGGCATGTAAGTATCTCATTTATGATAAAGAAGTGTCACTATAAATTCTGAAGCAAAAATTGCAAAGCTGGATTTCTTGTCTGACAGTAGATTTCCAAACAATCTTTGTACTGTGGTCATGTTTCAGTGCTGAGCTGTACAATTTATCCTAGGGATGTCATTGCACACTCTCAGATTACTGTGAACTTCAGACATTGGTATAAACATTTCACTAAGTTGTTCTAAAGCATTGCTGCTGTGATGAAGGTCTGGAAATAGAACTGATTTGACTTGAATGTTTGAGTAAGATATTCCTCAATGGCCTCAAAGAAAACTTTCAAAATCCAGCCTTTAAGGGGAAATGAAAAGTTGTGTGGAGGTTTTAGACTCAAAGCTAGGCATGTAAGAACTGAAATTCCTTTGCAAGCTGGGACAAACAGCAAACTGTGTGACACAAGCTCCTGGCCCCAGGCACCTCCCTGCCAACAGGGCTGGGCTGGAACTCCTGCCCTGTCACTAAACACCAGACAGGCAAGAACTAGAGGCAATCACCTGAGGCAATCCCCTGCCCCTTGGACTCACTGCAAGACACAGACTAAAGCTGCTTGAGCAAGATTCACCAGGAAGCCAGCTAGGGCAGGAGGAGTGTTGGAGCAATAACCTTCTTGCTTTTAAGGCCACATCTTCCTTTAACCGCTGTGAAATTAGATTCCACCTTTGGCAGCACCAACAACTTTTGAGATCCACCCTGTTCCCCAGGCTCCAGTCCAAGCCTGGGCTCTCCTGCCCTGCAGGCAGGACTGGGGTGCCTTGGTAACAAGGGGTTAAACCAAAATCACTGCATCTGGTGCTGGTTAGCAAAGGGTAGTAATAGACATAAGTTTAGCTCTGGCTTATAGTGTGTTATATTCTTTGAATAAGGTACCTCACCTAAGTGGTGACTGAGCCACAGCCTTGTAGAGGGCTGAAAAAGTGGCAGACCCATCACTAAGCTCTTTCTTCCAGCTCCATGACTTATCCTGGGTATTCCACAGCACTCTGCTTCTTCTCAGATTAAAGCAGAAGGAGAAAGGAAGAGCTGGCACTGTCCTCTAGGGACATTTGGCTTCTTATGTTAATGCTGACAATTTTAATTACACTTATCTTTTTTATTCCCCTCTCCCACATTGCAGAAACTGTAGCCAGCTCGGTGGAGAAGGAGATGCAGACTGGGAGCAGCAGACACCTGCTTTTTCTGGAGGTGATGAAGAATATTATTTACCTATTGAACACTAAAATGATCTTAAGTAAGAATATGCAGATTCAATTTAATAACCAGCTAGGAAAATGCACACTGTCTGTGCTTGGGATTGGATCCACAGGGCCACAGAAGAGTTTGACAAATGGCTTTTTCCACACTTTTGTGTGTATGTATCAGTGGCCAGCTCCACACGCTTTTGCTAAGGCTACTGTTCATTTCAGATAGCTCTTGCCATTTCAGCTCTGGACAAAATCTTGCTTTTTGTACCTCTATGAAGTATTATTTAAAAGTCAAAGACTTATGGTTACCTGGCAACCTATAAATGACGCCTTTGGAAAAGAAACCCGAAAGAAGGAACCTATTGAATATCAGTCATCTTTCTACATTGTAAATGAAGCTCTCTCACAAAAGATGTCAGGTGCAAATGGGTCTTTCCACTCTGGGACTAGTTTAAAGTTAGAATTATTAGCAAAGTACAACATTATAAATATGTTTATGTGAATAAACAAGGATGATACAACCTCTTCCCTGTCCTGACCTTTTCACGCTCCTAGCCTGGCCTGTAACTTCACACAAACTGAAAAAGGTTCAGCTCTTTTTGCAGGTGCAAGTGTTTAATTAGTTAGTTAATTTAACCATAAGACCAGTCAGAGGAGTATTCCTGAGTAGCTGGTGCAGCCAGGGCATTGCAGTTTTCTGCATTTCAGGCTTCAACCCTGCACAGAAAGGCTGCCCTTGCCCATCCCATCAGGACCTGAGAGCTGGTGTCTGTCCAGTTAACAACACATTGAGAAAAACTTCTCTTCCATTGCCACTCTAATTCAACAGCATAACTTGGCTCCAGATGTGAGCTAGAGTTCATTGCAAGAGTTACAGAAAGCAGGATGGACACTGAAGGGTGAAATGCCAGTTTCAGAGCTTTCTGAACCCCGTGGAGAGCTGGGGCACCAGGGCTGCTCTTCCCTCTTGCCACTCTTTGCTGAGCACAGGAGGAGCTCAGGCTGTTCTCTGCAGATGGAGCAGCAGCACCACTCTCCCAAGCAGCTGAACACATCCAGCACACAGATGTCTGGTTTGGTATTAATATCATTTCAGATGTACATTAGAGGGGCAGATGTACAATCTGGGACTACATCCAAATTGTCATTTAAGGCAGTAAGATAATCAGTAAGAATTTCTTCCCTTTTATTGTTGCTCATTCTTCCTCCTGCAAGGAGGAAGCAAGGAAAACAAAAAAAAAAAATAAAATTAAAATAACAACCTTTTAAAAAATTACAAAACAACAAAACAGGAAAAAAATCTAAAAAAAAAAAGCCAGACTGAAGCATCACAGTGGATACAGTTCTATGGCACATTATGAAAGACTTGATTATCTCTGGAAGTGCAATGACTTTTGAAGTAAACAAACATTTAAACCTGCCACGTTGTAAAATGACTTTATTTAACTGATGTTCAGACCCCACTTAACAGGTAGAGCCTATGAAGAGAAAGGTCTTAAAATGTGTTTAAATGTTCCCTTTCACAGTTCCTATCAACAGTTACCCCTCAGCTCCCACAGAGGTGTCTGTTCTCTGCCCTCTGGACTGAGAGCACTGTGGGAAGGCAGATGTCAGACAGGACATGGTGTTTGTACTGTTATTTCCCACTCATGCAAGCAGTGAAGCAGAGATGATAAAAGTTCACTTCCCTGGTAAAATTCAGAGTAGGTGGGATTCCAGTGATCCTGCATTGTTCTCAATGCACACTCTCATGAAAAGAGCTGTAAGACTGTTAGAGAATTTTTCACATGTTCTTTGTGAATTGCATAGATCACCAGGAATAACTGTAGGAAATAGTCTGGAAGAGGGGAAAAATCCCTGCCTGGCTTAACCCTGCCTGAAACAATATTCTTCACATTGTCTTGGATATAGAATAGTTATTTTAAAAAAAAAATGGAGCTTCTTCCTGCTACTTCACTTCTACTGCACAAACAAGAACAATAAAAGGCTTTGCAGTGGTGCAATCAACATTCATTCTTCCTGGCCCTTATATTTTGAGGCCAGAAGCTGCTGTGCTGGAAGATGCTAACAAGAAAGAGGGTTATTGTGAGGTTTGTTATCTACATTATAGCAATTGCAAGTTCATCAGCACAGGCAGGAAAAAGATCTGCCAGAGCTACTGTTTGTTACACAGCACTTTCATCCCTGGAGAGGCGGGAGAACTACAGAATCCTGTGGTGGAATAATGACAATAATATCAGACTCTATTTTTTCCTCCCCCAAAAACCCAAGCTCCAAACCCAAAGCTGTTTTTTCCATAGAAATGTCACATCCTAGAAACATCATAAAGCCCTTTTGATGGCTGAGAGCTGTGATACTGAATTCATGAGAGCAACCCAGTGCTGGCCTGGGCTCCATTGTTGGTGAAATGGTGGGAAACAATCAGATCACTGCTGACAACTTAAAAGCTCAGCAGGAGAAATAAGAAAGTACAACAGGATTTCACAAATCACTAGGTCCATACTGATAAAAATGTTTTACTTACTTGTAGAGGAGGAAATAAAATTTTCCTAATCCCGAGGCACAGGCTGTGTTGTAGGTGGGTGCATTTGTCAGATCCAGCAGACATAAAACACTCAAGGAAGAAAAATAATCAAATTGGAAACAGCTGCAGATTACAGAAGTAACAAGATGAAAGTCTACCAAGTTGCCATTTAGCCTTTAGAATGTGCAGATGGATGTAAAGACCCTGAACCCTGTCCTAGTCTGTATTATTTAAAGTTACACTCCTAAACCCAAAGACCTTTTGTAGGATTCTTGCAGCTGAAATCAGAAATAAGGCTCCAGTTAATTTTAGCATATGCCCACAGGTATCCCATACAGTTTAATTAGTCATCTAGAAAATGGGGGGGACGGAGGAAATATTTTCTATTATGAATACTTTCATTTTCCTGAGACAAAAAAGAGCACGAGCACATTAAACAAACATATATCAAATAACATCAGGTACACTTCTTCAGAGATTTCAATGAAAACATTTAACAGAATGCAGCTGAATGCCTACAGTATAGTATCTGCACCATGCAGTGCAATAATTATGCACAATTAAAGCCTACTGTGCAATTTTGTTGCCATAAAAGCTCTCTGACTCACACCAATTGAAAGATCTAAAACGACCTACTACAGAATCACTTCCCACAATTAAATGCCAATTCACAATTTCATGTTTATGGCCAAAATACATTTCCCACTTTGGTCTGATCTTTTCGCAGTTGTGGTGTTTAAAGCTCAGGCTCTGGAAAAGTGAACTAGAATTAGCATTAAAAAAGCTTGGAGAACACTTCCATGTTTCATTTCTAGGAAACACAGCTCTCATTCCCATCTTGGAGGCTCATAATAGGTACTGAATAATTAAGACCATCATGAAATTTTGAAAAAAAATCTTAGAAATATAGGAAAGCTGTGTTCCCACTCTTTGAGAATGAATAGTGCATGCTTATTTATTTGTATGAAATCCACAGTAAGTACAGGTTTATGTTTATTATTGGGTCTGACAATTCTTACTGTTCCTCTGCAGAATACATTACAAAGTGTAAGAAATTTAAGACTTCAAAGTCTTAAATTAAAAGTAAAAGCACTTCCAGGAGTCAGAAATTTCCACAGATCCCACAACTTACTAAAAGGCACTATGATGGGAGTTGGAAATGGAGGAATCCCAGGAGAACATAACAGGTATTTTAGCCTCTTTCAGTGGAGAGCATCTTAGATCTAAAAGTGATGCATAAAAAGAGACATAATATATGCACATATATTTATGGCTGTCCAGCATTTCCCCCAAAAGTGGTTTTTTATCTCCATCACCAAAAAAGGTGTTTTCCCACTGGCTTCAGTGAGGCCATGATTTCATTCTTTGGAGAGTTTCACAATTGGGCCTCAAGGGTTCCTGAACAACATAGCTCTTGCACAGAAAAAAAAGCTTACAAAGGGTCAGGGTAGCAGAGTAGATAAAAACCATCAAATTTTTACTATGAAAATATTATTTGGTCTAAATTTATACAAATAAACAAATATTACCAAGAAGGATGATCTGATCATGACTGAAAACCAAAAGGAGAATCAACTAGAAAATCAGTGAAACAAAGAAGATATGCCAAGATTAAAAACAGATCCTTAAAAAATATTTAGATGTGGTAGCTGGTTATTTACCAATCCCTTTGGGGTAACTATGCTCAATTTTTGTTAGGCACCCATATAAAGAAGAACTCAAAACAATTTGCTGTTCTCCTGACTTGCCTTCCTCAAGGGCTCCCAAGATAGTGGGACACCACCCAGATCTCATCAAGCTCACATTTGAAGAAATCCTGACCAGACACAGAAGCAAAGATAAAGTAATCTGAAATACTATCTCCATCAGCTTGAGACACCTACACAGCACCAGGCAAGATTTGTAATTCCTGATAGCACCCTGTCCCTGATAAGTATCCTTTTCCTTCTGTAAACTGCTCTCCTTACTGTTATCCCTTTTCTCCAAAGACAGCCTGGCTTAGGCAGCTGAGCCAGTGGCTTTGGGAGCTGAGGGCAGCAGAGAAGCTCCAAAGGCAGCAGTTTAAAGCAGCCTGGCTCTCATGCAGACTTGCAGTCTCAGAGTGGCTCAGGGTATCTTCTGTCACTGTAATTCTTCAGCTGTCAGGCTGCAAGCAAGAATTACCTCTAGACGAGGATTTTTTTTTTCCCCTGTTATCTTCTTTATGTTTGTTTTATTTAGTTCTCAAAAAAGATAATTTTTTGGGGAAACAGCAAGCTTAGCTGTTCGAATTCACTTGCTTTATTATGCAGAAGAGTAGTTTATACTACTAGTACTGTCTAAAAGACTATCATATGTAATGGATGGAACTGGCTACATATATAATTGTTAAATTATTTTGTATTTAATACTTTATATTTCAGGTTATTTAGCTCCCCATCCTCTATCTTAAATTTTTTTACTGAAAAAAAAACTTTTTACTGAAGTAAAAAGTTGCTGTGCTTGTACAAAGAAGCCAAGGTCTCTTCCTTGGAAAACTATGATCCAAGGAACATGGAGCCATTAGGTTTGTTTCACTTTTAGAGTACACCTATTCCATTAAAAATTATAAAGTGTTATCACATTCTGTCACCTCAGGCCTGGCTTGCAAGACAACACCATGTCCTCCAAGAAATGACAAGAAAGGTTTTGAATTTTAAAATTCAGTGCACAGAATTTCAAATCAGAGAGCACAGCAGACAAGAAGACCTTGTCTGCTGTTCCAGGAAAGCAGGATTTTAGGCACAGAGCTCTGCCCAGACAGTCAGACAGCAGGAGCAGCTGGAGAGGACAGACAGATCTGTCACCCATTTGCCTCTGCTCGTGGAAGCTCAGGCTGGATTGCTGGGGAGGGAGTGGAGGCAACACCTTTCCTCCTACACCCCTGCAAGCAGCTGAACCCCCTGAGGTGTTACTGACCAAACCCAGGCTCAGACTGGAGTGTTCAAGGACAGAGCCACCTGCAACTTTCAGTCTGAGCCTTAAAGTCTTCCCAGCACAGGGACAAGCCCAGCCCAACACCTGCCCAAGCCAAGCCAAGCTGCCATCAGCAGCACAGCAAGAGGTGCTGGGGGGTGAATTCTCAGGTTTCCCAAAGAACCTGCCACCTCTAGTCCCAGGAGGAGTTCCCAAGAAGCTGCTCCATGCCCCAGGCACTGCAGGATGTGTGGGAGCAGAGCAGCTCCCAGCCTACCAAAGCACACGTGGGCCAAGCACCCAAAGCAGAAATCTCTGCAGTATTTTTCTGACCTTCTTTACATGATCATGTTTTGGGGCACAGGGTGGCAGCTCTGTGGGGTGGTGTCCCTGCTAAAGCCAGGGGTAAGATAAATTTAGCAAGCATCTATGGAGGGCACACTGTAATGTCCAGATGAACCAAAGTCAATGTTAAAGCAATCTCTGGAGACCACATAAGTAGATCAGCTTGAAAGAGCACCAATATGAGCTTATGTTAAGTAAGATTATGATTCCAAGGCCATATTTTGGCAGTTTCCTGAGACTTCATGTCACTTGGGCAACAGCAAAGCACTGTGAACATGAGAACCCGTGGGAAGTGACAACTGGAGGACAAGGTTATGGAAAGACACAGGGTGAGACACTCCTTTGTGAGGAAAGAATACAGTAACAGAGCTGATCCGATGGTTTTCCCAGCCTCATCACTCCACACTGGGCTGTGAACCCACACCTCACCCACACCTGAGGGGCCCTGAAGGAGATCCTGGTGCTCACCTGGCCCTGCTCACATCAGAGATCTGAAGCACAGTTGCAGGGCTCCCTCTCCACAGCTGGTGACTCCAAATCCTCCAGGCAGACTCCAGAGCACAGGCCAGAGCTCCTGCTGCTGGTGTCTGGGCTGTGCAGCTCCCTCTGTGCCAGACAGGGACAGTTCCCCACAGCTCTGCCACAGACCCCACACAGGGCACAGCTCGGCCCAGCTGTGACACCTGAGGCACTTCAGAAAGGGCCAAGGGCACCAGGGGCTGAGGGGACAGGAGTGGGGACAGCCTGGAGAGTGCCCAGGGGCAGCAGGGGGAGGAGGTGCTCACGGAGGAGGACATAGTACAAAATCAGCCAGGAGATGCCCACAGCCCTAAAACTGTGTGGATTCAGCAAGAGCTCCTCTGAACTGAGGTGATTAGAAAGGGTGGCAGGTTTTAACAGCTGAGGGCTGTATGGGATAACCATACAAATACACCACTGCAGTCTGGTTTTGCCATAATATTTTTGCTTAGTTTCTATTATGACACTCAGAATTGTAAATTCTATGCATTTAAGTCTTTCAACATCAGCAAATATTACATGTGATTACTCTGTTATTGCACCTCACACACCTGAACCTATGTCCTAAAGTGAGTTTGAATGACACACTTCAGTGTGATGATCCATTATTGCTACATGTGCATCCTCTCCCTTTCTCCCTGGCCATGTCTGTAAGACTAAGGAGCAATACTGAGCTGAACACCAGGTATTGTGGCAGCTATCAGCTTCAGCTTCCTGCCTTAATTGTGCAATTGTCTGGATATTTCAATAACTTTGATATTTTAATAATTGTCCATATTACCATTTAGATAAATCATACAGTGTATATTTGAAAACATGATCTCTGGTTGATAACTAAACCCCTGAAGAGTGAATCAGTTCCCTAATTCTTGAAGCATCCTTCACAGAAGGCGTCTTCACCTTCCTTTCACTTGGGATGAGTGAAAATCATACTGGATAAAGTTTGATTCTGCATGCCAGACCAGCCTGCTGGTCCGGAAAATTCCATACAGCTGTTTGAGCAAGATGGACATTTACAGGCCATGGACCACAGCCAGGCAGTTCAATTAGTTGTATAATCTTCCTCTCAAGCAACTGCAGGCAAAGAAATCTTGCCAGACCTGGATTTGAAATAGCAGAACAGATGATCAGTAAAGGAAGCCATGAATAAAACTATCACACTAATTAAGAGTAAATAATTATTGCAGTGTACATAACTGATTCTTAAAAGGATGTTCTGCAGACAGACAATTGCAGCAAGGATGTACTTTGCAAAAGGATCAAGACTAGTGACAAGATTAGAGACTAGATCTCTCTTCAGGAAAATCAACATTACTAAGGGTCAAGGACAGTCTGCCTTTCTGTTTTCTTGGCACAATTTGTTAAACCCCATCCAGAAATTTATAACCAGCAGATAGCCATGAAATCACTAACCCCAAGATCTGTACTTTGGTCACTATTAGTAATAACGTTAATATCATTCCAAACCCAAACAATTTTGGGAAATAATATTAAAAGACTCATTTCCAAGTACAGGGCAGAGAAGAATTAAAGCAGTGACTAAGAGAGAAATGGAAAGATAAAAATTAAAACTCTGCAATGCTCTTAGGGTGATGGACAACAAAGAAGTTGCATTAAATATAAAGAATTCGTTCATGTGATCCACATTGGCTCATGCAATCAGCAAGGAGCAAGACACTTCTGTTGCTCCTACTCTCACTTTTACTGTAATGAGCCTCAGGCGTATCTCTTTCTTCTAGTCACATAAATTTCAATTTGCTACCAAAAATTCTACAGAAAAGTTACAAAATCAATTAAACAGAAAATGAGCACCCTAAGGACTGCATTTAGAGACAGTTATTTACCCACTGTAGGGATTAACTGCAGATTATCCATTAAAATCAGATTTTTTCATTGAAGTAAATTATCACAGCTCCATCCAAATAAATGGGGCCATGCCTTTGACTCCCAGTTGATGATCCAGCCTGTAACAGTCTCAGAAGTGGGATTTTGTTCACCTGAACAGAGACTCGGTGGGATGCCTCCGAGCAAAAAGTTGCAAGTCAGTGTTCACAGCAAGCCCAGTTTCACACCACACCTGCTGAGATGTTTCAGCTCTCCTGAATTCTCCAAAAGGCTGCTTTGTCTGCAAAGGAAGGTAGAAAACCCTTCCAATACAGCAGCAAATTAAGAAGAGGGAAAGTGAGACACCCTTTATTTAAAGCCCATAAAGCACAGAGAAATCTCAGCTCAGTGGGACACTGAACATGTGGGCGAGGGGTAATTTTTTAGATGTTTCTTCAGAGGGTTACAATTTAATCTAAGTATGTATACTTTTGTAAAGTACACACATTTCAGACTCCCAATTTTTGGAAGCCAGACTATCTCCAAGGAGTAACTTGGTCCATATAAAGATGGGAAAAAGCAAAACACAGTAGGTTTGTGGGAGTAACACGTGATTAAAAACCAAACAAAAAGCACACCAGAGTACCACTAACCAGCAGAGTCCATTTACCAGTAGAAGAATTTCTTCTACCTAACCTGAGTTTGGTGATTTGCAGAATGCAGGAAAAGCATTTTTAGAGGTCCATGAATAGGTTTAGAGGCAGCAAGGTGGCTCAGAGGAAGTAAATGTTCAGACTAAATAGATTGTGGGTGGAAAGTGATGAAATTATCTCCAGCAGGATGTTTTCAAAATGTTTTTCACTATGTGCAGATTTTTCTAAGACAGAAAAATAAATATGCAAACATCTCTTGGGTGTTTCAATGCTGCAAGGTATGTCTGGTCTAAGGGGACAGAACATAAAAATTATTTCACTGCTGAAAGGAGGAATAGCTAAGAGAACAGTAAATATGGAAAAGGTTTGATCTTCCAGAGTTTTGGGAATTACTGATAACTACCTTAAGGGGCAGAATTGGAAATGAAGGGAGAGGACTTGCACAGCCTTCACCCTATTTACCTCTCCTCCTACTCCTCTCTCCTTCTTGGCTTAGTCCTTTTCCTGGTCTCCTACAGATGTGAATTTTGGGGAGCCTGGGCCAGTTCCTTAAACACTAAATTTCAGCCACAGTTTCTAACATTTCTACATCTCCATTATGATGGCTCTGCACCCTTTGATACAGGCACAGCTTCTGTAGCAGCAGCAGTCGAGGGAAACTGACATTTGTTACATTAAAGAAAAAAGATTTTCAGGTGTTTGGAGCAATCCCCACTCTCTTTTCAAACAGCTAAAAGACTTCCTTTAAAAATGTAACAAATAGTAGTTCATCTTCATTGCTGTCTCTCTGGTGGCATCCACACTAAAGGTCCTGGCCCAGCACTGATCTCTCAGAGCTGGCCCCTCTAGTGGGGGCTGATTAAGGACTTTGGGAGTGAACTGACTGCTCAAGTGGCATAGGTCAGGCAGGGCAGGAGGAATTAGGGAGATTTGAAGGAATATGAGAGACAAGATGGCAATAATTGCTGCAGGGCCTGGGCTGAAAGCTGTAGCTATTGCTTCCTTAAGAACTGAGGCAGTAGTTCTTAATAGGAACTGTAGTTCTTAATGGGAACTACAGCTTTCTGCCCAGGCCCTGAGGCAACAAATTGTTGCCCTGTGCCAACAATTTGTTGTCTTGTTTTCACCTCCTAAAAAAGAAATTGCAATCATTACCATGATTTTAGGAAAGGGAAAACCCAAACCACTGGAAGGTAAGGAACTTTCCCAAGTACAATCAGTATTGTGTCTACTCACAACACTCAAAGCAGCACATAAAAGATTGGGTCCTTGGAACAGGTCAAATTCAGAAGGACACTATGGAATTGACTGTAGGAGTCTAGAGTTTCTCTAAGAGTTCATTCTGTTTTGAGTTTACACCCAGCAACCTTTACCTTGAAACTATCATCCTCTCCTGAAAAGCCAAGCTAAGCAAGAAGCACAGTGTTTTCTAAACATATAACAAAATATTGTTATGTGGAACAAACAGCTTTGTTAAAGAGTTCTCTTGAAGATCCACTTCAAGGCCAACATACACTTTAGATTAAAATAGTCTGGTATGTGAGGAGAAATTCACAAAACCAGGATTCTCAACTCCTCTGTACTTGTGCCTCTTTCCTATACTGCTAGGGTGACTCTGCTGACAATTTTCCAAACAATTTAGAATTGAACTGTCTTTTTTTAAACCTGTGAGAGGAGAGGGGGAAAAAAAAGGGGGAAAAATGAAGACTTTATAAAGGGAGACATAAATGTGTCAGTTTTAGAAATCATATGCAAAGGGAGGAGGTAGGTTGGCAAGTATAATGGCAGACCAGAGCCAGAAATCAGAGATACATCATTAAAAGCATTAACTAAGTGTTTTGAGGAATTACTTTGTCAGGGTGCCAATATGATATTACTACTATTTCATGAAAGACTTGATGTGTCACCAAACCTTTATATCATTTAGACCCCTAAAAGCAAATTAATGTTTTTTAAAATAATGAAATACTTCAGTTTTTGGGTGTTTTGAAATTTTTAATCCATGCCAATCTGAAGGTGATTCATCCACTATTCACAGAACAGTTGAGACTCACAAAATTGCTCTGTCTTGAAGCTTTAACAAGAACTCACCATCTTACCCTACCCTTGAGTACAAAAGGAGCAGACAAGGAGAGAAATAATTTCAGCTGGGGCTGACTCCTTTTGCAAGAGCTCAGGTATACCTCATTTACTGGAAGTCCATTATGCATCTAATTCCAAGGGGCTGCTCATTCCCTTCCATGGCTCTCCATCAGCTCCTGACAGATCATCCCTTTGTTCTTTTCTTCTCCAGGTGAGGCTGGTCCTGATTGGCCCTTTGCATCTCACAGAGGACACTGGCTTAGACCATCACCATTTCCTTGAGAAAAATATTTCAGTGAGACTCTGTTCTACCCTAGGAACACATTTTCCAGGAGCTTCTCTTCCTACACTTGAAACTCACTATGGCCAACACATTCCTGTAGGAAGAGTAATGAATCCAACTCCATTTTTAAGCCCTGGAAAAAACATCACATGTGAAAGAGTGACAGATGGAGCTGTATCAGCTTTTACCTAACAGTGAAAGGGGAGGTAGAAGTCAATCTCAGCACTTTTGTCAAAATGCGTTTCTAACAAAAGACATGTGTTTAATTACTAACATATATCCATAATATTTTAAAATATTTATACTACAAACTAATGACATCCTCTTAATTAGTGAAAAGTGTCTTCTGTACATTCCTTTGTGAGCAGGGAAACAAAAAGACAAGGAGGACTTGGGGAGAGGTGTGCACGAGACCCAACCCCATCCATCACACTCCTTGCTTCAGATTTCCTCTTTATTTCCCTTTGCTCTAAGACCACCACATATCCCATGGTCAGAAACCTCTCATGGGGCATCACTTTCCTGTTTGCCTGCAACACTACAGCCACCAAAGCCATCTGCTTATAACTTTTTTTTTACCTTCCAAAGGGATTAAAAAAAAAAAAGTAGATCTACTGGCAGATGAGCTTCTTTCTAAATGGGAACACTATTACAGATAGACAGAATGTTCCTTTATGTTTATGCAGTTTCTCTAGTGCTGTGTAAGTGCACAGTCTGCAGTGTAATCATGAGTTTTCTATCACCATTAGCAGCAGGACCCCAGCAGCTAAATCAAAGAAGCCTAGAAAATGCCCCAACAATGGAAGCCTATTTAGATAATTAAGGAATCTTTATGATATTAAGAATTTCATCTCCCAGCAAATTATAACACATTAGGTAATACTGCCAAAAAAAGTCCTGAAAGCTTGCAAAGCCACAAACTAGAACTGTTTTTTCTTTCACATGAACTTGAAGTAATGGCTGGGGGCAAGAGGAGGGGAAAGTGTGGGGAAAAGAGGAAGAAGGGTTCACACTGAGATAGTAAACTATAGTTTCTTTGGAAACCTTAAGTTTTGTCCAAGTTTTTTAAAAACAATATAAATGGAATACACTTGGGTTGCAGATATAAATAAAACCCAAGAATGTCTCCCACATGCATACTGTTGATAGAAAAAGAAGTCTGAAAATGGGGTTTAAATCATCTTCTCAGAAGCTTTAAACCTCACCTTGTAGCAAGTGACACCGAGCTTCTAGCAAGTGGCAGTTTCATGTATGAAATGTGCCTCCTAAAACTGAAGAGCATATAGAGTAGAACAAGATAATGTGTCAACAAATTACATCCTAAAGACTGAAAGCAATCCAGAGAGCCTGACTGATTCCTTTGTATACAGAAAAGTACCGGGTGTCAGGATATCACAGAGGACAGTTTAGATCTTAACAGCCTAACAGAATAACAATACATCGATTTACACTGTGGATAAGGAAAAACAAATCCCACAAAACAACAAAAAAAAACAAACCACAAAACAAGTTCTCATCTCAGTCGTTTCCTCAGGAACTCCTCCTGGGTCCCCCCACAGCTCTATCAAAGCCTCCAGTGCAAAACCTACTCCCTGTGGTTCTGTCAGCACCTGCCCCAGCCATTTATGCAGCCAGCTGTCCCCTCAGCACAACTCATCAAGCACTGACAGAGCCTAAGGAAGTGATGCATTTTAGGGTTTTATGTTTTAATGGCACAACCTGCCAAAAATTATTCCACATATTGCTTTGTCTCTGCGACTTAAAAGGGAGGAATCACACAATGACTGGGATTCTAGCCATCAGTTAGGACACTGGAAAAAGAACGGGATTGTTATTGCCAGCTTGCCTTTGAAAGTATATAGAAACTTTCTAAGTAAAGTTGCTTCAAATTCTTTATTTGAGCTCCAGAATTCCTGTTGCTTGTCAGGGAATACGAGATTAACTCCTTAATTAGTTAGTGGCAAAGCAAGCATCCCCTTGTTTTAGTGTAAAAAGCTGCTTCTCGCTATTGCTGTGCAGTAATATTTAGGATCTCGATAAAAAAAGAATTCAGCTGTAGTTAATCCAGAAAACTCAGAAAAGCCTATGGTGGATTTTTTTTTTTTTTCTTTTTGATGAAGTATTTAGGTAAATGCCTATCATCCCCCAGGTTTTAATTATTAAAGACGCTGAAAGTTCAGCTGCAAGAAGAAAGGTCAATGTCTAGCCCTGGTTAACTGCGGGAATCAGGGATGATAAACAGGTAAATTAATTATCTTTTCAGCACTTTTACAATAATTGCTGAGCCGGAGCCGCGGGATGGGCACGGCCGGAGCTCCCCCTGCTGCTCACAGGCTGTGCGATAATAAAAAATAAAAACCACTCAAAGCCGCCGAAACACACCAAAAATCGGTGTTTGACCGCGTGAATGACCCGACTGGGCTGGTTTAACCCCAGCCCCACGCAGCCACAGCAGCGGCATCGGCGAGGAAGGGGAAGGGGGAAAGCGAGAAGTCCCTGGGTTGGGATAAAGGCAGGTAAGGAGGGAAAGCCAAGTGTGGCTCCAAGCCCAAAGGCAGGGTGAATTCCCTGCTGCCACGTCGGGCGGCGTTCAGCCATCCCCAGGAGAGCAGGGCCCTGCCGGAGCAGTGGGCACTTGGGAGGACAAACACCACCACTCGTCCCCTCTTCTTCCTTCCTATCGACGGGCTTAACAGCTAGCCTGCAAGCCAAACTGAGTTAGCAGAAGAAAAAATTGATAAAATGTGAGTTTATCTATAACAAAAAAGAAAGCAAAGCCATCAGCATGGAAACTGATAAAATAAACACATAAAAGATACTGGCAGTTAGAAGATAGGTGCCTTAGTGAGCGGCGCACGTGCCGCAATAATTTGTTGTAAATTCTTACCAATTAATTATTGACGTTAATTACTTTATACCAATAAAACACAATAAGCTATTGCTTTGTCCAATGAATATAATGAGGTGTTTTGATGTAATTAATGACTCAAGATCACGCTTTGTTACGGGTATAAAACCTTAAGAACAACTTGTAATAAAGAAGCCGCCGTTGCTGTCTCCACACAAGTGTGTATGTACGTTGTGTATCCATGTTGTGTATCCATCCCAACAGTGACACGTCCTCCCCCCACTTCAGGTACTGAGCACGCTGTCCCACGGTCTGGAATGTCCCCTGGTCAGCCTGGGTCCCCCTTCCCGGCTGTGTCCCCTCCTGTGCACCCCAAACCCCTCCCCAGAGTGGCAGCAGGAAAAGCAGCAAGGCCGAGGCTCCTGCCAGCCCCTCTCAGCAGCAGCAGCAGCAACAGCTCTGCATTATCACCCCAAACAGCCCCGGGGAAAATAATCAACCCTGCCCCAGCCAAAACCTGCACTCACACCAAGCTGACACCTAACTACAGCCTTCCACATCCTGGCTGACTTCAGGTAACATGAGACATCCCAAAACTCACTTTTAACCCCAGTCCTAATGACCATTTTTTCTTAACTGATGATATAAAACACGTTAAGCAGTAACCCCAACCAAATACCAATTCCTGTTAAGAAAATAAGATTTATAATCTTTATTGTTTACTTACATATAATAAATATAATACAGAACAAAAACATCACACTCATTGATTGTATTACACAGGCTGTTAATCAGAATACATTATATTTTCTTTTCATTAGCCCTTTTATAGGGTTTTGGTACTGGATATTAAGAATTTCAATTTATAAACCTTTAAACATAAAAACAATCTTCCAATTTCCACCTTCATGCATGTTTCAAATATTCATATATATACTGGTTTTGTTAAAAATATATAAGCACTGTTCAGTATTTGCAATATAGGACTTCAATTTTCATTCATTAGATCTCTACTAATATAGAGAATTTCAAAATAATTAATAGTTTAAATCTGATTTTGATTAAAAATACTTCTTCTATATTTTTTTATTTAACTGACCTCCCATCAGAAAAAGAAGTGACAGGACAAAGACACCCCAGGCAAAAGCCAGTGCTCACTTTCAGAGAACAAAGGGTAAAAGCTCTGGTTCTTGCTTCAGCTGTATTATCCTGGAATAATGGAGACACAATTTGGCATAAAGAGGGCAGGAGGAAACCAGAGTTTCTGAAGAGATATGCATCTCCATTTCAGATTTACTACTGCCATCCTGCTGTTTTCTTGGCTTAAAAATCACTGTATCAAACCCTGATATATGTTTTTCTCTGCATGAATATCCTTGCCATTAAATGGAAATTAGATTAAAATGCTACATTTCTTTTTTTATCAAAAATAGATCAAGGTTTAACACACTCTGAAATCAGGTTTTCAAGTGCAAATGCAATACACATCAGCAATTCAGGTTCTGCTTTCACTAAGGAAAATGGTTAGAAGATGATGCATAAAGATGTTTCATAGAGGATACTTGGATATCTGGAACTTGCTGTGCTCCCAGAACATCTGAATTATCAGCAAACTGTACAGACTTCAGGGGGAAAAAAAAGTTTTCTTCAGGTGAAAGCTCTTCAGTTAAAGCAGCTTCCACTTTAAAAGTGTAACTGAGGATTCCCTGAAAGTCAATACAAAATGCAACACCAGAACAACCATCAAAACTACAACTGGTTTTGTGCATCTTTTAATGCACTCAGGTTTCAGGGGTTTCATAACTCAAGGTTTCAAAACCAATTTTGTTTGACTAATATCTACTCCAAAAAGACCTCACACGAATTTTAAATCATTACAAACGCCCCTTCAGCTCTACAATGCTGAAGTTGTACCTCATAGTACATTTCTCTAATTCCATTCAGGTAATGTCAACTCCACACCTGGCTGTACTTTCCATGTAGCCTTGTGTAAACAGCCTCTCATGAGTGCCAACTCACAGAGCATTCCTTTGTAGCTGCACTGGATGGACTTCAAAAAAACCAAACCACAAACAAAAAATACCTCCTAAGTCTCCAAATAGAATCTTTTCCATGATACTTTTTAACAATCCCAGGGCTTAATTTAAGCCTTCAGCTTCAATATGAAATGATTAAAATACCCAACCAGAGATCAATCCAATAAACTACTGCCCAAGCCCTTCCTGTGTAGAATTGGGCTATGTAAGAAATTACCCCAATGATTTTACAGCATATGCTTCCTACTTTCCTACTAATGTTCTTGATTTTCAATTAACATTTCTGTCTTAATTTTTTTTTTTAGTTTTTTGTTTGGGTTTTTTTTTTTTTTAGGTTTTTTTTTCTTCTTCTTCAATAGGAACATGACATTGGTTGGAAAGCCTCTGCTGTTTCCCTAGCTAGAGGAAAAAGTAGATTCTAAAATATTTTAGAAATTACTCATTTTGGCAGTGGAACTAACTTAATTGGTATGCAAGAAGTCAGATTTAGGTAGAAGAGAAGCATCACCTGTGACACAGACAAGGAAGACTTGTGGACTGGCCACATCAGTAACACATTGACTGGTATCATTGATAAAAATACAATCATTTGCATATAATAAACTTAGTTCTGTGCTAAATGGCTAATTCCCCTCAGTTTGATAAGTATGGGGGTTTGATTTGTTTTATTTGGTTGGGTTTCTTAAAAAAAAGAAAGTGGGTAAAAAAATCAGAAACATGTGATGAACTACAGAAAAAACAGCCCTGAATTTTTATTTCTGAGGCCATTTACAGTATCCAGTCATATTTTTCTGCGGAACATAAAGAAAATTTGTGCACCTTCCCTGGAAAAACCTTCAGAAGTTCATTAATAAAAGAAAGGGGATATTTGATGCAACTTCATAAACTGAGATGCAGTTGAAGGACTCTGAACTTGTAGAATTAAACAGCTGCTTTCTACAAAAATCCTCAGAGAAAAGCCCTTTATGCTTTTTAAAGGTAGGAAGTGAAAGCCAGATGGAATTCTGGATGCATTCCACATCATGACAGGCATATCCAGAAAAAGTCTGGTTACCTACTAACACCAGATGTAATGACAAGAGTAAGAACACACATCTCTAAGTAGTCACATTACATGTCAGATTTACGTTTTATGTCAGATTTCTAACACCACAGAGGACTAGGGCAGTCAAAATACAATTACACTGGCTTTACCTAGAGAGGAAATTCACTTTGCAATGAATGCAACAGGGCATGGAAATGGAAATGTCAAAGCAGAAATCATCAAGAGGAAGCTGGTGCTGAAGGCTGATGACTATGATCACATGTTCTCACTATGGACAAAAGAAGTATACAGCAAAGTGCAGGGGTCAATATTTCTCATGCTGCTGATTTTAAACAAAAGTCATTTAGAAAGACAAATTCACCTTCTAAATAACTAAGCTGCATAGTGGCTATGTGGAAATATCTTTTGTGATCAGTAACAGTAGTGTGTTTACCATCTTTACCAGCACTAAAACCCTCCATTTATATTACTGAGGTTTTAAAGCAAACCACTCCAAATACATGCTGCAGACAGAAATACTGCAAAGGCATAAAGGTCAGCCTGACTGCAGAGTTCTTTTCAATAAAGTTTTACTTTATTAATGCTGTCTATGACTCTTGTGGGCTTTGGATCAGGTCCCACTCTGGCCGAAGTAACTTTACTGGAAAAACAAACAAAAAATCCCCCAAAGTGATGAGACTTTTTAAAAATTTAATGATATAAATTAATATATTTATGTTAGAGATTTATACTAATCTATTCCAGAATCAGATTATTATTACAGCACTGCCTAACCCTGAAAGTTAATGTCACTGTCATGTCAGAAGTGCAGCTTCAAAATCAGCAGAGTAACTATTCCTTTCGATAGCAAAGAGGACAATTAAGTAGAAAATCACACACATTTCAGCATCACCTTAGAAAGGATGTTTCTCCAAAAAGTAACAAAGTGTTGGGCAGAGTGAAATTTATTGACATCTTTAAATGCTCTTAACATTCTCATCATGTTTTACCTAATAAGCCTAAGGAAATTCAACATGGAAGTTACATGATGTGAAATGTTTGAGCGAAACCTGGAAATGTTTGTAGCGATTTTAAAAGCAGGAATTAGTTATCAGCTCTGACAACATATGGTATCATCCATATTTCCCTGAGAAATCATGCCCTGAAATGATCATGTAAAACAAAACACAACATTAATGAAATTGTGGATTAGACAGGGAAAAAAAATGCCTAACAACAGTTTATGAATCACATAAATGCTACTGGAATTATAACTATTAAATCACAGGCTACACCTGACAGCCAGAACAGAAATGGTAACTAACTCAAAACTTATGCCAAGTAAAGGAAACTGATTCAAAGTACCACCCTACAGTTAGCCACCTAACCCAACACTGTGATATTAACATCAGTTTGTTTCTTGATTTTTGAGCATGCCAGTTCTTCACTTCATTTACACGGGGCCTTTCTGAGGCCTATTTCTGAGGCCTATATGAAATTCAAAGTGTGTCCATAAACTCAGCCCATCCCCAAAATGTAACTGGTTTTCCCTGTCCTCTGATAGCTCAGTTTACCTCAGTAACATAATTTCCCTAAGATAGGAGGATCTTCAGTAGGGAATAGGAAAAACAACATTCAACATTAAGAGAAATGGAACCAAGAATTACAAAGAAATCATTTTGCCACCTTATTTAAAGCCATCACAGCTGTGAATAGTAGTACCTAAGCAGGAGTATTGTGACAGGAATGACAAAATACAGCAGCACACACCAAGAAAAGCAATTTGCAGGCCCTCCTGGTTTTGTTAGTACATTCCAAGAAGGTCTGCCATGAATAGACCAAGAATCACCAGCAGTTCCCTGGGTTGAACAACAGCCCTGCTCAACACCCCATTTCCACAAGACACCCACAGGGACAGCCAGGCTGTGCCTCAGCTTCTGAGTCTGTGTGCAGTCCCTGCAGCCCAGCCAGACCAAATGTCCTACAGCCCTACCCCTTTACAGAGGCCAGAAGCCAAGGAGCAGGATGCAGTGAAGACTGGGAAAGCCAAAGAGCAAGCCCTCAGTGCCTTCAGGAGCCCCAGACTTTGATACAGAGGTGGCATTTCCATCCCTTGCTGAACCAGCACATCTGCAGCAGCCCCTTGTAGTGAGCACATTTTCAGTGTGACTGAAACCCAACACAAAGTGGCCAGAAAAACTGAAATCCTTTGAAGTGCAGCACACTGCTTATCAAACTAGGCAAAACCCACCAAAACCCTAAAAGCAAAGGCATGCTCTGTAGCTCTTGGCAAATTATCATAATTTCCTTCATATATAAAAACCAAACAGCCCCAAAACCTCAATTGCACACAGAAGAAATTGTTGGTTGTCTCAAAGGATTACAGGAATTAGTTCAACTGTTTGACAGAGCAACACATAGTATTCATTCCCCATTTTGCAGGCCTGGGAAATCACTGCTCCTTAACCATCGAGTGACAATCAAAGAAATGCTCGCCATTATTTTTCCAAAGCATATGTGGTTCCTACAAGAAGTCAGAATGAAGCCATTCCCAAATTGAAACAGTAAGAGCAATGACAATATACCCTACCACACAGGGGTAAAGTATTCATCAGAGAGCTCCTTCACATTCCAGTTGTGTCACGGGGATGAAAACCCAGCACGTCTCCATTGCGTCAGAGGTACCTGAGAATCAAAGCTAAATCTCTTGTGCATTCACCAAGCATCCATTAGAGAGCTATGC
Organism: Urocynchramus pylzowi; assembly: GCA_013397555.1. Classification (NCBI taxonomy): domain Eukaryota; kingdom Metazoa; phylum Chordata; class Aves; order Passeriformes; family Fringillidae; genus Urocynchramus; species Urocynchramus pylzowi. The sequence goes on along the minus strand of VZRH01001487.1, from coordinate 504,370 downwards.
AATTTACATTTCAAATCAGACATTTATATTTATAAAATATCATTGTACTAAAAAATCACAAGGTTCTGTAGAAAAAACTCCATCACATTCTATTAAATGCAGGAACAATGTTATATGTCGTAGCTTCTGTAATTAAAAGTGTAACACGATTCCTGTAACTACAGGGGCACCACTGTTTAAAAATCCTTTCAGCAAGGACAGTTTGTTTTGTTCCTACTATTTAAAGAACTGTAATTTAATGCAAAAACACAGCTTAAGCTACCTAGTGCCACGAGATAAAAATACTCCATATCTTATTAAAAAAAAAAAATAACACATTTTCGTGAAAAACATTTGGAAAGCCCTGACTTTGAATTTACTGAATGTTCTTCAACATTCCTGGGGTCAGAGACAGAAGAATATTCTCTTAGTACTTCTTTTCTTAACTTCTCAAACTAATGAATAATGAAAATTAATAGTCATATAAATGGGAAGCTATAATGATCTTTGACTTTAAGCCATGAACATAAGGGCAAATATAAATAGCAACTGCATATTTGACATTACAGATCCAATCCTGTTTGCATGACCAATTGCAAAAAGCAGTAATAGAAGATTTTGCTACAAATACTGTCATTGCCCATCTGAAAGCAAACTCAGTTTTCCCAGGCTTAATGCATTGATGACACAAGTCCCAGCTGATTCAAATTTGGAGTTAATGCCTGGTATTAAATATTTGCAGGATCTCATTGAAACATTTCATTAACTGAAAAGAAATTTTGTTTTTATTGTGAGTAGGCATTAACAAAACTTCTTGAAAACAGTTAAAGCAAACATCCTCTAAATTTGTCATTTTGAAGGACAAATCCAAAAAGGAAACTCCACTGATCAAAAGATGCCTGAAAATTTCACCGAATTGAATCAGTTCATACTGCATTTTTGACCCCTCTGTTTGTGGGGTTTGGAAATTTACCTGTGAAATTTAGTTGACTTTCTTGTCTCTTTTGGGTTTGTGATTTTGTTGTGGTTGGTTTTGGGTTTTTTTAAATTCTTATTTAAGGTCCAAGAAGGACTTAGTATCTCATCTTAAAGACATGCCTCAGATCACCAAAGTCTGTAGTGCAATCCAGTATGACAAACAGGAAGGAAAGACTTGATAACTGTTAAATACTTGAGCAGAATAGCCCCAGGTTCATTTTGTCATCCTACTCTACACACAGTTCTTATATTAAATTCCAGTCGCTGGCTCGAATTCTTCTATAAATGTAGAGCTTAAGCATGTTGCTTTCCTGCATTCCCTCTTAAATAATAGTTTTATTACCAAAACAGCAAAATTGCTTTTGGAAGGATCATTACTGAGTGCCAAAACATGAACAGGCATTTCTGCTATGTCATCCTTCTGTATTTGTGTGGAGGGACAGTAGAAATACCCTGCATTATTAATAACCTTGTTATGTGGAAGAAAATACTCCTGGCTAAAAATCTGTCTCACATTCATTATAAAAAACTCAAATCCATCAAAAGCCAAAATTAACTTTGATCTAAGTGTCTTACAGGCCAGGAGCTGAAAAATGGCATTGACTAATTTCAAATATTCCTGAATATAATTATAATAGCTTCTCTGGATTCAAAAGGATTAAACACTGCAGTGGAAGGAAGATAATTATCAGTTTTAGAATAAATTTATTAATACAGCTGAGGGGAAAGAAAAATCAATGCAAACACCTTTCCTCTTCATATTGCTTATCAGACTAGTGTAGTGCCAACCCACTGACTGAAAACTTTCACAATTAATTTGATCTCTTCCACAATGTGGCAGCTACACCTGAAAATTTTCATGTCTGAGAGACAACTGGGATTGAGAATGGGTTACAGAACCAGTCTGTTTTAAACCATGTATAAGAATGTATATCCAAATGTATTGTAATTAGAAATATTTTACCATTCACTGAAATTTTAAGCATTCCTGACTGCTAGGCAATTTTTTTGATTTTTAAACATCAGCACCCATTGCCATTACAAGGCTACTCAAAATGGCCTAAGAAATTATATATGTAGTGTTCCAGGACCGTACAAAGATCCTGCCTCAGTAATTATAGGAATGCACTTAATAAATTATTTTTCTATTTTCATCTATTAATATGCAAATAGTTTATACAACATAAAAAATTTAATTTGTACCTACTACAGGTAACACATCTATTTAGCTTTTCATCTGAAAGCCTGTAAGACTTGATGACCTGCAAACTTATTTACATAACTCACTTTAAAGTATCTTTTAAAAATAATATTGTCCAGCATTTAACAAAATTGTGACTTAAAAAAAGAAAGAAATCACTTAACAGCATTTGCTTTCTTGATTTTGTCAAGTAATGTCACCAGCTCAAGTGTTATAAGGCAGGTTGGTTGCTCAGATGGACTAAGACTCCCATGGTGACAGGCATGTAGTAGATCTGTTCATTTATAAAATCAGATGAAAGCAAGAAAGAGAAAAAGTTTAGAGTTTCAAAAGAACTGAAACTTCTTATTTTTACTACAAATTCAGAATAGGCACTGAAACATGATTCCTTGGGGACTTTTCCAGAAGATTGTCTCTTCGCTGGGCATCATTCCGTTTTTAAACTAAGAAGAAGAAGAAAAAATTATCAGGGGTACACAATAACTCAGGATTACAAAAGAGAAATTACCATAAGTATTTGTTTCCATCTTACTAACAAAGGAAATAACTCCATGTCCTAAGACATCACAATTACTGTTTTGGTTAGAGTATTTTAAATTTCATTATTAGATTTAAGCAACACTGGAAAATAAAAATATACTTCTCATGTAATGCTGCACACATTATTGAAAAGCCTGAAGCACAGGGCTAGGAGAGTTCTAAACTTTGTCTGCTTTAATGCTCCAGGCCAGTACAGACAAACCATGTAATGTTCCTTCTAGAGATTAGTGCAACCTCCTCTTAAAAGTGGGATATTTTGCAAACTCTTTAGCTATTCTAATCTGTTTTCCCTATGCTTATAATGAGAAATATTTAGTCTAATATTCAATGGAATTTAACAACTTAATTCTTATCATCCACAAACACAAGGGCTCCTTTTCACTTTCTGGACCCATAATGATAAAGTCTGGTGATGTTCTTTAAACTTCCCTGAATGGTTGGTGTTTTCCATGAGCTGCAGCAGCCCAAACTGAGACCCCAACAGCACTAAAGAGTGAATTAATACTTCAGATGTCTTCCAAACACATCACCCATGTCAGGAACTTGGATGGCTCTTTTGGTGTATTGACTCACATCCAGTTTTGGATGAACACCGTAATACTCTTTAGTAAAAAACTAAACTTCAAAACCATTGACCAAGAACTGTGATAACAATGCTTGGCAGCAAGTAGTATTAATAACTTTGAAGATATACTTTAAAACTCTGTCCATCAATACAGAACAAGACTGACTGCATGCTCTTTAAAAATGTGTCCTTGCATAACACAAAAGCCACCATGAAAACCAATCCTCAGCTTTCTGTGCATTGTTTGAGGTTTATTAGAGGTTTACCTTTTGTCTATGAACAGCAGCCATCTCCATCCTGTGAAACACTATGCATAGGGATGAGGCTTTCACACTGCTCACTTTCTTCTGGCATTCTTAAAAGAAACACATTTATTTAAAGTCATACAGTAATATTAAATTGATTGTTATGAAGCCAACATAGGCACCAAGTATGCAGCTGTTTGAACTTCAGCCATTAAAACCGTACAAAGACTTCTTAAATTTATCAAGAAAACTCAAGTTTGCACAATTTTCATTGCATGTGCTGGGTACAGAAATTATTACCGATGCATTAAGGGAAAAAATTGTGACAACCACTAGGAAACTTCTTTTAAAAGGTAAACAGGCTTCACATCTTTCCATTTTCTGAGCATTACGTAGGTTAATTGTATGAATGGTTTGGCAACTACTGCTATTAAGAAATTAGTGCAGCTGAATAAAAAAATCAGGTAAAAATAAACAGAGTATGAGTATTGTGGCTAATAAAATACTATATGCTTATAGGATATTGGAAAGGCTAAAGAGACAGGATTACAGTTTGTGACTGCCCTACCTCTGAATTCGATGTTTCCTACAAATAAAGGCAAAAATTCTTCTGATTCCCACCATCACCGGATCCCAGTTGTTATAGTGACACAAGAGAGTTGCAATGAAAAATGAAAAAAATACAGGTACTGCTCCTGCAAAAAATAACCAGGAAAACTGCACCTGAAAGTGAAACACAAACATCATTCACTTAATAGCTTAAAGAATTGACATGCTGTGTATTTGGAATTATTATAATTGTAAGTTTGAGATGCAGTTTGAGTTATTTTAAACAGTGTGAGTTGTTTGTACAATTTCTATAGTTATTGCTTCTTCTAAGAACTGCATAACCTGCTCCCACTGATCCATTCTTAGCAATGGAACATTCTGTTTGCACTGGGAGCTGAATGAAGACTGCTACTTCCAAATAGTCTTGGGTTTAGATTTTTAGTTGTGTTTCTGGTGCCAAGGAGAAAGTCTCCTAGACATTTCAGGGGTTGGAAAGCAATGATGTTTAAAGCCCATTCCAACCCAAACCATTCCACGGTGCTGTAACTCCAAACCAAGGGCACAAGGACAGGAAGAGCCTGGGACCTGCCTTTCAGGAGGACAGAGCCATGAGCTGTGGGCACAGCCCCCCCGTGTGGAGAGAAGATCCAAAACTGAAGACTGGAGAAAACATTCAGCTTTGGCACCTGGCACTGATGATCCTCCTCAAAGACCTCATCAACTGCAATTGTTAAGCCCTGTGTTTCCTAACTGATTTCTAACGAAATTCAGAACATGTTAAGTTGCCAAAAGGAATTAGTCATTAGAAACCCGGTTGTAATTTCCTAAGATTCAGATCTATGTTAGAAAATTACAGAAAAATAAATACCCAGAAAGTTAGTAATTATGAATATTGTATAATTACCATGCCATTTGACAGTCATATGAAGGCTGCATGTATTGATATTTTAATCTTTACATAAACATGGTGTGATTCTTGGGGTGTCCTGTGCAGGGCCAGGAGATGGACTGGGTAATCCTGATGGGTCCCCTTCCAGCTCAGCACATTCTATGATTCCATGATTATTAGCCATGCCAGTGGCATTCTTGAGCAGGGTTCTTTTAAGTGAAAAAAAGGCTGGCCAGAGGCAGGGCAGCTAATATTTCTGTCAGGTTATCTGAGATGTGGACACCTTAGACTTCAGCAAGCACAGGGCTTGGCTTAGGATACTCTGATGTCTGTATGACAGAGACAGACTTGCACAAATGCACCTGTGCAAAAAACCTCAAAGTCTGCAGCACTTTGCCTTTAATCAGGGTCACTCACTTGTGCTTCTAATACTAGTAATTCATTTTCTAAAATGTAAGATAGAAAGGATTTACTTCCCACAACATGAGTTTAAAAGGTAATTTGCCCTTTTGTTACCAATGTCAGTTGAAATCCATCCAACAGAGCTTGGGAGATGTTTCTGCTATTTGAAATGCCTCCATGTTGTATTAGTACATGAAGAACAAATTAATTGTACAAGATCTGGACTCTGCATTTATTCAGAATAAACAGCCTAGAGATTAGGCTGTTTACTGGGAATTAGATAAGTGTAGTCCATTTTTCAGTGCATCCCAGAAGAAAGTTTAGATGAATCACTTCAGAAGACAACTTAAAATTTTCATATATTGATATATGTAACTATATATATACACTTCTACCAATGTTTTTGCACATACACACACATCTGTGTATATCTAAAATGTGTACTGACACACAAACCTACATATAAAATTTGTATTTTTTACTACCAGCATTAACTCACATATATTGACTTCATGAAAGTGAATTCTGGGGGAGGAGTCTACAGATGTTTTATTCCTTGTTTCTTTTACAGTTATCATTAATTATTTACCATCCCATAACAATTTATGTCTCAAGTGTGTAATTGTGGATGCTTTAAGAGCAACACAAATACAACTGTCTTACCAACAAATGTTTTATTATTGTTGGAATCACTGCTGTGTTGGCTCTATTTCCATGCTGGAATATGCAGGTAAGACTAACAAAAATATAATGCCTATCACATGTTCATTACAGAAGTATTTATTTAGGGTCTGATTCTTTTTTACTTTTCTTATATTTATCCTTTTATTTTTCTGACTTATTTTCCAAAATCCACACTGACATGAAGTAAAAGCAAAATACAAGTTGTGTTTGGGGTTTTTTGACTTCATTTTTACATGCACAAAGTTTCAGAAGTCTAAAGGTTCTCACAACAACTTACATTTTGCTTGTGAGAAGACTGAACAGCAAAGCCTCTTTTTGGCCAGAAACATTTTAAGCGCAAAATTAGACTAATTTCTTGCTCCAAATAAACAAGTACAAGCCTAAAAGAATTTAATTAGAAGAAATTCTGTAAACAATGATCAAAATTCAGTAGTGCCTCACCTTTTGCATGCACATGTCAGCTATTATGGACAGAGGTATTGTAAGGCTTAGGGCAAGTGTGCCTATCAGTGATGAGGTAAGAAAGCAGCCCCTAAAGGACAATAAAAATCAACAATTATACAATTTAATGATAATAAACAATAAATAAAATAATAAGGTCTTACTTAAAAGTTAAAAGACAACCAAAGTAATACATCAAATGGGAAGACATTTGATGAACTGTGAGTTGCTGTTTAATAATCAAAAATTAACTCACATCATCACAATTCATCATAAATCTGTCAAAGTGCACAGAATTCTTAACTAGGCAATGGATTTCTTCTGGGCTGAGGTTCAATTCCCATACAAATCTTTTGAGATGATGGAAATTTCCCTATTTCACATGTACTAACTTCATCTAGAAAAATCTGAATTTTGTTTCCGTACCATGATTCTCTAGAGCATAAGAGACTGCTTCTGAATTACAACCAACCTGTCCACAGCAAACTGTAAATGCATAAATGGTATAGAAGCCAATAAAAATTTATCTGCAGGTTAAAAAAAACCAAAAGAGTCACATCTATCCCTACATTATTTAGTTGGTGATATGTGCTTGGGTGGAGTAAACAAGTAGGTTAAATGATATTATTTGCTCCCAAAAAAAGTAAAGAAGACTATACTAGTGGCACACTGAACTGGTAAAGAATGATTTCAGCACAAACTCTGTAATTAGTCCCAATCCAAAACTCCAGGGAAAAGGAACTGGAAGTAAAACTAGCTCTTTAATTGACTGGAATATCATTCTGAGTAATTAAACAAATATCATGTATATAAAAAAGTCTGTGCACACCCATGTGCTAGGTACTTGAATTTGGGACAAGAGACAATGTTTGAGGTTTGGGGAGTTTATGTGTTTGTTATTTTGCCTATGTTAAAATTACACCTAACCTGACACTGATACTGAGCTGCAGTTTAATCTTACAGGATGACATTAACATCACAAAAATATTCTATCAACACACAAGTTCAATTGCAAAGGAACATATGCTACAATGCACTTATACCTAGGACTGGTGTAAAAGTTTGCCAATAAACAAAAAATTATTAAAATTCATACATAACTTTAGTCTTGAAAAAACAAATAAAAATCCACACCCCCTAAAAACCCAAAAGGTTTTTGTTGAACTCCATCTACTCCACCTTGATCTTTTGTTGCAGTATTGTCACAGAACTGTTGCAACAGAATTCATACTCTCCTTTTGCTACTGCAACTCTGTAGCACAAAGCCTCTTTGTTTCAAATGTTAATTCTGCAATAAGCTAAACACACAGTATTTCAATTACTACAAGCACACCATCAGCTACTTTTTAAAGTTAGCTGTTGTCTTAACAGGACATTGTGGCACAATGCCCAAACTGCACACGTGGACAGAAAAAAAAACTAAAAAGAAAAAGGCATAAAGCCCAACCTAGACAATTTTACATCTCAACATAGGAAAGATAATTCATGTAAAATATATTCAATGTATGGAGTACATACCACAGCCAGAGGAACTCTGACAAAACTGTTCCAATAAGGCCATTTATGACAATGCACATCCATATCAGTTTATTGGGAAACTCAAATGCTTCAAACCCAGTATAGTGAAGCAGGAAGAACCCTGGCCACAGCAGCAACAGATTAAACAGTCCTACAAAACCTAGATATGAAAACAGTATTAATTAAATCATAATAAATTTTCATCAACATAACCAAAATCTCAGCTAAAATCTGGTATTTTGTCAATATGCATATAGAAAAGCAGCCATGAAGGAATATTTTAAATCTTTCAAAGGAAACAAATGTAAGAAATTTAACCTGAAATTCACAAACTAAATTTGCATCAGATATTTACAGGTTTGAAATTGAAAAGAAAATAAAAAATTAGGAAATCTGATTAAGTTAGTGGGGCTGTCTGCATACCTACAGGGAGTTCCTCTCGTTGTTAAGGCTCTAAACAAGAAACAATTCACACAACCAGCCTCTAAAGGACTCATAACCATGGGAGTAAGAGGCTTTCTCTACTTCCTTGGCTTTTCTAATCCCCTTTACCACTCAGACACAGTTCAGTGCCTGAAAGCATATCATTTAATCACACATTGAATTAAAACTTTCAACAGAGTTACTTTTGGTCTTACCAAAGAACATTGGTATGTCGAGTTTATCTTCTCTATCTACTTTCCTTTTTATCATGACTATGTAGACAGCATACAGCATTGCTCCTACAAGAGACCAAATGGAACCTGGAAAAATGCAAAAAATACTCCCTTGAGATATGCCAAACATGTTATGCACAGTAGGATCAACTCTCCTAAACCTCTGTTGATTACAGAATCCATTACTAAATGAAAAACATGGGAAAATGGAGAAAGCTCTAAAATAGAAATACTTTCCCAATATACGCATAGGGTAGAAAATTATCATAAATGGCAAGTTTTAGAAGTTGAAACTAAAAAGCCAGATTGTGAAATGTTACATGAATAAGAGATGTAGAGCTTGCTATATGACTACTTAGTACTGTCAGAAGATGGTACTGATCACTGCATATCCAGGATTAAAACCCATAAGTAAATACCTATTGTATCTTTTCCAGCAGATTTTTCAGATCCAGAAAGGTTAACAAGTACCACACCACCAATGCTAGCAAAAAAAAGAGAAATGCAAAACGTTGCTTGAACTCAGGATATTTCTTTACAAAACCAGATAAAAGAAAGAGAAAAACAAATATACAGTTCTATCTTTAGGCATTTTTAGTTAACCAAAACCCACTTCTGGTAAGTCAAAAGGAGTTCTCAACTGCTAAGGCATAATCCCAAGTTAAAAGCAACCAACCCCACTTTTAACTTCCCAGAACAATGCACCAGGCATTTAATGAAACAGGCTGACAACACCGAGTGTCAAATTTTTTCACCATTATACAAAAATAAAACAAACCACAAATAAACAACAAGAAAATAAGTTCATCTATTTCCAACAGAAATGAATCTAATTTCCTACAGGAGAATGAGATTTGGAAATGGTTCATGATATGAAGCATTTAAGAATACTTAATTCAGTTGCTTGATTCATCTGTGAAACAAAGATTTTTTAAAAAGTGGTGGGTATCATTTATTGTCACAGCTAGCACAGGTACAGCAGGTACAGTTGTCCTCTCACTGCACCAGGGAGTTGTGGACAAAATGTTCCCTCCCACTATCTTACCTTAAAATAACAGCTAATAATTTGGACAGGGTGAACCGATCTCCACTGTTACTGGGAAAGACTGCAGCTAAGATTAATGTAAAAAGCCCTGCAAGAGAAATTCAGAGGAGTTTATACAACTGAGTTTTGCCAGTAGTTTGCTCAGAAAACTGCACAGCTTCAAAGCTATTATGCTCCAAATACATTTCTTTAATATACAGATGTAGCTGCAGAAGTACACACACAAAAAGCAGGGGAATCATGAAGGTACTCTAAAAAACCTCTGCAAATGCAAAATGAATATTCTAAACACACATATTCAATGCCTTTAGGTCAAACCCACTGGTAAAAATGTTACACAAATCCATTGTAACAAGATTTCTATGTTATAAACAGGGTTGTAATGCACATGTGGTGGTGTAAATAAAACTTACCAGAGGTTGATGACAAGATATTAACTATGGCAACTTGGGTATCTGACAGAGCTTCTTGGTACGAGAAATTTGCCAAGAACCACTGGGGAAAAAGATAAATAATTTTGTTATTATACGGGTAGCAACAACAGGCCTAAGTTTCTCTGTGCAATAAAATCCTACTTAAAAAAAAAAACTCTAGTTATTTAAAAAATAAAATCAGAACTAGATTTTTAGCTTAAAGAGACTTCTAACTTCTATGAAAGTGGAAGACACATTAAAAAACAGCAGCAAACTTAGACTGGCTCAAACCAACCACATTCAAGTGCGTGTTTAATAACGAAATAACATACTTCAGAACTTAAAAAGAATTAAAATGACATTATAATAGCTAGTCTGTATTAACTAAAGGTACTTTTAGCTTGTTTTGGAGTGCTTCAAGATGATAACTGCACAAGGGCTGCAAAGAAATTTCAGTAATGCAAGTGACATTAGTCAGCCTAATGAGGTTCTTTCAGAGTACTTAAAACCAGCACACATCTCCTCTGTTAAAAACAAGCATCTCTTAAGTTCAATGCCTAAAAATATTTCTTAATTCCTCCATAAAGGAATAAAATGGCAAGTGTTTTCTCACTTCTTGATTGAGATCTCACTAGTAAGATCTCAGATATATTCTAAGGGAAGTAACCACTCTCTAGTCTTATGTAGAAATATTCATAAAGCCCAAGAAGAAATATATGTACATGCAGTAGCATCCATGAACAGAATAAATGGGATTTGTTTTGGACATGAGGACACTACCCCAGAAAAAATTACACCACTATTTTCTGGTACATGCATCAGTGGTATAATTATTGTTGATGATAATAACAATAATGCTTAAATAGCTCTACTTCCTGAAGAAAAGCCATGATGAGTCCACATTACATTGAATCCATTTGGTAGTATCAGTGAAGGTGCTTCTAGAAAAGGTATCACTGATCTGCCCTCTACATTTTTCTGTCTCAAAAACCCTGCCACCTGGAATCTCTCTCCCCATCCCAGAACTGAGGCATGATGCAGCAACAGCATTTATCAGCAGATTCATAATTAAATATTGCACAAGGGAAGTTCTACCTCTTAAAGCGGATTTATAAAATAAGGTTTAAAGAATACAAGTCATCTCAATACTTATTCACTATTATTACACAAGTTTTAAATGCATCTTTACTTAAGTTATCTGAAAGAATGGAGCACATACCACGAAGCAAAAGAAAAAGCTAATTTTTGCTACTTGGCTTGCAGTGAGTTTTCCCACAGTTTTTAAGATGGATTCCTGCTCCTTCACTGCTGGATATGACATGCGGGACAGCTTTGCCTCCAGAGCATGGCTTGAGGGCAGCTGCCGGATCTCCATGATGTTACTGAACCTCACACGAGGCTTCTTGGGTGCTTGAGAGGCAGAAAACACAGAGAAAAAAAGAAAAAAAATATATTCACATTATTATTAAACTCTTTAAGCCAACACAATATGTAAAAAAAACTATGATATTGTAACACACCATTGATTACAATACTGCACAAATAACAGGTTCTTATTCAATTAGAAGACATGCCATCATGATTTATTAAACTAATATTTTGCTATTCAGGAGGCCACTAATAAGACAAAGCACAATTAAATACTGTTTTCAATCAGTAAGTTGTCCACCCATGAAAACCTCACTGAAAAGCACCACCCCTGCTCCCTGTCAAAAATATCAACAAAAGGTAACAACACATTTTTAGGAATTATTCCATCTTGAAAAACATTATATATATATATATATAAGATTTTCTTTAATTGTCTAATAGCCAAACAGCCAAAACCTGCACACAACTATACCTAACTGCAAGGACAATGTCTCATTTAGAAGATTCAAGTCCAACAGACCTCAAAGCTTAGCAGAGACCATAAAGTCACTTGCCCTTTTGAAATCCACTCTCTAATTAATCTTGCAAACTAGGATCAGGTTTTATTTAGAAGGTTATTTTATTATCACTAGCTTCCTCTGTAAAGAAAACATTACACTAAACACTACAGGCAAATATTAGCTTAAATCAATCTGAAACAATACCTAATTTTCTAAAAAAAAGGTAAAGGGAAAGCTGCAGCTGGAACAATTCTGAAGCGATTGCTGCATGTTGCCACAGAAAGCAGAGCCTACCAAAATGGTTCCTAATGTGTGCCATGTAGAAATTTAGAGAGCTTCCCTTTGATAAGCAGGAACTCTTTTGCTGAGGATTGGCTAAGTGGATGTGCTGAAGCCAACCTTCCCACAATTGTCTGGGACAGTAAGGCCTGTTTCAGGTACTATCACAGGATAGTGAGGCTTAAATAAAACCAGAATGCACGTAGACTGTTAAAATTCTTACTTTGACTGCTTTGCTCCTGCTCTAAAAAGGACAATAGCTTGTTTTTCCAGAGGCTGACTCACTGCTGCTGGTCTTACAAGCCCAGAAGGAAAGAATCACAAGTACTGAACCCAGTTGGTCCCTTGAGATAAACATAGGCTGCATCTGTAGTGACCAAGAAAGGTAAACTGAATGACAGGCCTATGTTTTCTCTACCTGAAAGTAAATATATGAGATTGCAATTCATGCAATAAGAGATTTTAGAAAGGAGAAAAAAGGAAAAAAAGGAGGGGAGGAAGGGGAAGCACGTCTGCAACATGACAGCAGTTATTCTAAACAAAGAGAAAAGTAACTCCTCCACCAAAGAACTAACATTACAGCATTCCAAAAGTCTTTACTCACTTTTCTCTGCATCACTACTATTACTGCCATTTTTTTCAGTTGGCAAATCATGAAACTTTACAGGAACATATAAAGGTTCACTCTGCAATGAATCAGTATAAGTAAAAATACAGTTAAGCAGGATATTTAAATTATTACCAGTAGAATTTATTTAGCAAATTAGAAAACTAAATCAAGAAAAGCTTGGTGAATAGTAAGAGAACCAGACTTAAAGCAGGTCTGCACACAGGGGATAGACTTGTCAAAATTCATGTATACAATATACTGTATGTTACACATATTGGTAAAAGACAGTACTAAAAGAGAACTGTGCTCTTTTGTGTGAATCCTCATGCACACAAAACTTATGGCCAGAAAACTCACACCTACTGATTTTAAATTACAAAATAAGTCACCAATATTACAGATATCTCATTAGCTATTGCTTCTGTCCAAATTATAAACTAGAAACATGAAATACAGACTGTATGTAGAAAAATTCATGTACTCATTTTCTTCCCATGACCCTAAACCCCCTTATTTTCTTCCCTAGACCTATACATCAAAAAACTTTGGGAAATATCTACAATACTTACAGCACTTAGAAGTACTTCAAGCAACTAAAACTTTTGCTAACAAGAAAAGTTTTAAGCTACTTGTTTAGATTAAATTAATAAACTGTAAAAGTGAAGTCATGGAAAAGATCTGGTAGTTGGATTTTCATTATGCTTGTTTAGGACGAGAATTTTGGCAGATGTTTAAATTAATGTAAAATTGCCCAATTTTGTAGAGCCACATGATCTTAATGAATTGAGAAGGCCAAGATTTTATTCTTAAATACAGATAGATAAAGTTGAAAATCCCTGAAAAATTAAATGAAGAATACTTCTGAAAAAATGTCTCTTCAAGTAATTCTGTATAAAATATCCATACAGTAATTTGCAATAGTCAATTCCTTCTCCCACTCTATTACAGAGATGGTACTGAGTTGAATATGTAAACATTTTCTCTGCAGAAGATAATATTTCTTTGACAAACTACTACAGAAGCATTCAATTAAGTGCTTTATTGAGCTGAGAACCCATATTTCTTATAGTAAGCAATACCATTATTTGCAGTACTTATTAGTAACACATAAGCATGTAAGTTACCAATCCCCTTTGACAAAACCTACTACACTTAAAACTGCCATATTTTAGAAACAGTAAGTCAAGACAGTTGTGCCATGTTATTGTAAAGCATCAACCTTCATAAATTAAGGCACTTACCAGAGAACTGTTCACAGTGGTATCTGTTGTACAAGCAGCAAAATAACCTTCAGCATCTGCAAACTAATTACAGAAATCTTAATGTAAGAAACTACCAAGGCAAAGTTATTAGTAACTGAAATTTTGGAAGAATAAGGTTTTTTATGACTTTTTACATCGTTCTGTCACAATTCCCTTTCTCCTCTCAGCCCTCCTCCCCAATACCAAGAGGGCTTACAAGTTCAGTAACTAATTTCAGTACTTCCTTGTACCACTTGAACCCCAATGAATCCAACTACCCAGGTATGAATGCAGGATGAGGCTCTTAGGTACAGAAAACCTGAAAAATTCAGTCTTAGGGACACAATGCCCACTAAATGATTGTGCATCTATTAACAAGATGCTTCTTTCTTCATTTTATTTAGGCAAAGTTCCTTCCCTCCTCCTTTCTGCACCTTACCAAACCCATATTCCCTGACCTTCAGCTTGCTGTTCTACCATGATGGTAGCAAAATTATTAAACAAAGCTTTTAATGTGGAAGAGAACTTAAAAGTAAGGTGTGAGCGTTTCCCTACGCAGCCATTGAAATAAAACCACACAACTGGATGTGCTGTCCAGACTAATAAACTCAAGACACTTTAAAGGCACTTGCAATAATTACAGACTTGAATATTTAACTACCCCCCTTGAGGGAGAAGGAATTTTCATATTACAGCACATAATAGTCTTGTCTGCACTGTTCTTTTGAAAAGGAAAAATAATGGGATTCCAGTAGCAGTGCCATGAGTGCCCCACGCAACATGTGACAGACTGGGCACTATTAGTCATTGCCTTCCAGTTCATATTTCATTACTGTCAGCAAAGAAACTAAGTTCTGTTTATTCCCAAATTATCTTATGAAGATCTGAACAACATCAAGTCTAACATGTGCCATATTACACACAAACACTTGGTGTTAAAGGCTGATCTAGCAAAAATTGTATCAAGATATCAGCCAACTTTAAACACTTTATGTGTTTAATCAATTTTTAAAAAATAATTTTTTTAGTTGTTTTTTGTATTTTATCTTTTCTTAAAAAAAAAAATCAGATAGAAGTCATGTAACACTTATTAAATATGTTATGCCTGCAACTGTCACTGTCAGCAAGTCTAACGTATCCAGAAAATTTTAGTCAGTTTCTTTCACACAAGCTATTTTCTATAAAGACATGTTGATTAACAGCATGTTCTTGGATCACATTTTCTGGGGTTTTTTATGTAAGATTAGTATCAGGCCAAATGCCTTCCTGCTTCCTGAGTGCTGCTGCTCAGCATCTTGAAACACTGGCACAGAACAACTGCTCTTCCCAGCATCTCTTGGAAAAAAACACAGTATTTCTGTCATATAACAACAATTTTAGGTTCTAGCACAAACTATGCCTAACTCTGGAATGGGCATCAGAAAGTTGCTCATGCATAAAAGCTATAAAAAAAACATTAACAACAACAAAAACATAATTCTACCACCATTACTAAATGTAATTTTAAACCCTTCAAAACAGTCAGCAAACACTTCATAGTTGTGCCAGAGACAAAAAGAGTCAGTGCTAAAAATCAACTACAAAGTTCAAGTTCTGATTCCATTGGTTGCAGATGTTGGGGGACTTAAAGGGAACCAAGAGCCAACAGTTTCATAAGCTCTTGTTAAGAGGAATTATCCTCTGCAATTGCCCAGGGTACAAAACCAGGCTGCAGGGACCAATGGCCTGGCCCAGCAGAGCATTTCTTACAACTCCTGACACATCTCACATTGCTTTTTCTTCCCTCTCATCCTTTCACATGACAACTGTTATGGCTGCCATGTCTTCCTGTGGCATGATTCAGTTTACATGTCAAATATACAACCTTTGCTCCTCTCTAGTCTCTATTTTAAGGGTTTTTTTTCTGTGCAAACTTGGACAAATATCACAACATCTACAGAGTTTTAATACTTACAAAAGCTGCATGCCTTCCACGAAACCCACGAGTACACTGTTGCCTCCATGGCTTCCAAACAATAAATCCCAAGAGGTATAGAACAAACATGGATGTTTTTGCAAATGTACTGAAAAAGGGTTTGTTGTACCTTGTAAAAACATACTGTGGAAAGAAAAGAATTGCAGTATCCAAAATTACCAGATAGATAAGAGTTCACAAAATGAATGATCAGTTCACAAAATGAAATACCTGAATTGTGAGTATTGGTATGGATGACCAAAGGAACCAAGTGGCCCTAACTGTTCTGGGGGAACCCTCTCCCAAACTACCTCCAATGCCAACAAAAAGGAGACTTCTTGTAAGAAACAATGCCACAGAAGAAAACTACTTGTTACTTGTATCTCACCAAGCAACACATTTATATGCTACTAAACTCAAATAGCACTGAAAATACATTTACATACAAGTATTTTCTAAATTGAAGACCGCTTTTATAAGCAATAACATATTAATCATAAATTAGAGAAGATTACTTTGGCTAAATAACATTTCAGTATCAAGAGTGACTCCACCATCTCATTCCAAAAAATGTTTTATTAATATCACATGATAAGCATAAACATTTGTATATGCTTAGTTTCAAAACTGATACAGAACACAACTTAATGACAGTTCAGAAAGCTGAATTTAGGAATTTATTAAAAACTCCATTTCCATTGCTAAAGCCCTGTCTTAAGTCCTAAAATTCAACATGAAATAAATACCACAACAGTTTCAATATGGTTAATACATGAACTAGATGAAATTACAGGGCTTTAACTCCATGACTTAAGTCCTTTCATCCTGAACTTCTGGATGTTCTGAACTACAATTCACCACATCAATCAGCCTGCCACGTTACAGCTCATTTACTAATTTTTGGGAACCATATGGGCATTATTTTAATCAATATAGCAATAACAAAATGAACTCCCTGATTACAGTACACAGTGACAAGTTTATGCTGTTTAATTTTAAAGTCTTCAGTAACACCTTCTGTCTCAAAAGAAACAGGCTTGAACTTATCTGTAAGTTTTAGTAGATTCAGGCTGGTGAAACACCAATTTCGATAATTATGATTCTGCTGCATTTTTCTCATTTATTTTCCCTTAAAGTGTGTGGAACAATACTCACAGAAGTGAGTTCTGAAGAGGCCACCCAGATGACATCAACCAGGAGGAGAATGACAATTCCTAGAGCCATTCGCCTGCGCTGAGCAGATGAGCTGCTCTGGGAGCTCATCCGGTTCATGATAAAAACCCACACCATTTGGAACCTGGGCAAAGGGGACACAGAAATGACACACAAAAGGTTACAGTGACACACAAAAAAATAAACACTGGGGGCAACTGTTTCACACACATGAACAGGACCTGATATGCAAGAACACACATGGCTGTGTTGTTAAAATGCAGATCTTTGACAGATCCGGCAGGAAATTTTCAGACGTATTAGGGACAATTAGAAAGTAAATCTTGACTTTACAAAAATTTGTTAACTGCTTTAGCAATGAAGTAAGAAAAAAAGCAGGTAAAACACAATGTCTTTTTGGAATTTACACTACAAGTTCTGCAAACAGTATAAAGTAGACTGATGTGTTGTGATAAATGTCAGCAATGTGTTTAAACTTAGAGGCATTCAATAAATATTTCAGAAGACACAGGAAAACATTTGGGTAAATATAAACCCTTACAACAAGAGGTGATTCAAGATAAAATAGAATAACTAATTGTAACCTTAAAAAAATAGACTACACATGCAGTTGTATTAAAAAAATTATATGGGTATTTGGTAATTTATGAAATATAGGCATGAACCAATTCTAGTAAAAATCTATCAAAAATTCATTAATGCTACTGCAAAGGAATCCAGATTTGTGACACAGCTTTACAGCTGCCCATTGGATGGCCTAAATTTATGGAAGGCCTAAATTTAGGAAAATTTTCAATTATATTACTAAAAAACTTCAAATACAATTGACAGAGAGTGATGACTCATTCTTGTACTAGAATCCATGATGTTAGCCAGACTTGTATGTGGTGTTTCTATCATTAACCCTCACTTATGTATGTAAATATTTAAAGAACCAATTTATTAGGAGTTCATTAACTACAGATGGGACAGCATACCATAAACTCAAACACCATCTCTGAGAGAACTGCTCCAGGAACTGCAATCTAAGTCATCTTTAGAGAGCAGCTTCTGATTTCCACAGTAAATAGAGGTCATCTGCTTTGCTAATATGGTCTGATAAATTTAAATTGAACTTTGTTTTTTCCACATGTGTCAACATACAAATACTTGCTTTCGTTTCATTATTTACAAATGATTTATGAAAGAGACAGTGCAATAATGTCCTCAGTGAGTGAGGAAGGTACACTGCTTTTTTCCAGAGTAGCCTGTTCCTCAGATTAAGGATTTAAATGCCCAGATATGCACAAGCACACTGGAGATCACAGCACTGTTTTCTGCATTGATTCATATTCTATACAGTCTCTGCCATGTTCAAATCTTGAACAGTTTTTCCCCCATTTCTCAAAGGGCTTCTTTCAAAAGGAAAATGAACATGCAGAGTTCCTGAAGTATAATTATGCCACTAGATCTATGCCGATATATTCCATGTGTGGGCATCAGTTCTGGATAATTACTCTGCTTTTCTGATAAAATGGTGGGACTGACAAAAGAAAGCAGAAATCTCTAAGTAGAGAGAGGCAAAGTTATGAAAGACTCAGCAAGGAATTATAGTTTCTGCTTGATACAGATAAAGGAGAAAACATTTGTTCTCAAAGAGAGCAAATAAATGTATTATCTTAAACTTGAGGAAACTAACATAAAGGTTTTCAAGCTTGAAAGCTTATTAAGGTTTTTTCAGTTTTTAGGAATTGGTTTAACAAATACTACATATTATACTCTACAAACTTTGCCTTTATTTTATCATGGCTAGTAGCCTACAAGCCATTACATGAAGTTATATTATATATAGCCTAAAAATTGCTCATGTGTTTGCCTAATATGCAGCTAACGTGGAAGCTGGGCAAAGAAGAGTTCAAACAAGCTGGAAGGAAGAAATCTCATTCCTGTCAGGCTATAGCACAACTCATGGACAGTGGGAAAGTATCCTAGGAAGAGAAAGCACTGCAGCCTTCCACCAGTTCTGCAGGCAGGAGGGGAGAGGTAGCTGGGGACACAGGAGGGAATGGCAGCAGCCTGGTCAACTGGACATCTCCACATCAGATGCTGCCTCACACCTACAGCTCTGCTGTTCTCACCACTGGCTGCTTCAAAGCACACTCTGTGAACAGAGATCATGCACAGATAACATTCACATTCTGCAGCTGTTTCATCTTGTGCTCAGCTTGTCTGAGTTAGGCTTGAACAAATCCCTTTAAAATCCTTCAACAGGAGCAAAGTAAAGGATGATGGAACATCCAGCACTTCTTAGATAAGAGGTTACACATAGTTGTTCAGAGTCTATGCACATTTTACACCATTTCTTCTGTACCTTTGATAAGTAGATGCTAAAATTCTAAATAAAGAGCCCATAATTATGCCTTGGAAGTTGAAAGTTTTTATATGTTGCAGTTAGAGCAGCTATTACTTTCTCATCTGACTACTAAATATCTGTTTAACATTTCTGTGTGCCTAATATAGCCTTTGCTTGATCCTTCCCTAACAAGGCAAAAAGCTTAACAAGAAAAGGTGACTATGAAGTGCAGCACCATCACCTTCAAGCTAAGAGTTGACTAAAATAGTTACCAAGCAGCAATACTAAAATGCCTGTAAAGTTCAGCAGAAATTCAAAAGCCTACTGAAATACAAATACTAAGTGTTAGGACAGAATTAAAACCCTGTAAAACATCACACAAAATGCAAAAATGCAAAGACAGATTGAAACTACTATTTTGAGAAGTTTTAGACAGACACATTGTCCCACTTATTAACAGTACTCACTAACTTGCAATGAAATACAATTCCACACTTTTATGTTTGGCTTCTGAACATTGAGGGTAAGATGCTCTGATAGAAATAAATACACAAGAACAAGACTTTTCTCATATTACCTTCCACAATAACTGTAAAAAAGAAACAAAAGTGGTGACTAACAAACTTCACGCTTCATGTCAAAGTGAAGATAGTCGCCTAAAAAAAAAAAACCAAAAAAAGCAAAGTGTGAAACATCATGTGCATAGGCATATTAAGCATTTATCTTTGCAAAATATTGCCTAAAATTTCAAGTTCCACAAGTGTCTTCTGCAGCTCAAGTCCTAAGTGTTGGGGTCATACAGATCTAGAGCCTTAAGAATTGGTCTGCATCAAAAATGCCAGCAGGCAGCCCTGAATTGTAAGAAAACAGGATCCTTACCTACTTTTGATATTACAAAGAACACCCTTATTAATATATCCCTTCCTTATTAATTGACTATAGGAGGTCCACAGGAACAAGAACCTGATCATGTTAAATTCTGATTTTCTAAGCTATGCAGAGAAAGGCACTATTTCTTAAGTGCACATTCCTAAGCAAAGAATTTAAACATTAGAACTAGGAAGGTAATGGAAGAACATACAGGCTTGTTGGCCTTAAAATAATCTAGAAAGATAAGGCACCTCCATGTTATGTCTTGTGAAAGCCCAGTATTTTTCCTTAAATGGATACAGCATTATTATTGTATTAAAACAAAACATCATCCTACATACATTTTTTTTTTTAGTTTTTAAACTGAGACCCTATAAACATTTAATAAAATCCACTTTAAAATTCACTGTTATGTAGGAAAAGAAACATTATACAAAATAGAGCCATAAGTTTTATTGCCTGGAAGTGCTGGAATTTTTTAAATTGTTATTATTATTAATGTGAAATGTTGCAAAGCTCTGTTTTAGGGATATCCTGAATCAACAGGAGGCACACACTATGCCAAGGAGTCTCAAATTAGCATCCCAAACAGAAGTGGCAGCAAGGGCAGAATTAAATGCTTACCCAAAATTNATTTTTTTTTTTAGTTTTTAAACTGAGACCCCATAAACACATTTAATAAAATCCACTTTAAAATTCACTGTTATGTAGGAAAAGAAACATTATACAATACAGAGCCATAAGTTTTATTGCCTGGAAGTGCTGGATTTTTTAAAATTGTTGTTATTATTAATGTGAAATGTTGCTAAGCTCTGTTTTAGGGATATCCTGAATCAACAGGAGGCACACACTATGCCAAGGAGTCTCAAATTAGCATCCCAAACAGAAGTGGCAGCAAGGGCAGAATTAAATGCTTACCCAAAATTAGCTTTTGATCACCTGTCAAGCATGGCAGAGAGTTTGTAAACTGTTAACAGGGAGCAATAGCTAAATTCATGCTTTTCACCTCTTAGATTAAGAAGTAACTCATTAAGAGGGGCCCCACAAGCCCCCAATGAACTCAACATTTACACACAGCTAGTTCAAAGCTTTTCCATAACTGCTTAAAAAGACCCAACAAACTGGAAGATGCATTTTTAAGACAAAAGCATGTGACTATCCATCTTCTATTCCACAAAGAAAATGCTCACTGTAGATCCTGCACACCAAGGCAATTAGTCACAAAATCACAGAATATTTTGAGTTGGAAGGGACCCACAAGGGTCATCAAGTCCAACTCTTAAGTGAATGGCTCAGAGATTGAAGCCACAACCTTGGCATTATTATTGTAGGGCTTTACCCTTACAGAACATTTAATTTATAAAGTGCAAAAAGTTATGATAAGTTTAAGCCACCAGAAGACATAGAGACTGCAACAAAAATTATGGTTTAAAAGTAAATATCATATTCTACTCTATTAATAGAGCAGAAACTTAAGCATATTTGCCCTTTGTTTCTATTATTAGGAAATAAATATGCTTTCCACATGGTGTAACTTAAACATACCAGCTCAAATCTGACATTTAAAGGAATATTCATTTAAAAGACTTTTCTTAATATCATTATCATTTTCAGCAAACAGCACTGACACCTTTTAAAGTCTCCTTTTTTATTTATTTACCATTCCAACAGTCTTAGACTTGGTGCTCTCATCTTGCAGAACCATTTTTCAGCCAGTTACATGAAGATCTTCTGAAAAACAAACATTAAAAATTTTCTTGTCATGACACTGTACTTTGATTTTAAAATGCTGCAGTACCCTAGATCATGTAAGAAGAGCCACCACTTCAATTTATGATATGAAAAAAATATAAAAAGCAGTCTCACTGTGGAGTCTACAGTGCATGTTCACACAGCTGACTGCACTGAAGCCAAGAGGCTCAGCAGCCTGTCCAACTCTCCTCTTCTGAACATGCAACAAGCAACTTCTGAGGGCAGGAAATAAAACTGCACCATTGATACTTCGTGTGCAAGCTTATTTGGGCAGCATCAAATGTTTCTTTGTGCAGATTATTTCCACATTACAAGCTCTGCCCAAGAAGAGAAAATCACATGAAATTCTCAAACTTTTACTGCACTGACAATTAGGGAAGAGAACATTATAGGCCAAAGAATTGCTAAATCATTGCAAAACAGAAGTATTGCTGTTCTGGCTGCTCCAGGAGGAAAACACACAGCCTGTCTCTCCCCTCCACCACCAAAAAACAGAAAAAAAGGACATAGCAAGAATGTCAGAAGACACAGAACAGCATCCCAGTCACAAGCCATAGTGCAAGCAAGTCAACTGGAAATTCTTCCTTGTATTTACTCAAGATTATTTCATATACAGTTTGAAAGACAACATATCAAGATAAGGCTTGCAGGCAAAATAAATGGGTTTAGTTTTTCCAGTTATACCAGCTGCTCCAACAATACAAGTTCTGGGATACAACCTCCTCCCCCTTTTAACATGTTCTGTCTTCAGGTGATTCTTGTTTCATATTGGATTGCTTTTGAGATAAGAGAAACAGAGACACTGTTTTCACTTTAACCGGAAAAAAAAAAACCTGAAAGTAAAATTATTTACATTTATATGTCACAATCTGTAAGCCTACATTAAAGCAACATTAATCTAACACAAATCTGATGTCCACTCAACCTCCAAAGGGTACCATGAGATCACAGCAAAGGCAAGAATATTCAGAAGAGATGGAAAAGTGAGCCTTATGCAACATGACTGTTACATTCATTGCAGCCCTGTCATTTTTACTCAAAAAAAGTTTCCTGTAGGATCTTAGAATACAGCAAAGCAAAAGATCCAAAAAAGCAACCAAGTTTTCCATTCCAGTACTGAGTTCTGCAAGTAGAGATCACTGCTCCCATCTACATAGGAAGTTACACAAGACCAAAGTCTGCACAGAAAACACATTAATTTTACTACTAAAATAGGAAAATTTAGCTTAATCAAAGGTATGTTTTAGGAATCTGGTGGTATGTAACAGTCATGCTATCCAACTGTCATGGCACAGCTGGATCTGGATATTTAAGGAATAAAAAGAACAACAATGTTTGAACATTTTCACCAATGAAATTAAAGCTTCCTATTCAGCACTTACTCAAAATTCATGAAACAATGCTTCAAACAAATTTTCCCATATAGAACTAGTAGTGCAGAGTATTGATCTGTTTTACACCTCGGAGTCCTTACCAGCTACCAGCCTATCCCAGCACACAGTTCTCAGCAACTGCTGCAGCACCCCCAGCAAGGCTGTGACCCTGCTGGACTTGAAGTCTGACTGCAAGGAGTCAGAAACACCCAAGTTTCAGGGCAGCAGAGTGAAAGGTGACAAGCAGAACAGACACTGACCTCCCTGTTATTCTTGTCCAGCAACATTAGGAGAAAAAACTCCATGTCAAGCTGCCAAGGCCTCTCTAAGCTTCACCACGTACAGAGCAATCCCAGCCACCAGCAGCTCCACATTTAACATCAGCTAAGGATTACAAATGACATCCATTTCACATGCTGCAGATCTAATCTCGTCTAGTGCAAGGACTAAACATATCGTGCTTTGTCACAGGATATACAGACACAGATTCCTGATAAGAACCAGCAGGGCAGCTTTCAGAGAGACACCCTGGCAGCTGGAAGCTGAGCCCTCCAGGCAAGGTAGAAATCCACGAAATCACTGCACTTGGAGTGAACGGGGGTCTCCCTCCTGCCCACAGATATCTTTGGGGAAAAGTAGCACGAACAAAGAGAAGGAAATGAGCAAGTCTTCTTTATGCACTCAGAGAAAAGATATACAGCTCAAGTCCTGGGGACCACGGGGGAGAAAGAATGATTAGAAACTCTCAACTAGAACACTGGAAACTGCAGGGGGAAAGGAAAGGGAGCTGCAGGGGAAGCAGGGGAAGCACGTACCCCTCAGAGCCCCAGCGAGGCAGGACGGCGCTGCCAGCTCAGAATCACTGAATCAATGGGGATGAAAAGAGCTCTGAGATCACCCAATTCAACCCACGGCCAAACACCACCCTGTCAACAAGACCATGGCACAGGCTTTCCTTACACACCTCCAGGGATGGCAACTCCACCACCTCCCCGGGCAGCCCATTCGATTGTTTAACCACCCCCTCTGTACAGAAATTCTCCCAAATGTCCAACCTGAATCTCCCGTGGCGCAGTTTAACGCTGGGTGCTCTTGTCCCGTCACTGCGCCTGGGAGTGGACCCCGCCTGGCTCCTGTCAGGGAGTTGTGCAGAGCAATAAAGTCTCCCCAAAGCCTCCTCGACTCCAGGCTAAACTCCCTCAGCTCCCTCTGACAGTGCTTACAGGAGCTGTGCTCCACACCCTTCAGCAGCTCCGCTGCCCTTCTCCGGACACGCTCCAGCGCCCGAACGCCCTTCCCGCAGCGAGCGCACGGGGCAGGGCCCGGCAGCCGAGGCGTGGCCCGGCCGGTGCCGAGCACAGGGGCACACTCACTTCCCTGCCGCCCTGCTGCGGGCACAGGCTCGCTCTGGGCACCGCGGAACCGCTGCACACACCCCCGCCCGCCCAGGGGAGCTCCCCCGGGGCGGGGAGCGGAGAGCGCGCTCCCCACACGGCTGTCACGGCCGGACGGGGCCGAGGGGCGGCGGG
>VZRH01001487.1:464962-477761 GCA_013397555.1 Urocynchramus pylzowi | reverse complement strand
CGACCCCATTCCTACCAGCGTTCCCTTCCCCGCCCCATGCCCCTCTCCATCCCAGGCCAAATCACTTCTCCCTTCCTTNAAAAAAAAAAAGGGGAAGAAGCAAAACCGAAGTGTGCAAGACCCTTGAGAAATGTCCTAAAATGCAGTGAGGAGGTGGAATCTTAGTTTCATAGTTACCATAATCTTTACACTCTCTGATACAAAATCTCACAGGACCTGAAAGCAGTGGCAACAAATTAAATTTTTGCTTCACTATCAACACACTTTTAAGAGCATAAAAAAGTGATATTGTGTAGACATGAAAGCTAAATTAAAGCAAAATCTCAAGATGCATATGTCAGTGACTATACATATGCAGTAACAAGCTGCAAAAAGAAATGCTAGACAAAGTCTATTAAAATATTGAATTAAATGAACTTTCATAGGCTTAGATGAAATTGCAAAATCAGATTCTGGTCCTGTTTGGTTTGGTTTTGTAGTCAATGTTAGTACTCTCTGTAGTCATTGTTGATTACTATTTAAGAATTAAGCTCACAATACCAACCTAAAGATAACTAGGTGTATGTCACATCTTGCAGATTATTCAGTATTCACCTGCTAACAGAAATAAAGCTTTTGGCAAAATTTAGCTATTACATATTTTGGAAATTTTACAGCAAAAACTGTTAGGAGTCAATAGTAAGCAATGTATACACATGAATAAAAAGGTGTTTAATTGTTATTAGGTGATACATATGATACAGCTGTGAAGTATTTTAAATGCTACTCACAAATACAAACTGTTGAAATCAAATATGATATTTCACCCTTCCTATAGGTTAGTGATTGAAAAAATCCATTCCCTCTCATATAAAAATGTGATAGCTTATCATCATATATCTGGGTGAGTTTTGCTGTTGGGCTTGAGTTATTCCCTGTAGATAAGCAAAAGTTACTTCTTAAAAAACAAACAAACAAAACCAAAATAAAACCAACACCAAACCAGAAAAAAACCACAATCAAACTTGAAGAACTTTTAGTGTGAAAGTGGTTTGGGTTTTTTGTTGTGAGCCTGAATTTCTTAATCCAGCTGTATTTTAATTTGCATACAGTAGCACTAAGAGGTATCCAGCAAGTCTGATGCCCCATAAAACTGATTGTTACAAGAAGTAAGATACAATCCCTACCCCAACCCCAAAGCATTTATAGACATGCAGGGAATTAAGACATTAAGGACATGCAGTGAATTATACTCTTAGTTCCAACTCTTGGTTGTACTCTTGGTACTCTTGGTACATCTTTTTTTGATGTACTCTGAGTGTACATTATAAATAAAGTATTGATTTGTTGTTCTTCTGGCCTCACTATCACTATTGGCCAAAATGAAATTGCCAAAATGTGCAACGTGGTGCTTTTACATGAAATTGTGACTTTACAACTGTCTAAAGAGATTTTAGGCAAACTGCATTTCTTAGACAAAACTTCAGGAAAATAGCAGTTCTCTTGAAATGGTGCATTCTGTGGAATTCAGAGGAGTTGAAAAATATATACAATGTAACAGAAAAAAACGTGTGTGCATCTCACAACCTCTAATTTTCTTGGGTCTAGCAGATCAGCAGCAAAACCTGAAGAGAAAACTGAAGAGTTATGACTACAGTACTGTGACAGAGAAACTGCATGTAATACTTTCTTATATCTAATAGTGCCTTTACTAAGTAATATATTGAAAAATATTATCCATAATTTATACTAAAATGGGGTGAATGTTTTATACTAAAAAAAAATCCCTGCTGCATTTAAAAAGGGAGAATAAATAAGGCAGCAGGGAAGGTTGAGATTCCCAGGCTCTTCCATCTTACCTGACCATGCATTAGCAGAAAAAGCTTGGTTTGCTGCCCCTGGAAAATGCTTTCTCACAGTGATCATCAGTAGTGATGACAAAATATCTGTGATATGCAGATTTTCTCTCTTTTTATGCTTTAGTCTCCTTTGACAGTGGAAATCACAGGAAATCCCACCTGAATTAAGAGCAGCTTTCTGGGTGTAGCTCCATGTGGCCTCTCATGTATATGAGTTTTCTTCTTTAGGAGGCAAAGCTGCAGTTTGCACCTCAATGTGGCAGCACAGTTAAATCCACCTTGTTAAGGTCCTGATTTTAAGCATTTTGACTGGGGCAGGCAAACAGGAGGGCACTGTTCTTCTGGTGGAGTGTGAAGATTTCTTCATCACAGGATGAAACATTTACACTGTGGTTCCTGGGGAATTTTGAGAGAAACGGGTCAGCATTGTCAAAAGCACAGAGGTTTGTAGTTAATACACTTAAAAATATCACAGGACTTCTGTATTTTTAGCTCTTGATTAAGTAATTTGCTTCCTATTGTAAAATTCACATGATGATCTTGTGTCTTCTCTGAAAGAAACTATTATGAGAATGACTTGTCTTTTGTTTTTACTTTGCCTTTTTCAGGAATTAGATTTTAGTAAACACATGTAATAAAACAATTTGTATCTTGAAAGTATACACATATTGCATATTTATTTTTCTTGCTGTGAATATTTTAGTTACATGCATAGCACTTTTGTAGGAAAAGCAAAATTCTATCTATTTCCCAGCATCAGTGTAATATTTTCATAAGATAAAACATCCAGAAAACATGCAAACCTTCTAAATTGCACCTAGCAAGAAAATTTGAATTTAGTTTCTGCTCATATATGTTCTACTTACAAGAACACAAAAGCTGATTTGGAAAAAATAGATCAGATCCCAAGAATGAAATTTAATACTCTGTTGGTCTCATAATAGAGCTCTACAAAGGAACTGGATCTACTTATTTTAGAGAAATGCCTCCTTCACAAGGATTTGGAACAGATCTTTGATGAACAAAATGTTCACGTTGATGAACAAGGCAAAGCAGCAGAAGAAACTGTATTCAAAATTCAAACTGACAAAGTCAGTTTTGATCAACTTCTGTTCTCCTCAGGGAAAGGACACAGTGAGTGTTCAGGACTAGACTCGGTGTAGGATGCAGTCAGTGGGGTGCTCCCCTGTCCTGTTGGGTTTGACCAAAAGTCCATCCAGCTCAGAATCCTGATGTGTCTCATAATGGATGCCTGGGGAAAATGGTGTTGGAAACAAGGGATTTGTTTCCATGGCACATCCTCCTAGTTTTTAGAAACAAATGGGTACCAGCTTCCTTATCTGGAAGGATGTAACTCAGCCAATGCATTTAATAGCTCTGAGGGACCCATGAATTTGGCAAATCCCTTTTGTGAACCCAGTAAGGCAAGAGCTGTTATGGATTTACTGAGGCAGAGTCTTGGGACATAACAGAAAATGGTTTATTTTGCTTGGGTTTAGGCCACTGGATAATAATCTCGTCACAAAACTTGTAATCCTTGCTCCATTTCACCTTCTTTGCATTATTTGAGTTTTAACTGCCTTATATTTATCCTCAACTGTCCTTGAGGTGTTCTCACATCCTAAGTCCAGCTTTGCAAGAAGCCTCTTGTGACTGAGGGAGTGATTTTATTGCTCAATTATCCCCACTGCCTTCCTCTCCTTCTGGTCCAATTCTCAAGAGGCTGAAATGAAAACATTCATATGAATACATGGAATATAGTTAGACTGTAAAGTTACAATTTCCAACCTGTTTTCAGTCCCTTTTTTGTGTATTTACAAACATTTTGTGGTTTTGACCTTGCTGAGCTGTTCCATGGCTGTTTTCTTAATGTTTTACCTGATGACAAGGCTCTAAGAAATCTTAGTGCTTAAAAATGTATTATTTTGAATAAAATCTATGCTGGTCACTATGAGAACTGCTGGTACTTACAGGAAAAATGTTGCTCTGCAGATGTAATGGAAGAAAAAAACACAAATATTTTTGTAATTTTTTTTCAACCATTACTTTAATAGCTGTAGAAAATTAATTGGAACTGAGAGCCTTTTCTGCTTCCTACTGAACATTACTTGCAAATATTAGCTAGGAATAAAACTACAGATGAGTAAAACAACTCATCTGTATGGGGAACTAGCCACCACTTACTTCAGTCTCTTTACTCTGCTGATTTAGAACAGGAAAGAAAACAGGAAGCTTAATTGGCAATGGGATTTCCCAGACTGAAAATTATTAAATCGCTATCACTCAATTATTTTTGGTAGATGAGTTGGGATCATTAATTGTTATAAAAAAGACAATTCAAAAAACCATTTGAAAGCCTATTCAAGCAAACCAAAAAGCAAATGGAAAGTAAACCTTTTGGAAGTGTTCTGAATTACTGAATTACCATGCCATTGAGAGAAATCATTTGTAGGAGTGGAATGCATGTGTAGTCTTCATGCATGCTGACAGCCAGAGAGCCATTTGAACACCAGGGCTGGCAGAAATGCATGTGTGAGCATGAATACCTGTCCTGCTGGAGATGGGATCCAAAAACACCAAACAGGCCTTAACAGAGAGCCAAAAGTGAATTTTATTTACACTGAATATCCCCATGAAAGAAACTCTTCTAAAGGTCAAGTCAAGCAGTTCTCTCAGCACAAATCCAACCAGATGGAACTGCTGATAATGTGACCCCCCCCTCCCATGTTGAGAACACAGAACAGATTTTTACATTTGTGCTTTTGCACATTCCTGGGTGAATAATCACAATGATTCAGTGAGGCACATTGCAACATAAGGTGGTATTCAAAGGGAATGGAAGCATTGCCCAATATGGCAATAGGGAACTGATCCCTTGCTGGGAATGCATAATGCTCCAGGGAGGGCAGGGATTCTCCTGGGAAAGGCCTAAAGCAAAAGAATCAATGTCCCACATGGAATTAGCAAGGGAGACCTCCTGTGTATATGTGGGTTCTGTAGAGAGAGCCCACAGATGGATTAAACAGGAAGCTGTTCTGCAGGGAAACACTGGAGGTAAAGTTTTGTTTTTCACATCTTCTAATTTTAACACCACTGGTCTTCTCAGTGCAGATGCTCTTAAACTGCACCAAAACTGAAATTTTGTCAGGTGAGGAATTGCTACTGGACAGAGCTACTGGTTTGGGGCTTTGCTGGTGCATTATTTTTAGATCAAAAGGTTTCAAAGTGTATTGTTCATAAAGGTCAAGTCTGTTGGCTTGTTAGGATGGCACACCAAATTGAACATGCATGTGCTGCTCCAAATAGAGATTTTAATGCCCCTATTCTCACAGTAAGGACTAACATAATTAATGTAATCTGTTTGTCTAGAAGATTTTGTTCAATTTACATATTCATTAGCATAATTTACCAGAGTGTTTGCTTTTAATACTGTTTTTTAAAGCAGCAGAGTGAGAGAAACACTTGGATACAATGTGTTAGTTTTGATATATTTTTGATACTGGACATGTGAAGACCACATCATTAAAAATTGGCTGTGGCCTTCTTCAAAGCCATCCACATGTTCCTTACAGTGTCAAACAGAGCACTCAGAGCTGCAAATCAGCTTTTATACTTTTTGGTGATTCTTTAAGGTATTATTTCAGGAAAATTTCCTACGGTCTTTGAGCAGGACAAGTAATTATACAGAAATGAGTTAACAGTTTCTTTATATACTACCAAACAGAAACAATAAACCCTGCATGGAGGCACCCAGCATTCAGAAATAGTGCTTTGAAATTGTTTCCATTTTGTATGCAAGCAGCATTGTCACTAGAAATAGATTTGAGTTATACACTTATCAGAGAACATAGTATTTTTAAAGTGTTCCACTGCTGACTAACTTAAGTGGTATTGTATATTGTTTCTAAATAAATCATACATCTTAATAAGAAACTTGGACAGCAGATAGCTGTGATAATTGAAAAAGATGCTGCACGAGCTGTTCATTGCCTTCCCCCAGCTCTGGTGGAGGGAACGTTCCCTGCTCTGTGAGAGAACATTCCCTATCCTGCTAGAAAGAAGGCAGCCAAACAATTTAACCCATCAGAAGGGGTATTTTTAGTTATGTCCCATTTTGTCTAGAGACAATTGGAGAGTGCTCATCCATGCTTCTCTGATAGAACTGTGGATGCTGTAATATCCAGATGACTGATACCATATATTCAAGCAGCACCTTGCTACATCCAGAGAAGGACACATGTCCATGTGAGTTCCAAATTCTCCTAGCCCTCCTCTTCTCCCTGCATTATCTTAAAGTAAATACAATAAGAGTAATGTGGCACAATGACCACAGATGTGATATAATAACCTTATAACATCTATTGTCTTCTGAAAGCTAATCTGAGGAGTCAACAGTTTGGGTCAGCTGAAGAGAATATATTTTTATCAAAAGTCCACACACCAAGGAGAAATCCAAACACATAAAATATGAGTGTTTCTAAACAATCTTCTTATGAAAAGCCATTTAGAATGAGAGGTCAAATATTAGCAGCCAAACCCTCTCAAAAGCTGATAAGCAATGGTGAAAGCCAGAAAACGTCTCAGAACAGAAACCCATTTGTTTACCTGTCACACATTCAATTACTTGCAGTTTCAAATGGTTGGGTAGCAAAAACACCCATGGTGCCATTGCACTCTCTGTGAGTCTTCATGCTACTTCTTTTGTGAAATGACCCACTAGGTTCACCTTGATCCTCTTTTCCAATCCAATTTTTTTTGCTCTGGTACCTGCCATTGTTTTAAGGCTCAGTTTTACCCTTGTGGGCTTCTGTGCTCTGCTGAAAAGCTCACATAATTGTTAAACACCTGCTAAACTGCAAACTGGTGACACACTGGTTTTATTTAGCACACTGCAGACATCTTTGAAAAAAAAAAAAAAAGACCACTAAATTAAAAACGGTGATTGTACATAAATTTTCGAGTTATCATGGCTTTTACTCAAATTAATGTTCATGACACAGTGAGCATGGAAATTGATGCAGGTCAGGCATGCACAGCTGTGATTGATTCAGGTTCTCAGTTCAGTTGAAGTGCATAAGTCACACGAAAAAGGCAGCAATCCACATTTGTTCCAGTCAAGGAAGCAAATAGGTGCAGCTGAGAACACATAATAATGTTTCTATTACACAAAGAATCCCAGATTTTCTGATCATGGGCAAACTATGCACTGCTATTCCTTGGCTCCCAGGTGTGACTGTGCAGAGCTTGTGCAGTACAGATACAACTCCAGGGCAGAGGTTTGTGCCCTGCTTTGCAGTTGTAGGAATTCTGCAGCCATCCTTCTCCTAGTTCACTTACACTGACAATATAAAGGATTAAGATGTTATGAGAAAGAACAGAATAAAAGCATGCAGATAACCAATTTTGAATGGAAAAGCAAGCTGTAAATAGGAATGCAGTTTCCCTCGACTTTTGCAGATTTTGCCTCAGCCCAGAACATCAAGTTCTTAAGGCATCATATTTTCATCAAATTCTTTTTCTAGGTTTGTCTTTTGATACACAATTTGCTGTTATTCCTACCATATAAAATGGGCAATAATGGTGTTATCATCATAATAGTCCAAGGACATAAACAAGCCCCAGTTTATAAGTTTCTCTCTTCCTTACACACCTTGTTTCAGTGTACTAAGAATTATAGCTGGGTTTTTTCCCATCCTTCATTTAGAAAAAAAATATGGACTAATTATATTTTGAAAGTTAATGGTTTTAGTTGATCTATGTTGAACTTTTGGAGAGCAGCCACATCAAATGAGTTCCTGGTAATTTGCCATGACTTCACCATGTGCAGCTCCATGAAATTACATGCCTCCCATATGGCTGTTGCTATAGCTATGCCAAAATCAACCAATTACACTGTAATCTTGCTTGTGGCCCTTCTTGGAGGAAATCTACACACATCCTTTATCTGGGTAGATAAAATGTTTTGGGTTTTTTTAGCTCTCTGTAGTATTCTCTCCACTACTGGAAAACTTATTTATATTAAAATACTCAGAACACGATGGTTAAGTGATTAAGCAGTGTACTTTAGAATAAATACTTACAATAAAGGAATATTGTCTAATGGATAACCTAGACATGATTTTTCTTGGCTGTTTCTCTACTTTTATTGTCATGTTTAGCTGGGCTTAAGGGCTGTTCAGGGTGATGTACTGGATATTAAGGTGCCTTTTAAATTCAGTTTATGCCAATTTGAATGGCAACATGTTGATCCAGGCATCAGATTCTCAGCTCTCCTGGGCATTTCCAAAATCCTTCCACCCCTGGAACTTCCTTTGGTTTTTCTTTTTTTTTTTCCTCTTGCACTTTACTGCACTTCCCAGGCCTGGATCTATATATGGATTCACAGCGTTGTTCTTTCTGCATGTTCAAGGGCAGGCCATTAACTGCATGAAAACGATCCAGAGTGAGCAGGATGCTGAAAAGCTTCCCACACAGCTTAGCAAGGGATTTGTAATGCTTTTGTCTAGGTACACACCTCTTCAGGCTGAGGTACTTGTGTGAAATTTTAATACTTAGCGTTGCTGTTGCTGGTAAACCATACAAAACATCTTGGAAAACTGTGGAGCCCCACGACCTATTTGTATAACACTTGCAGAAAGCTGTCTGCAAATTCCTTCCCTCTGAATCAAACTGTTAGACTGCATCTCTGTTTACCTGTTAATCAACAGAAATACTTTCCTCCTGACTTTAATCCTCTCATTCCTTATCCATTTGTACTCATCTGCATTCCCTTGCTCTGTGTTTACATTGTAAACTGCCTGGAGGCAGATGGCAACAGGAGGAGGAGGATCTTTTGCAATGGTAATTCCTTCTGTTATCATGGATGTTTAGGAGAAGATCACCTGCAATCCAACTGTGCTTACAAACGCTGGACTTGGTGCACCATTGAAAGGTGCTGTTGCTGGACTATGTGTGCTGTATTGGATTTCACAGAATCATAAAGGTTGGAAAAGACCTCTAAGACCAGCCCAGCACCACCATGCTCACAGCCAAACCATGTCCCCAAGTGCCACATCCACATGGTTTCTGAACACTTCCAGAGATGGTACTAGATAAAGGCAATTCAGGCTTTTGTTCACTCCCAGTCCATCAGTAAGATTGAAAATATACTAAGACATTTCTTCTACACATTAAAAATTTTGTTTGTGGTACACCCTGAAACAATGAAAAGCTTTTTGTAACTCAGGAACTGACTTCTGGCCAAATAAAGATGAAAAGATTCGGAAAATTACACCATGGAAACAGACTGTAGGCTTTTCTACTGCTCTTGTACCGAAAGGTTGGAAGTAAAGGTTGGAAAATCTTTCCATGAAAGAAATATACCAATCAGCACAGCAATCCTGCTGGATCTAGCTGAATTTCAGCTTTATAAGCTCAATTTTGTAATTTAAGCACAAGACTTCTACGCTAAAAATATCCACTAAGATAATCTAGATGCCAATACATAAAACTACAAAAGGTCTGTACAGAAAGCAGTATTGAAATTTAGATTGGTCTATTTGAATTTGCATGAGTTAATATATCAAAGTTGTGTTTATGATCCAACAACGTGAGATAATATTGCTTAAAGAGAAATCTTGCCCCTTTATTTTATTGGACTGGTGCCTGAGTCCACAGCCACCTGAAGGCTGCATCTGGCAAGGCTAGTAAGATGAAACATGAGATCTCATGGTCTTTCAACCCCTTCCCTTGCAAAACTGTGATTCATTTGGCACCTTGATACTGAGAGAAATCCTAAGCTTTTTGGTCCTCAAATGTAAATTCCACTGTAATTCAGTAAACTAAAATGCACCAGCACTGCTCTTTTTCAATGTCATTCTTGGTGCAGACTCAGGAAGAACACACACTGATAGCAAGAGATTGCAAAGGAGTTGCTTAACAGAGTTGTTTCACTTTCCATATGACCTGCAGTACTTTTTTGTTCTGCTCAACCCTTTTGTTCTGCTCAGTGCCCCCCCCATTTCCCAGAAAGCACTTGTACTCACAAGGAGGACAAGATAAATTCAGCAACGGGATATTTTCTGTAGAGTGCATTACACTAAGTGCTTTTGGGTGTGATTTAAAGTTTTATAGTGAAATGATGCTTCTGCTAGCAGAAAGTCTCCAACACACTATCACAGTCGTTCTACTCTCTGTCCTTTGGCTTTGCTATTAAGGTTTAGCAAGACTAATCAGGAGCATTATTTGGAAATATTAGGTAATAAAGGCTGGCCAGCTATGGAACACTAATGATTGTTGTGTTTAAATCTCCCTGCAGCTGGGTAAATTAACTCTGGTCCTGATCCCCTCTGTGCTGGCTCTGTGAGCTGTATGGCCTGGACAGGACCTGCCAGCTCCATCCTTTCCACATGCCTCAGGTTTTTGGACCTTGTTTTTTGCTCCTCTGGGAGGATACTTTAACTCCAGCAGCTGGAGCCCAAAGCTGCTCTCTCATTCCGTGATTCCATCTGCCAGAGGCAGCAGTTGAACCTGCTGCATGTATAACCCTGACTACCACGTAATAAAACTGAGAGGAGAGTGAAAAGTCCACATGGTAGTTTATATCCTAACTGTATTTATTTTAGATAAATATTTACCTATGCTCACACAGCAGCACATACAAAGGAAAGGGCTTTTTGCACTTTCTCTGGAAAGCTTTCAGAGATATTCATCTTTAATATTCTAGCTCAGCACAGCTCACAAGCTATACAATATCCTGCAGAAATCCTTTCATTATCTGTAAAATGTCTCATAATGTTCTAGTCACAATTTGCTTTGACATTAAAATAAAAAATGTTAATATTCTCAATATCTTCTTTCCTTGCTTATGTTCCTCAGGAAGATCTGGCAGCCCACAGAAGCCAGATGGTGACTTGAACTTCCCAAATGAACTGCCTGGCTGCTGCTACTGAAAGGGATGGTTTTGCTCTCTCCTATCTCATCCTGAAGGGCATGTACCTAGTCCTTCCTTTGCTTTGGCACTGACTTCAGTCTATCCCTCCAGTGAAAAAAGGCAAAGAGGCTATTAATGAGATATAGCTGAAACCAGGTGAGGAGAACATGCTTGAAGAAGGAAGCAAGACCACTGTGAGAATACTTGGAGGGTTCCCTAAGGGACATGGGGCCACCTGCAGCCACACAGCTCCGAGGTGAAGTCAGGATGTCAGACCAGGACTAGGACCAGTGTGGAGACAAGGCAAGAGGGACAAGGCAAGTCTAATATCAAGCCAGCAAGCAAGGTTAGGACAGCACAGACCTACAGCATAGCTCAGACAAAATCTGAAGGGCCACAGCTGAGCTTAACTGGGTCTCCAGTTCGCTGGGACAAGGACTGTGGGGTGGAGACCTCTGGTGATGCTTATTAGAGCCATTAAGATCCATTAGTGTCCACTGAGTCCTGACAATTACTCATTTTGATCTACTACCAAATTTATTCACATCTTGCCATCCAATTATACCATGAAGCTCACACCTTCTTATTGCCAAAGGAGGAGCAGCAAGCAAAGGATTGAAAATACCAGAAATACCCAATATGAGAACTGTTAAAACACTTAGATACTTTGAAAACAAACGAAAAGTAGCGTGTGGCTGCAGTACACCACAGGGCAAGTACTGGGCCAGACCTGGTGTGCTCAGCACTCCATCCTTCAGTGCCTGAAGGGTTGTGGAAGGTGGAAAGAAAAAGAGTACAGACTATAGTATGTCCACCTGAACACCTGACCCCAACAGTGCATTGTCTCTTCCCTCTTTGGCAAAAAGATGATGGGGAGGGGGTCTGTCGCATTTCTCTTACAAGGAGGGACTGCAGGAGCTGGGCCTGTTTAGCCTGGAACAGACTGAGAGGGGATCTCATTATTGCATATAAATATCTCAAAGACAGGTGTCAAGAGGATGGTGACAGACTCGTTTCAGTGGTGCTCAGCGACAGGATGAAGAGCACTGGCCACAGACTAAAGAACAAGAAGTTTCACCTCAGCATGAGGAAGAATTTCTTTACATCGAAGGTGGCAGAGCCCTGCCACAGCTGCCCGGGGAGGGCATGGAGCCTCCCACACCGGGGACATTCCGAGCCCACCTGGATGCATTCCTGTGTCACTGCTCCAGGTGACCCTGCCTGGCCATGGGGGATGGACCGAATGATCTCCACAGCTCCCTTCCAACTCTTAACAGCTCTGTGGTTGCCCACNTCTCAAAGACAGGTGTCAAGAGGATGGTGACAGACTCGTTTCAGTGGTGCTCAGCGACAGGATGAAGAGCACTGGCCACAGACTAAAGAACAAGAAGTTTCACCTCAGCATGAGGAAGAATTTCTTTACATCGAAGGTGGCAGAGCCCTGCCACAGCTGCCCGGGGAGGGCATGGAGCCTCCCACACCGGGGACATTCCGAGCCCACCTGGATGCATTCCTGTGTCACTGCTCCAGGTGACCCTGCCTGGCCATGGGGGATGGACCGAATGATCTCCACAGCTCCCTTCCAACTCTTAACAGCTCTGTGGTTGCCCACGGAGGTGCTTAAGGAAAGCCTGCACATGGCACATGCTCTGTTTGACACGGTGCTGTTCGGTCACCGGTCGGCCCCGGTGCCCTCGGGGGCGTTTTCCAGCCCGACTGACCCCGTGCCATACCCGCGATAATCAGTGACCGAGCAGCTCCCGCCGCCCTGAGGGCGCTGGGCCGCTCCGCCCGGCGGGNGCTCTCCGCCCGGCGGGAGCCGCGTTCCGGCGCGGCCCCGCTCGCTGCTCTCGGGCCGGTCGGGGCCGCCCCCATCGGTCCCGGGCCGGGGTGCGGGACCTTGTGCCGCTGCCGGGGCCGGGGAGGCGAGCGGGGACGCGGCTCCGCGGCTGCCCAGAGGCCCTGGGATGCCCCGGCTCGGGGGAGTCGCCGCTCTGCCCGGCGCCGTCACGGGGGACCGTGTGTATTTATTTTTTGTTTTAATTTGCGG
>VZRH01001487.1:435643-458139 GCA_013397555.1 Urocynchramus pylzowi | reverse complement strand
TTTTTTTTTTTTTTAAATGTGGAACAACTTTACAGTTTTAGCCCCTCATTACATTTGCTTGAAGAAACTTTCAAAGTCAAGTCAGGCTTTTTCTGCATAATAAGATTTACATTTCACCTGTTTAATTTCTTCAAGTGCAGGATTTTGTGTACTTGCAGGTTATGCATGTGTTCATTCAGTTGATCCCTCCTTCCTTTATCTGTTGAAAAATAAGTATAATTTATTTATTTTCTTGGTCTTTTTCTTCCTGATAAATGTCTGTGCAGTCATAGAATATTCTGAGTTGGAAAGGACCCACAAGTGTAATTGAGTCCAACTCCTGATGTTCGGCTTATTTTGGGTAAATGATGTAGAAAGTTGCCAAATAAATCTCCCCCTCATACTAAATAACTTACACTGCTAAGTAATTATTCATGTAAGACTGCCAAACTTTTGGGCATTCTTTCCTCAGTATTTGGATATACTGCATGGAGTAGGCAGGCTGTGAAAAATGCTCAGCCTGGAAAAATGAAATACAAATTTATTAAAAAGCCTATCAGTATAGGTGAGTGGTGTGGTGTAACCCAGAGGCACTGTTAAGACACTTGTTAAAATGAATTAGTCTAGAAGTCTCAAAGGAAGCAGTGAGTAGAAAGGGAGCATTTTGCCTTTGCCAACACAAACTACTCTACTCTCATGATACAAAGATAATCTCCAAAGCCATTTGCTCTTCTTATTTTGAGGAAAATGCAGTTGAAAGAAAGCTTTAACTTCTGTGCTAAAGTAGGTGCCAGCATTAAATATTAGAAGTGGGTTTACAAATACAAATAAAATTGACAAAGACTACAAGTTTAGGTGGTAGTGTCATTAGGATACCAGAGTTTGGATTTTATTAGTTGAAAAGACTTAAGTATGGGCTGGTTTCAAGTCCACTTTTTGTGGCTCAGTTATAAGCCAGTTTTTTGGACATAAATGCATCTTATCTTCCTCTCTACTTTTAGGGGAGCTTTTCCAGAGTCAGCTTACCAGTGTTATTCATTTTTGGTTGGTTGGCTGATTTTCAAAGATTTGGTGGTAGTAAACAGCAAGCAAAATTGAAAGTTGTTGCTCTTCTACTCCATCCAAATGTTAGTAAAGTTAGAAGCAGCACAATGCAGTAGCTTCCTCTGTTCTCCAGACTGGTGTTAAAAATGTCACCTGGAGACCTGTATTACAGTACAAGTGAATTTATTCTGAGTGCTGTGCAGCACAAGCTGCTTTTGCCCCCATGTTCCTCTTGGTCATTCTGGTCTGGCTTTGTGCAGCTGTGTCTTTGTGGTTTTCACTCCCCATTTTAGCTGGATTTTACTAGCAAGCAGTACAGTTGTCTGTGCTCTGAGTTGTAGAGGTAGGTGCTGATAAAAAGCAGCACTGGATAGATAAATTTCTACACAAAAATAGAGATGCCTTTAAAGATAACACAGCCTTTTTTAAAGGTGGTTTTTATCTATTTAGGAAATAAACTTTTGCTAGAAGCCCTTTTCTTTCAAGCTGCTTTTAAGCTAATTTATTAAATTGCTCAGCAATCTTCTTATGGTTTGTTTTATTGTGATAGTTTCGGTATGTGACACGGAAGTATTTGTTGCCAAGGTGAAGGCTTTTGCTTGAGTGGGCTGATATTTTTTTTTGGGAAATACTGTATAATAATGGTTTCAAATACACAGTAGTACAGTTAATTCCAAGGTCAAGCTTGTAGACTGTGAGATTTTTAACACCTCTGCTATCTAGAGGTGCCATATGTCATTGAAATACTATACTCCCTTTTACCATCCCTTCATGTGTCTTATCTATGATTTAAGAAGGTTCTCTTTACCTGAGAGTGCTTTTAGTCTTGTGGGTTTTTTTCCATTTATAGAGCAAATTCTTTGGTTTCCACTATTGATTACTTAAAACACTTGTTGATCAAAAATGTTTTAAAATTTGACAGAAGCAGCTGCTATTTAAAAATGCGAACTAGTAATGTGTGAAAGGTAAGCTATATTAGCTAAAGATATAGAATATGAAAAATGTGGCTAATTTCAAAATCTTTCTGTCTTATGTTTTATCAAGGACATTTAAAAAGAGATAGTAAACTAATTTATTAATACAAGTCCCATTTTCCTAATGTAATCAGTCCTTCAGGGACTTCTGCTGCTGCTTAACCAATTTCCACCTGATGCTAGAGCTGGGACCTTTTTTAAAGGGGCAAGACAGCTTTCCTCTTTCACTGGAATTTTCTCATCATTTCTTTTTATGTCATTTGAAAAATAAATACTTCCTAAGCTTTTCAGTCCCATCTGGATGGGAGAGCAATCCTGATGCAAGAAGGATGATAGAAGAAAAGCAACAAATAAAAACATAAGGGCTTGTTCAGGCTTCTCAGTTACGTGAGGCTCTGTGTATGAAGACTAGGAATTAATCCATGTTTGAGAAATGTTCCATTTATTTTTAAGGCAGCTGTTGTTAGAAGACATCAGACAGTAAAAACATGGTATCTGTCTTATAATTCCTTAGAAGTCCATGTAGAATTTATCCAGTTAAAACAAGAAACTCTGCCCATCAAAGATTTTATAAAAAAGGGCTTAATATCCTATGTGCAAGGAGCTTGCATTGAAGAGCAGAATCCCTTTCCATTCTGTTTAAAAACTTGGAGTTTTTACCATGAGATTTATTTCATGCCCTTTTGAATATATTACCAGGTGCACGTTCTCCTTGGAATCTCCACAGTCTGAGCTTTTCTGTAGTGCCCTCTATACCATGCTTTACTTAATTACAATTTTTTGAGTTAATTTAGCTGGCAATGAACGTGTGTTGAATGATGAGTGTTGCAATCATCTTGCTTTCTGTCTTTGGCCCTTGTTTCCTGGAGCCTTTTTTCCATGTGGTTTCAGTGAAGAAATGCAAAGCACTCCTGCCTCAGGAGAGTTCATAAACACATGGGAAGAGGCTCTCAAGGGAAATGGGAGATTCCATTTGCATGGAAGGGGATATGGAGCAGGGATCTCCTGCTGCCTGAGCAAGTGACACCTTGCAAAAAGGCAGTATCAGCTTACATTTAGGAATAAATGCATTTAACTGTGTAAAGCCTAATCTAATCACTGAATGTTAGACTTGCTTGGAGCATGACCACTTGGATGTGTTATGCATAGGAGTTGAGGTGTGTTTAGGTAGGGAAGCCTTGCTGGGCTTGTTGTATGGGCTGTGGTACACACCAAAGCAGAATTCTGGAAGTTACACATGTGTGCTGTCCAGGCTGTGGTGCCTGGAAAACCCACTGGCAAAGGATGTCTTTTATTTGGGGTGAGAACTTGCACAGAAGGACTGTGGCTCAGATGTGAACAGTAATTAAGAACCATCATGAAGAGAGCAGTTTGAGCAACAGGAAAAAAATAGCTCTCTGAACAAAATGCCCTTGTTTTTCTAATGATGCACCTTGAAGGTAAACCAGAAAGAGACCATTTTGATTTCCTTCAGTTTTAGGTTTTTTACTCCCACTTGCTTTACTTTTCCCACAGGAAAATGTTTCGGTTTTTTGTTTGTTTTTCAAGTTGCTTTGTATCTTTCCAATGGGACCAGTATTGCAGGTACATCTTACTTCTGTTTGTGTGTGCATTTTAAATATGTAACCTTTCTATTAGCCCAGGTCATTAGGAGTAGCTGAGGAATAGGCTGCAACCCAGATTTGTTGTAGGAGTTGGAGATCAGGTGATGCTTGTCCTCGAGTGCTCTTGTCTGCTTGTGCTCAGTTGACTCCTGTCTTTGTGTGGAGCTGTCAGAGAAATGACACAATTTGTGTTTGGACCCCAACCTCCCCAGCTCTGAGGTACCTCAGGAGCAGCTGGAGAGCTGCATTGCCCACGAAGCAGTTGTCCCCCTATTCCTCACTTCTGTTGGAATTGCAGTTGTGCTTGAAGTAGGGTGTATAACTCAGGAGAATGGCATTTGTTGTGGGTAGGAAAGCAGGGAGCAAAGGCCCATGGTCACAGTTTGTGGTTTGCAGATGGAGGTTCTGGTAATGACATCCTTGTTACAAGTTCTTACCCTCAGCACTGTTTCCTCTTGGCTTTAAAATTGTCTGTGTGACTAATGCACAAGTAACCTCTCAGTGACATTGCTTTTGTGTCGTAGCCTCAGAAACATCTATTCTAGGTGAGAGAGCATATGTAAGAAATCCCATTAGTGCTGCTGAGAACATTGTGGGAAGCCCTTTGGCTGTCCTTGCAGAGAGTGCAGAGCTGCTGTGCAGTTTCAGGATGGGAGGGTCATGATCACATGCTGAAGATATTTCTCCACTGATAGGTGAGATGGGGGTTAGTAGAGTTAACTCAGAAGGAACCTTCATTAGTTGCTCTCCCAAACCTGTTTGTGCTATGAATGTCCATTACAAAAATATATATATATGTATGTGTGTGTATATATATATGTATGCTGAGAGAGAGTGTGGGAGGGGGTTGTGTATGGTTCTCCATATACAGACATGCACATATGCATAGAGAATGTGTACTGCTCTTGGATACTCTGTAGCTGATTTTCTGAGCTAAAGCTAAAGGCCATTATTATCCAACAAATTTTTGCCTGATTGTTTCTTAGAGGTTTTTTCCTTTTTTTTTTTTTTTTTAGATGAGCTAATAGGCCTACAGAAACATTTCAGGGAGCTGAACAGAGAGAAATAGAGGGAAACACATGAACAATCAAGGCTTTCACCTTTAGGATTTTGTAAATCAGTTCTGTTTTAAAAATCAGTTTTTAAATTACAGATTTTAATAGAAATCAGCTTATACCATTACACTCCTGTGTGCAGTGCCTTGTGCTCTTACTGCTGAGTGCCCCAAATTCCATGTGGGAGAGCTGAGTCCATGTCTCATTAGTGGGGTGTGCCTGCCTGTCTCCATGCAAGTCTCTTCTGCCACTCTTCAGTTCTGGGGAGCAAGACCAGGGGTGATTTATGGAAAATCCAGTGTTGGTACTGCCTTATGATATCTCTACTATCAGGATTCTTTTTCTGTAGCAGCAGTAATTCCTGCCCTGGAGAGCTGGGGTGTGCCTTGTTCCCCTGTGAATCATTGATTAGTCAGACACACGTTGCTATGTAAAAACTCCTTATGGAAACTCTATGCTTGTGGAATCTGGATTGCCTATAGTATCCTTCTTTTCATGTGATTTAAATATTTACTTCAAGTGACAGTGATAGATCTGATCAGTCTGAATAAAGCCTCGTATCTGCAAAAGTTAATTAGTAAAGAATCCCACAGTAACTAGATTGTGCATTTATTAAGATTTTTATCGACTTTCATTCAGTTTTACCTTAGCTTTTTGCTTCACCTGTCACATTTTTAGACTCCATTTTAACTCAAGAGTATCTACATGCATTTAGTTATGAAAGTCAGGTTTAGTGTTTATAGTGTGTTGTGCCATGGTCCCTGGCTGTGCTGTGAGCCTGAGGCTCCCAGGGGAGCAGGGGGTCCATCCCTGGCCCATGTGCCAGCAATGCTGGAATTCCAGGGGTGCAAGGAGATCTTGTACATGAGAGATGTGAAGTGTTGTGTAGGACACTGCACTGGAGACTTGCTGATACAATGCTCTAATATTAAGAGAGATCATGCAGGGGTTTTTTTCCCCCTTTCTTTTCTTGGGAGCCTAAAAATGCACTACTTTTTTTTTCCCTGAGTCAGTACACTTCTTGCTGAGTAGGCCATAGTATTTTTATATATGCTGATTTTATGTCTGAATACACTCTTTTTATGTAAAATGCATCTTTCATGAGATTATTTTTCTTTCAGTCTTGCTGGCTGTGTGTGTGCTGGGCAAACTCCCACCCACAAGCAACTAAGCTGCCAGTTACCTGCAACAGTTCAGCTTTTGCTTTCTCTGAAATACTGAGTTTAATAATCAAACAGTTTTAACTCTTTTAACTGTTAAAAAACACTTCTAATCTAGTTGTAGGTCTTTGTAGCATTCAGGATCCAAAGTTCTTGTTAGATTTAGCTTTAAAATCTCTATGCCACAGTTCTGGTTTGCAGGGCAGGGTAGAGGGAGTGAGTCAGTATTTGCTGGTTTACTTAGTAATTGTGGCACTAAAAGCCTCTTAAAACATTGTAAATACAGTGAGTAGTTGTACTCTGCATGATAGGTTAAAGAAGCACCAGTTTGTGGAATTCTTGATGTTTCTCTTGGGAAGTGGATCTTTAAGAAGAAAATCAAGCTTCAATGAGCAAAATCCAAGTTGTGCGTCCTGAGGTGAGGCACATATAGTGCCTAATGTCTTCATGAGGTGTGAAGTTCTTTCTGATATTTAGTTTCTTTTTTCATTATTTATCATCTTCTGCCTGGGAAGTTTTCTTTGTCAAGAAACATTCCTGTTCATTGGTATGAAGTCAAGTTTCTGTGCATGTTTACTCATAACTGTTAGTGTGTTACACACAAGATGGGGTTTACAGCTTTGAAAATACATCTCCTGCAAAGCATTTGTGGTGTTAGATGAGGTCCTGTGCTAACCACTTTGTAATTCAGAGAGGAACCTTCCCTGTGAGGATCTGGTCTCTTGGCCAGCGCTGATGGGTGCAATTAGCATCAGTGATGGAAATTGTGTAGGTGTTGCTGCTCACTGCTGTGTGAGCCATGGCAGCCAGAGCTGCTGCAGCAGCACTCCCCTCCCAGCCTGGGCAGCCCAGCCTCCTCCTGTGTCACTGCCATGAATTTATGGCTTGTGAGAGTTACTGCTGCCTTACACCTCCTGAGATCTTCCAGCTTTAGAGTGCTGAAAGCTGTAGAGGTGCTACTACAGCCTTCATGCCTTTGCTGATGGTGCTAATTCAGTGCAGCTGCACTAAAATAAAATGAGAACTTTGTCACGTCTGTGTTTGTTAAAAACATGTGGGTAAGCTCTAACTCTTGAGCTAGAGCTGTGCATTTTGGTCTG
Organism: Urocynchramus pylzowi; assembly: GCA_013397555.1. Taxonomy (NCBI): domain Eukaryota; kingdom Metazoa; phylum Chordata; class Aves; order Passeriformes; family Fringillidae; genus Urocynchramus; species Urocynchramus pylzowi. The sequence continues at coordinate 451,223 of VZRH01001487.1, read as the reverse complement.
CATGGTTTAGAATTTGCCTGTGCTGCTTTAGTGACAGCATTTCTAGCAACTGGTTTTGGTACCCTGGGCTTTGAAGTTATTTTTCATGACTACTTTGTTGATTTCTTCAATTTTCTTGCATCGTGATAATGAAGATAATGTATATATCCATAGCACATTCTGGAGGCTGGGTGAAGGCATGTAGTTATTTTCCCCTTGCTTTCTTTACTCTTATTAGATACATTTTGACACTTGTTTTCCATTTGTGAAATGGAATGGCTTTTGCTGGGACTTGGCATGATCAGCTGCTTGTGACATGAGGGTGAGCAGCCTGCCTGATGCCCAGCTGGCAGTCCATGGGCAGGGCAGCTTTCCCCCCTGTAGTGGAATTACAAAAACACTTCTACCACCAGCATTAGCTATATGAAAATATTTCTGTGAAGATGCTAGCTGCTGAGAAGGGAGGAACAAAAATTACACTCCGAAACATTGATAGATTGAATTACATACTTTGTGTTCCTTAGTAAAATGTTATTAGAGTAGAAGTTAGTAGTGATGCTTGATCTGTGGCTGGGAGTATTGTTTTATACTTTAAAAGAGAGAAATTCTTACTTTGCCTTCATTTTTTTAAAATGTATTTTAATGGAAAAGTCAGTGTGGTGTCCTTCTCATCTGGGAGGAGGGGTCTGTTCATTAAAAAAAGGAGATATCTTTGTTGTTTGTGGTATTAAATATTGCAACCAAATCTTTTTTGCCTCAACAGGTATACAAAGCTCGGATATGCGGGTAATACTGAGCCCCAGTTCATTATCCCTTCATGTAAGTATTTGTTACTTGTGTATCAATGCTAAAGTTACTCTTGGACTTGGTTTTTTGTGTTGTTTTTTTTTTTTTTTTCTTCCAACATTAAAGGAGAATTACTCGATCTCTGAGTGATGACACAGAGTAATAATGTGGCTTTTTTGTTTTGCAATGGATACTCGGTTTAGAAAGATACATTCATTAAAAAAGGATACTAACAGTTGAAGCTAATTTTTTTTGGACATTGAAATAATGTAAAAATCCAGTAGCATGGCTACATTTACCTCTTAGAAGGTTTTTTCCTGTTTAGTGATTTATCTGGTAAAACGTTGAGTTGATGATAACTGGAAAAAAATTAGAATTGTATTATTTAATATCTCTAGGGTTTAAAATGTTCTGCTTGCCTGGAAGTTGTCAGTATTACAGCTACATTAATTTACTGTATTTTGCAAATGTAACAAGAAACCGTGTCAGTTTTTCCCCCCCACGTAGAACAGCTGATTTATTTGCTCCCTGGCTCCTGAACTGTTTCTCCCACTTGAAGAGATACAGTTCTACTCCAGAGAGTGGAGCTCACTCAGCTTCCCTTAGAAATGCTTCACCTTTTGACCTCCTACACCACTTGGCAGTTCCTCATCGTTCATCTGTGCCAAAGTAATCATGGATTACATCCTGGTGAAAAGGAATAATTAGCACACCCAATTTTCCTTGCAAATACAACAGGAAGAGAGCTGGAAATAATATTACTTCAGCACAGTCACTGTGAAATAAACTTGGAAGTTCAGGCTCTGTGTTAATTTTTCAAGGAAACGTGCTTCAAAAAGTAATTTTTATGGGAAGATAAGGCTAATTCACTTCTATGAGAACAGGAGGATGCATTTGGAGAATCCATTCTGTATCTTCTATTTTGGCTTCTAATAAGTATTTCTCAGATTATTCGGTTTTCCAAATTAAATTCATTAAGTTTATTTCAGTGTCATATAAAACACTCTACAGTTTTACTTCTCACACAAAAGCTAGTTTAAGATTAGATATTAAAAGTTTCTAAACATTGAAAAAATGCTTACAGTGCTCTTTAAACTTTGTAGCACTTGTTAAAATGTAAATGGGCAAGTGGTTATTTAATTTCAGATGCATAGAGTTTGCATACTTTTTCTGTATTTTTAGATTTGGTTATTTAATTTAAAGATCACTTTCTTGTTCCAAAAAAAAAAAAAAAAGTGATATTTTAAATGCTGGGAATGAAATGACCTGTCAGATCATTAAGCAGGGAAATTTGTCCAACAGGGATGCTATTAAAGTAGAAGAGAAGGAGGGGAAATGAGATCTTTTGACAGCCTTTTGATGCAGTGTGGTGTATGGAAAAAAGGATGCTCAATCTAGATGCTTCTACAGCTGAAATGACCCTTGACTGCAATTCTCTCAATAAAAAAGGCATTTTTCTCATTTGTGCTGCAGTCCAAGCTTGATAATTACAGTAACGGCGTGAGTTTGTGTTAATCCTCTGCCTGGCATGAAACAAAATAGCACTGGGTTAATCCACATTAGAGAAACAAAAATAGAGTACAGCAGTACCTAGTTTCAAAGTAAAATGTTAAAAAAAGCACTTTGGTGTCTATAATTTCCTTAATGTTATTCCCCGTGGAAAAATGGTTTGTTTTCTCCTTGCACTTCCAGCAGTGGCATTTTATCAGCTCGATTCTCTAAAATTAATGTTTGCTGTTAAACAGGTCTGAGCAGCATTCTTTGTGTCTTGTTCATTTGTAGCTTATCTTATTCACTCCTGCTCTTAACAAATTTTTATCTCCTTATGAGGTGTTCTTGATTTTATTCTGAATATGCTTCTGTAGAGATGATAAATGCTTACATGAAAAGTGAAGTAAATGAGAATATATTGGGCCAATTTTTTGATGCGGCTTAGGTTCACTACTTTCTTCCCTGGCTGCTTTTTAGATCTTAGATCATTAATTTTGTTTGATTTTTATTCACTTTAGCAGGTTTTCCCTGCTGTTTGTTAAAATGGGAGTCACCTTCTTTCCATTACCCAGTATTTCCCTTGATTTTTCATTATTTCAGTTTATCTGTGATAGCTGATAGCCTTTTCTTCTAAAAGAAAAAGCTGGCTTGAGTAGTGTCAGCACAAAAATTGATTAAATGCAAGCATGTTATTTTAAATTTTTTTTCCCTAAAAAGCTGTTAATTCTTGTGCCAAGCAAACGAAAGGCAACTGCTTTGAGTATTGCTGGGGTGCTGCCCATCCTCAGGCACCACAGCTGAGGTTTCAGCAAGATTTATTTTCTTGTTTGTATTTTCAGGATATGATTCAGGTTGTTTGCTCCTAGTTTCTACCTTTCAAATGCAGGGCTGAACAAGCTGGCCTTGAGGGCAGCAAAATATTTGAGACCTCCCATCTTATTTTAGACTTGTAACAGGGTGAAACAATTGAGTTTGAAAATTGCTATTATCCTGTGGCAAGGGGTGGATTTTATATGAAAGTTCTTGAGGATAAGACATCTGGACAGAAAAATTCCCCCAGATGTGTGAGCTCTGTAACAATGACCTGAAAATATTTGTCAAGGTTCCTCTCTTCACTTGCAGCAAGCACCTGCCTTGCAACATTTCCTTCCCTGTGATTTTAGCTTCTGCTTCCCATCTACCCCCTTTCTGTTTGGCTCCCTCCAGCCTTCTGCTTCCTCTCTGCTCTCCTGTAAGCAGCTACAGAAGTTGCAGTATGATTCAGTTTTCTTCCTGAAGAGCTCAAAATAATGACTTCTCTCCATCCTGTTCAGTCTTTCACAACACTCAGCTTCTTGGTTCCTCTGGCTCTGCCTGTGTTGCTCAGTGTGGGAAGGGAAGGGAAGGGAGGAGGATCTGTGAGCTCGGGGTGCTTTACCCCTTGGCCAGCTGCTGACTTCCAGGGCCTGTAGCTGGGCTGCCCTGGCTGCTGGGCTTGACACTGCAGCTGTTTTCAGAACTTTTTTTCATCTTAGTTGTGAGCAAACATAACTTCTTGCTGAAGGTGAGAACTAGAAAAATACTTGTGCCATTGAAAGAGCTTTTGGAGCACAGCCTTAGAACAGTTGAGGCTGATTTAATGCTGTTTGGATGTATGAATTTCCTCATCTGTCTAAAGGATTGTGTTTAAAGGCAATTAGTAAGATTTGAAAAAATAAAGCAAATATTGCTGGTGGTGCAGCTGTGATGACTGGGGAATGATGCTTTTTAAAAGAATAACAACACTAATAATAGTACTTAAAAATGTTATTGTTGTTATTGGAGTGAGCAGAAAATTAGCATGTGTGTTGAATAAAATGAGATCTGTAGGGATATCCTATTTTTGTTTCTGAGTATATTTTATCTTTCTGATTGCATGTTGAGTGTCTAACAATTAAATTTGTATTTAAGTCCTTGAGTCCTTACCTAAAGGACTTTCCTTACTAGGCTTCCCCATGACTGGAAGTCAAATTATCTGTGTTCTATGTAGCTTTTCTGAGTTACACCTGAAACAAAGGATGATTGTGATCAGTGTAGGTTTTCTTTTCTTGGTGCAGGATATATGACCTACAATAATGTTTGTGTTCTCTGTTGAAGGTATTGCTATCAAAGAGTCTGCAAAAGTGGTGGATCAAGCACAAAGGAGGGTTTTGAAAGGTGTGGATGATTTAGACTTCTTCATTGGGGACGAAGCAATAGAAAAACCAACTTATGCAACCAAGGTATTAAGAAAAATTTTAAAAATCATTTTTCAGTACTGTTTAGCAAATATCATGTGTACAGTAAATATAATGTTAAGAATGCTTTTTGGTTAACTTAAATCTTACTTGTTTATTAACTGTTTAAATAGAAAATAAGCTTTGGTATTAGTTTTGTTGACCTTGGGGAGCCTGTGGGAATTTGAAAAACACTGTTTTATATATATATATTACATATATATACTCCTTCATAAGTGAAAGAAGGCTGAGAGGGTGTTAAGTGGAAATGCCACATTCTTGTTCCTTGGCAACTTCTGTCAGCAGCATCAGAGTGGGACACTGGGCTGGGGGAACTTTTGGTTTATCCCAGTGCCACCATTCTGCTGTACTGAGAAAAGTGCAGTGTGTTGTCTCTGCTACTCAAGGTTGGAATCAGAATTTTGAATAGGTGTCACATTGGAATAGGGGAAGCCTAAATCATGGTTTCTTGCCTGTGTAGATCATATATTTTTAATGGAGTTGAAAACAGATTTTTTTGTTTGGTTTGGGGGGTTTTTTCTTTCTTTTTTTTCCTTTTTGTTTTCAATTATAATGATATTTTTCTCCAACAGTGGCCTATCCGCCATGGTATAGTTGAAGACTGGGACTTGATGGAGAGGTTTATGGAGCAAGTAATCTTTAAGTATTTAAGGGCAGAACCTGAGGACCATTATTTTCTTTTGGTAGGTAAATTTATGCCCTGCTTAAGAAGTTCTGCATGATGAATAACAATATGTTGATTTATGTAAATTCTTAAATATAAATATTCATAATTTGAAAGCAAAAGTAAATAGATTACCTGGAGCTTTCTTGACCTGCCTTAAGCCATCCAGGTTCTTTAATTTTCTAAAGATGTCAGTGTGTTTCAACAGCAAACATTTTTCTGTTCTCTTCTCATTTCCCTCCAAATTGTCTGATTCATCACTTTATTTTCCTTCTCCACCGAATTCAATAATCCCAAGTTTATATGTTTGAGACAAAAAAAACAAACTTGTGTTTTGACTTTACGTAATTGCAATTATTTTGTTTTTACAGTACTGCCATCTGGATGAAGTATCTAGAGAGTAAATTTCTGTCTTTTATTTTCTGTGAAACTGGAAGGGTTGATTGTCATATTTGGGCTGATTAGATCTCCATTAAGGTCAATGTTATTCTGAAACATCTGCTATTCCTTAGTATTTTATTTAGGATCATTGAAATAGGCAATTTGGTTTAGTGTGATGTTTATAGACCAAGTTTGGGATTAGAGGTGTTAGCCATGCCTGTTTAAATGCCTTCATCTTGAGGCAATAAGTAAGTCCAGTTGCTCAAAGCTGTGTCCAGCCAAGCTGTAAATATCTCCAAGGATCAAAATGCCATTACAACTCTGGGCTCCTTTTCAATATTTGACCACCTTTAAGTTACCTTTTTTCCTCCTAATACCTGCTTAGGATTTCCCAAGTTGAGTTTGTGTCTCTGACCCCTTGTCCCATTGTCTTTGTGAGGAACCTGACTCCCTCCCCTTTTTACCCTCCTGTTACACAGTTGCTGCAATGGAAGAGTGATATTTTCTTTTCTCAAGTGTTCTGTATCCAAAATGCTCCTTCAGAGTAGAGCCTTGAGTATGTTTGATATTTCAATGAAGGCTATAGCACATTATTATGTATGGTTTGGGTTATGTTGTTCAGCTTCTCTCACTGGAGTGCATTCCTTTAGCTGAGCATATCAACTTGTGTTACAGTGGCTGCCTTCTGAAGGAAAACAGCTCTTTTGACTGAGAAATCTAAAAAATGTCATTCTTTAAATGTGCTAAACTGCATCCTTTGACATATTTTGATAGTCCTTGAGTCTTTCAAGTGAAATCAAAAGTTGCAATGGGCTAACCAGACCACAAAGGGGGTCTTGGATGTAAATTCTTAAGTAGTAACTGATGTAATTTTTATTGCACTTTTGTTTTTCTTTCTTTTAATGCAATTTGCATTAATTCTTAAAAGCACCCTTTGTACATTACTATTTTTACATGCTATTGTTGTTGAATGACTCAACTTAGGAGTTGGTGGTTCTTTTTTTTAAAATCAAATGTTTGGTTTGAATGTAAGTAAAACTCATCGGGTGGCTTTTTTTTTGTCTCACAGACTGAGCCTCCATTAAATACTCCAGAAAATAGAGAATATACTGCTGAAATCATGTTTGAGTCTTTCAACGTTCCAGGGCTATATATTGCTGTTCAGGTAAGGGGAGAGTGTTGAAAGTCACAGCTGCAGTATTTCTCCTTGGGCTAAAACTAATTTCACTCTGAAAAAACAGTGTAAGTGGTGTTTGGGATATGTTAATGTCCCTCTGGTTGGCAGTTCCAGCACTGCATGTTTGACATGCTTTGATTCTGTGGGTGGCTACTGCATACTGTTCCTCTGTTACCTCTACAGGCTTCTAAGCAGTAGAGTATATCATCTGTTGCATCATAAGTAAATAAAAAAACCACACCACATCATAATAATTCTATTAATCCAAGAACTGAATCCCTTTCAGTATGAAGTAACGAAAAACTATGTTTGAGCATGGCTGAAAAAATATCAGGCAAGTGTCAAAAATTACATTTTGCAGCCTCTTTTTTCTAAGCTGTTATATAGACATATATAATGTTGTATAGACATATATAATATTATTAAATCAGTTTCCATGCTGTAAATTACCATGGGGGTGTCAGTCTGTCCTTGGATGGAGTGGTGGAAAGTGAGGTCTGCAGGCAGATGTTTTGCCAGTATTTGATTTTAGTGTGTTTTTTTTCCAAGGCTGTCCTTGCCTTAGCTGCATCTTGGACATCAAGACAAGTAGGAGAGCGAACACTGACTGGCACAGTTATAGACAGTGGAGATGGTGTCACTCATGTCATTCCTGTGGTAAGTGTGCCTCAAAGCTACACTGCAGCTTCAGTGGAGAATTATCTCCCTCTAAGTTCTCTAAGTACACACCTACACACACTGAAGTATAGACAGGAATCTTCAAAAACATCAGATAATTCCCAGGGCTGTGGGTGTCAGTTTTGGTTCATTTTGTAGTGCAGAAACTCTTGAAGAACTTCTCTGTAACCCTGAGTTTGGCAGGGCTAATTGTCTTTCAGTGACTTACCTTAAAAGGTAAATTGTCAAGGCCATGCTAAGTGATGAGTGAAATTGCTTTAGCACATTTCCATTTTGGCTTGCTGGTAAGAGTGAATAGACTCTTTACAGTAGTCAGTACAAAAAGTTTGACTTCTTGTTTTCATTTAGCTCAGTCCATTTATATATAAAGTAGAAATAATACAAAGTATTATAGGGCAGATGTAGTATTGTTTATAGTTTCTCTCCATCTGTTCCCAGTATTTAGTAGTGTTTCAGCATACAAGAAAAGACAAAGTTCCTGCTTGACTGGAAGAAAACAACCCCTAGGGTTGGTTAGTGTTGAATATCTGTTCCAATGCATCAAGTTGCTAAAGCAGAAACTTGGATGGTTGTGTGATGTTTTATTAAATAATGAACACCTAGAGCTGCATTAATTTTCCTTACTGTCAAATTATTGCCCATCTTTCCTGGGTGAGCTAAATTCATGGCTATCTGCCAGATATATTTGTATTTTCAAAATGAAGTTAGGTTACAATTTTTAAGACAAAAATCTGTACAAAGCTTTATCATGCTAACAGTAACATCAATTTTTTTTTTTAAAGTTGCATTGGTAGTGGTGGTCAAACATACACTGTCATGTAGCAATTTCTTATTAATTTTGGGGGAATATAGGGGCTAAATCTTTGTTCAGACTGTTCATCCAAGTTAGTGTATTTTTAATAAGACTTAGGAAACAATTGACACCTCAGACCTTCTATAGGTAAACTTCTAAAATTGTACTGAGTAGTTCAAAATTACTGTTCAAAAAATGTTGAACTTTTCCTGATTTGTGGGTTAGGGTTTTTTTAGTTGAAATAAGAGTAGGTAGTCTATATAATTTGAAGCATTAACCTCCTTTGCAGAATGTTATTTACTTCTGAAATTTTTAAACATGTTGAACAAATTGTCAATAATGTTCTATCACTTCTATTATAAGGAATTAACAAACACTTATCTCTGTAGTGAAGCTAACAGTAATGATAGATGTTTTTAATGACTTTATTTTCTGTGTTAGTAACACAGTTTTGTATGAACGTAAGGTGTGTGTCTATAGGAAAACTTAAGCATTTTATGAGTGTGATATCTGGATTCCTCTGTTTGGATTTAGCAGGTCTGGCAGTTGGTTTCTTTGTTTAGACCAGATGTTTTTAATGCATTGATACTGGTCCTCAGGATGAGTGTGACTTGTAAGGGTAGGTTGATGGATGAGGATGGGCCAGTCTGATGTTCTGAGCAGTCTCAATTAATGTGCTGAAATGATGCATTTTCTCCCTGCTTTCAGAAAATTAATTTTGGTTCATGTGGATTGTAACGTCTTACATCAGTGGCTGTGACTGCAGGGCCACATCAGTTACTCTAAAATAATATTTCACTAAAAAAGGTTCCTTGACCTTTTTGGTAAGAGTAACCTCATTTTGAAGAGAAAATAAAGGCCAAGGAATAGTGAGTATAGTGATTTGTCTGCCTTATGTACTAGTGACCTTTCTGTTCCTTCTAACCTTGTAAGAATTATGAACCAATGCCATGCAAAGTAAAGTAAGGCTATACTGTGAAGAATTGGATTTGTGGTAATTAAATGAGCCAGTCTTAAAGGGCTTTAGCCTCAGAATCACAGGCAGTGGGTAGGAGTTTAGACTCCATGCCTTTCTCTTGCCCTCTGAGCTTTGGTGAAAGTAGTTCTTACCAGTATCTTTGTCCCCACTAATTTTGTTTACAGGCTGAAGGATATGTGATTGGCAGCTGTATCAAACACATTCCAATTGCTGGCAGAGATATCACGTACTTCATTCAGCAGTTGCTGAGGGAGAGAGAAGTAGGAATTCCTCCTGAACAATCCTTGGAAACAGCTAAAGCAGTGAAGGTAACATTGCAGATCTTAAAGTTATTTTGTATCACAACTTGGTATCTGGTTTTAAAGTACAGGAATATCTGAAAGTAATTGCACTCTGAGTAATGGGGCTCTGATTCTAAGTAATATAAAAATTTCTTAATGTAATAACATGAAATAGCTTAAACTCAAGGTTTACAGTTGGGTTATACTTGCTCAGTCTGGCCTGGAATCTTTCACTCTTCACCTGTTGTCTCCCCTTTCTCTTCTCCTCCATTATCATCATTGTTGTTATTATCCTGTTGCTATTATTATTGTAATGTTCTGTAGGAAATACTGTTGGCTGGATGTGTCATATAAAGAGCTGTAATTGCTCTTATAGTCTTCCTGAATATTAATGTGTTCTTTTTTGTGATACACAATACATAGAGAACAAAGCTATTCTGAAAGACATTCAGCTTAAAGTATGCTTCAATTTTGTTTCTCTGGCAGTTCTTCAGTGTATTTCAGAATTAATTTCTCACAATCTTCGAAGTTTAGAGGAAAAGCAGAAGAAAAGTAATTTAGCTCAGCCAGAGCCTTCATGCACAGAAATGATCTGTAGTAGCAGAACCATTATCTACCTGTGTACAGTAAATGTCACTTCAGCTGTTTTGAGGTCTATTCTTTATCTGCCAATTTAATACTTACTCTTAAAAGTTTAAATTACTACATTTTTTAAAATTTCTTACAAGTTTTCTGTACTTTAGATAGTTCTAACTGTATCTATTCAATTTTCAGGAGCGCTTTAGTTATGTTTGCCCTGACTTAGTAAAAGAATTTAACAAGTATGACACAGATGGTACAAAGTGGATTAAACAGTATACTGGAATTAATGCTATCTCAAAGAAAGAATTTACCATTGATGTTGGCTACGAGAGATTCCTGGGGCCAGAGATTTTCTTCCATCCTGAGGTAAGTTGATTTGAATTGTCAATACTTTGTTTTAGATGTGTTTTAGATTATAGCAGAGAAATCCTATTTGCAAAATTGTAAAGAAGTGATTATCTTTGCTTACATTTCTTCTTATTTATAAGTAGATACTGGCTATTGTTGCAAGTCAGTGTGCTTTGATTCCTGATTGCTGCTAATCTTTATACAAATCCCTGTTGATACACAAAGCACTTAAAATGGCAGCAAAAATATTTAACAAGTGTTTCCCTTATTAATTTTCATGACATCTCTAGTATAATAGAATGGTTCTTTTCTTTTTTTCCTCTTTACCTCTTTTCCTTTGCAATGTGTGGTCCTCCACAGTGACTTGACTTGATTTTATTCCTGATTGCAGTTTGCTAATCCTGACTTCACGCAACCAATCTCAGAAGTAGTAGATGAAGTTATTCAGAATTGTCCCATTGATGTTAGACGTCCTCTATATAAGGTCAGTAGCTATAATGTCTTTTTTTAATATATGGATTTTAGAAGAATTAGGAATTTTATCAAGGTTCATATTTGAAACTCTTAAAACCAATACCAAATGAGCAAAATTAACCGTTTTTCTAGAAATTAATCCAATATGCAGAAGGGTTTGTTGTTCACTTAGACATTTTCAGAATGTGCTTTTTCATTAGGGGACAAAAAACTGAGCAAAAGTGGTGAGATGTGATAAGATATAAATGGATTTTAAAGCACAGACAATTTTAATGTGGCAAACTCTTGGTGAGTTCATATTGTGTCATGCTTGTATGTTAGATCGTTTACAATAAAAGCATACCTGCTAACTGTAGCTTTTAAAACTGTGTTTAGATATTTAGAATTTAGGAACTGGGTAATGTGGAGACTTGCATTTTCAGCTGTGGTTAACAAATTTTGTTATTCAAAACAGAATATTGTCCTCTCTGGAGGCTCAACCATGTTCAGGGACTTCGGTCGCCGTTTACAGCGAGACTTGAAAAGGACTGTTGATGCCAGGCTGAAACTTAGTGAAGAACTTAGTGGTGGCAGACTGAAGGTTGGTTCTGCAGCTCTTGCACCTCACAAGTATCTGTTACCTGGGAAATGTGCAAATAACATCTTGTAATGATCATGGTTTTTGTTGAAATGCCTTTATCTTATTTGGAGTTCTTACAGAGGCTTTTCAGAGATTGATCCATTACACTGATCACATAGCAGCAGTTGGCCACTCCAGCTGTCTTGGTGCTTGGTGTTTATTGATCAGTTACAGCTCGTTGTGCTCAGTCTCTTGAGCTTGAAGATAAGAGAAATGAATTGAGCTGGTTGTTGAGCCACCAGGAGAGTCAGGAGCACGTGTCCTGTGAGGAATGAGGGAGCCTTGATTAGAGAAGGGAAGGCTTTGAGACTCCTGATAGTGCCTCAGTACATGGGGGGAGATTACTGATTTTGAGGTTCAGCTGGATAAAACCCTAAATACCTTCCTCTGGCTTTGTAGCTTACCCTGCCTTGAGCAGGAGGCCAAGCCAAACACATGATGTGGTCCCTTCCCACCTCAGTTACCTTACAATTCTATAAGGGACTTTAAGTTTTTACTGAACTGCATCATCCTTAATTTGTGCTCTTTCTACTGCAGACCTCTGACCTAATTGTTGCATCATCTTTCTGTTGTCTCTGCATAAATAAAGGACCATCAGAGAAAAAAAAAGATTGTAGTTTTTTTTTCCTTTTAAAGCAAAATTGATTTTCCTCATTTATTTTTTAGAAGCAATCTAGCTAGGTGAGCTCAAGCAGTCCTTTAAAGCCCGGGCAGAGGTTTATAATATGTAGATGACTCTGAAATTTCAGTCATACACAGTTCTCTGGCCCAAGAAGCATGATTTAGTCTGTTTTCTTCACTAGACTTGTACCATTTAGTAAAGAAGCAGAATCTGAGTGAGGAAATTGGATGTGATTCTATTCTAAGTACCAGGCACAGCAAAGAATCACCGGCAGGAGTTTTGCAAATATGTTACAGAACATTTTTAGATACTGTTTCAAATTTCAGCAGGTTGGGCTGGAAAAATAAATTCTGAAACTGTTACATACACTGGCAGTTTTGATTGGCACAAGTAAGGAATAGGTTGTGTGCCTATGGAGGGAAAGGGAATGGCCTGACTGGAATGAGTGCTGTAGTTCAGAAAAGCATGACTGGCGGTATTGATCCTGGATAAACTTCCTATCTGCAACTGATGCTTTGTTAGAGTAATCACATGAAACTTGAAAATTAGCTTCCTAAAGTGTGTTTTTTGAAAAGTTTGGATAGTATGGATCAATGCTTATAAATGCATAAATGAATAGTCCATCAAGAAATGAATCAGAACATAGTGTGAAAAAAAAAAAAGGGTGAATGAAAGTGTCTCTGTTGGATAAAGCAGGTTACTTATCTATAAACAGGAGCTGTTTCTTACTCTTCATTGTACAGGGGAAAGTCTGATGCCATAAATGTAAATTTGCATGCACAGCATTTATGAAAGGACTAATTTATGAAAAGTAAGCTTGGTATATGCACTCCTTTAAAACTAGATCTGGTTTTTACCAGCAGAAGTGACTTTTAATGTGTTGCTTTTCTCTCCTCTTTTCTGCAGCCGAAGCCCATTGATGTCCAAGTCATTACACACCATATGCAGAGATATGCAGTCTGGTTTGGAGGATCAATGCTGGCTTCCACAGTGAGTTTAGCTGTAAAGCTGAGCATGTGTGAGCCATTCTGACTGAGCTCTTGGAGCTCTCATCTCACCTTCATTGTATATTAAATGTGGTTGGGGAATTTCTGATAGACCTCAGGTGGTAAATATAACTTCCCTGTTTTTGCATTAGACTTTAAAGACTTGGAAGAGCAAAAGAAAGCTGAATTAAAGCTTTGTGTGAGTTGTTAAATAGTACATATTAGTTTTGTGGCAGAATATATTCTTTGCATTGGTGTTTAGCCATGCATGATGGAAGTTAATTTTAGGATTTCTGTTCTGTCATTATTTTTTTACACTGGCTACATAAAAGTTAATATTGTTAAAATAAGGAGTCTATACCATACACTAATGTTTTTTCCCTTCCCTTTACAGCCTGAATTCTACCAAGTATGCCATACCAAAAAAGATTATGAAGAGATTGGCCCTAGCATCTGTCGTCACAACCCTGTGTTTGGAGTCATGTCTTAAAGCTGACCCTGCTGGGGTCAGGGATGGGGAAGAGGGGAGGAGGAAGAGTCTTTCTGATTACTTGTTTGTCTGATGGCTGGTATTAAGATAACAAACATGACTTGACAATAAGAAAAAGACCAAACACAATTAAGCAGGATCATTTTAATAAGTGTCTCAACATGCGGATGTAGTGGAAAGCCAAAATGATCACGTTTTTTCTTTAGATTGATTATTTGAACCTGTGCGTAACAAAACAAAAAAAAGTGGATTTTAGTTCTTTCTGTGCCCTGATATTTTGTATATTAAAGAATTATCCAAGATTTGATGGGATTTGATGGTGTGTAGATAGTCAGCTCTCTAATGCTTCCATTGTACCCCTTCATGGGTGCAATACAGGAGCTTGTTTATATTTCATACTTTTTTATACTTTGAGGAAAAATATGAATAAAAGAAACTGTAATATTTGAGGAAAAAAATTTACCAGTGACCAACTTGAAAGTAAATTTAAAAAAAAAGAAAAAAAAGTCATGACTCATGCAACTAGCTCTTGCAAATCATGACCAGTCTAAATCCTGGGTTCCATACAATGCGAGTGCTTTTGGAACTAAGAAGCTACTATCTTGGATTAACCAATGCCTGCTAGTGCTTTCTGATTACTTGGTGCATTTTCATACTATCTCTTGCTTTAAAAAAAAAAAAAAAAGTAAAGACAAGACTGTTGGACCAGTATTGCAGTTCTGTAGTGTCATTTCTAATTAAACCAAATAATCAGGTTATCAAAATTTGGTGTATTTAAAGCCTAACACCATTCCAATAAAGGCACAAAATTTCTTTTTATGTTGGTGTCAGACTTGTTAATCTCATGACATGGGAAGTTCTGAGCATGGGTCCCTACATATCCGCTGTGGCTTTTGAGGAGTGAGGTTGGTCTGTGAGGTAGAGATGTAATGTGCTTTGTGTAACTCAAGTGTGAGCATTTTAGAACTGCAGTTTGTGTGTTCAGCTAGCTAGCACTTACCTAGAGAAGCCTGACAGCTCCTCCACTGTTGGGTTTGTTCATCTACTTTGTTCTGTAACTTTTTTCCCCCCACTTTCTTGCAGGTGGTGCTATTCAGGAGTCAGCACTGCGTTTTCAATCTCTGTGGTTTTTCTGCAAGAAAATACCATGTAGATAAAAATAAAGTGAAAACAATCTCTTTCTCATTCTTTCTAGGAAGAACACTTTCTGTAGTGACTGGGATTGCTTTCAATTTCTGTTGATATTTGGTGAGATAAAACTCTTCTTTAGGCACTTTGAACCCTCAGAGGGAGTTGAGGCTGTTTGCAGGGAAGACCACAAGAGGGAGGTATCCCCATTTCTTCCAAGTTGCAAAGATGCCTCACGTTTTCATCAGAGAAACTTGGTAAATGTGGCTCCAAAACAAGGATAAATGTGGGAAAGTGTTTTTACAACAAGCACTGTAAAAAATTTACATGCTGGAATCAAACAGAACATGATTTAAACAACAAAATTTTGAATAATTTTATTACAAAACTATTAGTGACATCTCCCTAACAGTGATACAGTATTTCAGTTTTTTATAAGTCACTTTTTAACTCAGTTTGAGTCATAACTGTAGATTCATTCATGTGGTAAGGAAGACCAATAGGGCAAATATATAAAAAATGAAGTTTGAGTTGTGCGTATCTAGTCACAGTACTCTAGTGACAGGATATTTTGATACACTGCAGTTGTGTGAAGATAAGGCAAGGATCTTTTTCCTCTCTAGAAAAGAAGTCTTAAAAATTCACTGGAAAATCTTAAATTCCTGACACACAGATACATAACAGTGAGCAAGTGCAAAGAGAAGGAATGAATTCCTCCTTTTCCTGTAACACAGCTGTAGGGAGACCTTGAGTGTTACACAGATCCTGGGTTCATCTTCCTGAGGCCCCAGGGAAGCTGCTCTAAGCTTCTATTTGTTGTTTGTGTAGAGGAGAATGGAAGGCTACCATACCCTTACACAACCATTG
>VZRH01001487.1:330842-434434 GCA_013397555.1 Urocynchramus pylzowi | reverse complement strand
TAAATTCCCCCCCCCACAGAAGCAAAATGCTGGAATAATCAGCTCCAAGTGTCAGTCCCTGTTCCAGTACATGTCTGTGAGTTTCCTATTTCAAACAAGACAGAGATCCCAGCTCCCATGTGCATGCTGCAGATGTCTCAACATTTTTTTCAGAAACTGGGTTGCCAAAGGGAAGGCAGAGCCTGGCCCATGTTGGCTGCAGGTGTCCCTCACTTCCATGAGAAGCAATGCCCCACTCTGTGTTTGGGCAGTAGCAAACACAGTGGCTGTAGGTTTTTCCCCCAAAGCTGCAGTATAAATAAATATTTTTGGTATGAATGCATTTACTGCTGGAGTGAGGCCCAGAGAGCACAGCAGTGATTAGTTTATGGGAGCTGAAGATGTAGTTCTTGATATGAAACATGTAACAGTGATAAGGCTGAGAAAGGAGCTTGGTTTTTTTTTTTTTTTTTCTTTTCCTGAATTCAAAGGTCAAGAAAGATGTTTTGTTTTAAAGACAGACTAGCACAGAAAAAGGAATTCATGAAAGCCCAGAAGTTGACCTACATGAGCACCCAGGACTCATCTCTTTTAGCATCTTGGAGGTGTTCCAATTTTTTTTAATAAATGAACTTTACCTGGAGCAGGGGTTTAAATACATCTCTCCTTCCCAGCTAAATTCCCTGGCTATGTGGAAAATTTTCCCCCTGGTCTTGTTTGGGTCTCCCCATCCCTGACTTGTTGCAGAGCCCAAGGCTGGGCCTGCTGCCCACAGCATGGCAAGGGGGCTGTCAGCAGGGACTGCTCTGAGATGCAACCCCCAAAGGTGCTGTTAAATTGTGGGTTGGTTTTATTGTCTTCTCCAGTTTCCCAACTCTGATTTAGGCAGACTGTGTCAGTGGTGAAAAATACTAAAAGTTGTGCCCAAACAATAATAACAAATATGAACAACTGGTCTATCTCCCAATGAACCCAGAAAATCAGGAACATACCCGAGTCTGTTGTAATGCAGAGTTGCAGCTGAAGCACAGTGGGGAATTGGCCTTATTGCAGCACGTTTGCAATATTATTATTGCAATTGGCCTTATTGCAGCATGTGTTTTAGTTGTGTGAGCTTTTCTCGGCAGGAGTGTGCAGGCTTGGTGCCGGCAGGGTTTCACACTCGGCCACACGATGGCATTTTCCTACAAGAAATCCTGCGTGGCTGCAGCCTGGAAAACCCCTTAGCACAACCTGCGTGGAAAAAAGCAGCTGACTGAAAGCATCTGAAGGCAAACCTTCCTGGAAAGGCTGGTGCCTTGTAGCCACGACAAGGTGAGGAGGATTAGAGCCTTGTCTTTCTAGCTGGAGCCAAGGAATTCGTGTCTCCCTGCAGCTGCTGCAGCCAGAAGTGGTGTGGGCTCACCTGTGGATGCTGAGCAGGACTGAGTCCCTCGGCACAGGGAACCCCGAGGGGCACTGAAAGGGAACCAATGTCACGTGCAGGATGTGACAGCCCTTCAGGGGATAACTGCAAGGAGGTTTTTGTACTCTCATTGCAATTCAGATCTGAATTACCTCAACCTTTCCTTGCACCTGGTTGTGGGGAGAGCACAGGAGATGGCATGAGCATGCACCCATCCCATAGGCAGAGATAAAGGCAGGGGGAGCTCTGCCTGTCATGGTCCTGAGAGAGATTGGTTTTTTATTGTGCTGAGCTTGCCCCCCCACAAAGTGTGAGTAATGACAATCTTACCCTGCTGTGGTGATCCTGCACAGGTGTCTCAGCACTGCCCTCAGTATGGCTCACCAGGCATTTCTGAGCAAATTGTGCTGTTACCTGAGGGTTGATTTGGGGAAGAGGAAAGTTTTTACATTGTTTTGGGGAGCTGAGCCACAACCAGGCTGCTCTGGTGTAATCACAGTCTGCAGCCCAAGCAGACACCCTGGAAGTGGTCCTGGGCTGGAGCTGTGTGTGCCTCTTGTATTTTACAGAGCTATGAGTATTTATAGAAGAACTCCTCTAATTATTGCTAATGCACTTTGATTTCATGAAGTCAAGACCTGCCAACCTTCTGCTGCTCTCTCACCTCCATTAACTCATTTGACCTGCAAAATGTCTAATGAGGTTTATCTGCCCAATGTGCAAGCTGACAGTGAGCTCAAAAAGGGCAGATACACCTTTCCTCAGCTGTGCAACACCCTGAGGGTGGGGATGGTTTTGTTCTGGTTGGGCAGGCACCTCTAACTCATGGTCCTTTCACTCTCTTACCCCTGCATGCCCTGCAGCTCCCTGGCAGCTGCTAAAACCTGTCCAAGTCAGACAAACATGGAGCTGTCTGCAGGGTGAAGGTGAGACAGTGCCTGATGCATCAGGAGCTGAGCCAGAGGGGCTGAGCACAGGCTGTGGAGTAGGGAATGGGAGCTGCATCCCACAGCACAGCCTGTGTGTTTTCCAGGGTGATCTTGGGGCTCCTGGGGTTGTTCTGGTGGTGGACTTGGTCAATTGATGCTTCAGCTCCTGCATGGATGTGGCAAAAGCCTCTGTGCTGGGAAACTGGTGATGGCAGCTCTTTGCTGGCACAATTACTGCCCCTAGAATACCTCTGGTCCCTTGCTCCCCCTCCTCCTCCTGTTGTACTCAGGGAAAGGGTTTCTCATTTATTGTCCCTGCCCTACAGAGCTAAATAGATCAAAACTAATGATCAAAGGGATGACAGGAGACAATGCTCTGTGACCTGTGGGGTCAATGTCTCATTTTGCAGCACTCTGCAACTGCTGTCCTCTGTTGTTTTTTTTTTTTTCCTTATTCCAATATGTCCACAATTCCCCTAATGAATGGGGTGTGTTTGTTGTGGCAATGGCACCGGAGCTGAGCAGCAGGCTGAGGAACCAGAGATGGCATGGGGACTGGGGGCCTCTGTGCCATTGGTGGTGATGTCCAGGCTGTGGTCATGGTTCAGGTGTGCTGCCTGGACACAGCCTTCCCCTGCATGCCTGCTCCCACCTCCTCCCAGCTGAAGAACCCACAGGAGAGCAGTGGTCAGCTGCTTTCTGCAGGGGATGGCTGTCAGGGCCCAGGTGCTGTGACCCACTCTAACCCTGATGAGAACTGCAGCTGCTCTTTTCCAGCCTCCAAGAGACAACAAGTGGCACACTATTTGTGGGAAAACAAGTGGCACACTATTTTCCAGTACCCTAAGAGTTTAACCATGCTGTAAATAGGTATGTAGAGGGACAGATAAAACACACCTGGAGCTTGTGTAGAGCAAGAGGTGGGGTTTGAACTGACAGCCCTGCAGCTGGGGTCTCCCTGGTTTTCCTTCTTGCAGCACCTCTGTGCAGCCTGGAGCCCTGACTTTCACTTGGAAGGTTAATTATCCTTTAAATGAGAAATGTGTTTGGCTCCAGCAGTCAGAGCAAGGTTAAGGGCCTGGACAGAGGGATTGCACAGGGCTGAATCCTGCAGATCATTGCAGGTGGGCATCCAGAGCTGGGCTGGGAAGAAGGGACAGCTTTCTTTGCCTGCTCCTTAGCCCACCCAAGCATCTTCCCTGCCAGGTTTTGTGACCACATGCATGCCTTCTGCTGGGTAAATGGACTGTTGGTCATAGAAATGGAATTTTTGTTAAATACATAGCTGTGTAGCAATTTATTAATTTTCAAAGAATTCTTGCTCTGCAGAAACTCAAGCAGGTCAGAGTAGCTTAAATTTAAAAATCTGAGGGGAAATCCACTGGCATAAAAAAAATTGCTTTTAAAAGTTTCATTCAAAACACACTGGAAATGTGAAATTTTCTTGGCAGGAAACATTTGCGCCTGTCTGATCCTATCTGCAGGGTTTTCCTCTCCCTGGTGGGCAGTGCTGGCAGCTGCCTCAGCCCTGATCCTGGCAGAGGAGGAGCTGCTGCTGCTGCAGGACTGTGGGATGTAGGGCTGCTGTGAATCCCCTGAATGAATCCCCTGAGTCCCCTCAGATGTGTGACCCCTGCCACCTGCTGCTGCAGCCAAAGCCAGAAAAGTGATGGAAGTCCCTTTGCTGCTTTGTTTGCTTTCTTTCCCAAAGGAAAAAACATTTTCCTCTTCATGGGTATTAATGACAATGCAGGGTTTATATTGCCTCTCTGTATTTAAGCCCTGATTCACATCAAATACCATTTGGGTTGGGTTTTTTTTTTTTTTCCCCATTGTTCAGCATAGGGATAACTTCACATACTTTGTTTTGGGTGTGTTTGAGCAGCAGAGGAGAAGAGAGAGGGACTGGAAATTCATAAGGCAGAACAAATGTCCAGACATAAAGAGGAAGGTAAGGATGGTACAGGGGCTCCTCTCAGTGTCTGGGGTGGTGGATCAGGAAAGGCACTTCTCCAATACATGATAAACAATCAATACCTGGTGAAGAAGCAGAAGGAAGGAGCTGCAGGGCTGGGAGACTCCTTGTTTCAAACCACATGTCTGGAGCTTTTGGACAGCACCATGGCCCAGTCTGGTGACCTCCATCTCCTTCCACCCCTCACCCAGGCTCTGGCAGCAGGATCCAGGCTCATCTTGCTGAGGATTTTCTGCTGCAATGAAGTTATAACTGGAGGGGTCAGCATTTCAGCAGGAGGATGGTGCTCAGCTTCATATGGGGACTAAGATGGAGCAGGGGAATATAAAATAAGAGGTAACTACAAAGACATAGAAAAACCTAATTTGGTTTTTATAGTATTTGTATTTGCCTTAACAGCCTTGGCTTGCCACTGACACAGTGCACTGGCCTAAGAGAGCACGTAGAATGTGCACATGAACTTGGTAAACACAACTGACTTTTCAATACTGTCTTTATATTGATGTGCACAGGCAATATTGAAAAGGCATTTCACTCATTCACAGCTGGATCACACACTGTGAAGCTGTCATGTATATTAGACTTTAGACAGAAGTGGCTCAGAAAACTCCAAATCTGCCCTTTCAAATTAAACTATTAAGATGTGATGGGAAAGACCATTTATCAGCCAGGTCTTTATGTGATGAGTGCAAGTCTTGAGTGACTTACTGGATAATATTTTTTATATGGTGTTCCTCTGCCATGATTTTTAGGTGTTACATGGAAATAATGTGATAATTAAAATCTGGTGTGTTTTTTGAGTAAGTTACATGACAGAGGGATGTGTCACTTATGGCACTGAGGTGCCTGAGCTCTCTATACACCAGTGGGGATGGTACCCCTGCAGCATGGGGCCCTTTGCCCCAGGGGTTACTGCCTGTGTGCTCCACAAGGGGTTTTGGATAAGCAGCTCCACAGTAAAAGGGTGAAGGTAATCTGGAAAAACAGGAGAGGAAGGACACACAGGCTCTTGTTCTTAGCAGCTGTAATATAATAACAGTAAATAGAAATTTAAATTAGATTGCTCTCTGAGATTATTACCCAACAATTGGTCAAGGAGTCACATAACTAATCAAATTGTTACACTTTATGCCTATAAAATATCTGTTAATGCATTTTCTCTCCCTTGTTGCAGGAGCATTGATCATTTTATTCTTAAGTCTGATGTTGGATACAAGTGCTAATGCTGCTGCTGGAGCCCTTGGTCTGTGTGCAGCTGTGTTTTGGGGAAGACCACAAAGCCTTCAGTGTATGATTTACTGGAGCAGCAAAACTTGCTCATCCCTTCCTTGGCTCACCTGAGCTGAAAATACAATCTCCTCTTAAAACAACCCTGCTCGCAGCTGGGTGTCATCCAGCCCACAGCTTCTGCTGCCTTAATTCACAAAGATCAATTTACAGAGGGAAGCCTCCAGCTAACTGACGCCAGGTGGTGGCTTTGGCTTCCTGAGGGGGAGGGTGACAAATACAAGTGGCCTGAAACAAATCAGGGGATAATGCTGTGCCACAGAACGGT
This sequence comes from Urocynchramus pylzowi, assembly GCA_013397555.1. Taxonomy (NCBI): domain Eukaryota; kingdom Metazoa; phylum Chordata; class Aves; order Passeriformes; family Fringillidae; genus Urocynchramus; species Urocynchramus pylzowi. The sequence goes on along the minus strand of VZRH01001487.1, from coordinate 428,591 downwards.
GCCGGATGCCTTCTGTCTGTGGGTATCTACTACAGCTAATAAGCAGCTAACATTGCTGCCTGATTTGGCAGGAATTATTACCTGCTGAATGGCTTAATAGATTTCCAGTGCCTCTGTGTGTAATTTTCACTCGTCCCCAAAGGAAAGCTATATAATGTTTGCCGTGGTTGTTTGTAGAATTGGGATGCACCACAGGTGTACTCTGAACTTCATAAACTGCTCTGTGTTACATCCCATTATGCTGCTTGTGGGGCTGTAATTACTGGGAGCTCTTCTGGGGCAGCGACTGCTGCTTGGGATGTGATTTTTGAGAGCAGGACCTTACACTGCCTGGCCTCCCCTTGTCACTGCAGTGTTTGCCTGCATTATCTGTAATGCACAGACGTTGGTAAATCTGCACAAGTAACTCTTGGACAGCTTAAAATATGTTTAAGTGGTTGCATTCAGAGGTGTTTTTTATGAGGGCTGTGCTTTTAAATAAAGCAAGATCTTGAAAAATGGTTTTGACTAGTGGACCTTTTTCAATAGCTTTTAAAAACAGTGTATTTAAATTAGCAGTGTGGTCACAGGTTTAATCATTTAGGTGGCCTATCTTATAGGAAACTAATTCACTATTTCAGATTCTAGCTCAAGAGGAAGAAATAGATTCCAGCAATGCTTAGAAGTTATGAATTAGATTCTGACAAGATGCCCTATACCCATGTCCCTATATTAGGGGAGGAATGGTGTGATGTGGGTGTGAAATGAAGAGAAGGACCCAAGCATTGAACACAGAGGGGTCCTGATCACATTCATTAGCCAAGATGATTGCAGCAGCCAAATATCTGATTAAAGGCTATATAAAAATACCCATTAAATAAAATAAGCCTGTGTGGGTCTTTGGCTGGTGTGCCTGAAAATGCCATAACCCTGGAATTGCAGCGTGCAAAGCGAGGGAAGACTCTCTGAAGGGCCCACCTAAGGGACCTGTGAAAATTAATGGCACAGCAGAAACTCTCTGTAAAGGTCAGCCAGGACTGTGTGTGGAGCCTGGGAGCCCAAAGCACTTGCTTGGCACAGGGCTGCCTGGTGCAGTTGTTTTTCAGCACAGAGGGGTTTTAATTACAGTAACACTTGGTGCATCCCCTGGTTCTTCTGTCAGAGGAAGAGGGGGGACTCCCCACCCCACAGAACAAACCAAACCTGCTGCCTGCTCCAGATTGGTGCATGGCCACCATTCAGCAAAGAGACTTTAAGGGAGCACAAAGGATTTGGTTCATGAGGCTGCATCCCATTGAAGGCTTATAATGGCACAAGAGCTTTTCATGTCACATCCAAATGCCCTGGCTGGGTGACAATCCCTCTGATCCCAGGCTGCTCCAGGGTACCACCAGGTACAGACAAAAATTCACCTGTAAAAAAGGGGTACTGCTTGTAATCTGGGGATGTTGCTTGTGAAAGGTCTTTTTAAAAATATACTGTAAGTGTATTATATGCTCAGTAATACTGTCTTGAACATGCAAGCAAAAATGTTGATGCTCTCCAGGCAGAAGTGAGGAAAATCAGAGCTGTAAAGGGTCTTTTAAAGCCCCATTTTTGTTATGACTTCAAGTACAATTGCTAGAGCTAACTTAAAATAATGCCCATGTCCAAGGGTCTTTGCAAGTAGAAAATGTAACAAAAATCCAAGCAGCCATTTAATGGTGAGAACAGTCACTCTTTCATGGGAAGAAAAGTGTGTTTTCTTGCTATGCACAAAACCTAGAAATGCCTATAAAGATGTCATTCCTGTAATAGTTTGTCATGCTGAAGCTCCACCAAAACTGCAGGAAAGGGTGATCAGGAATGTTTCTATTTTATCTTTGGTTAAGTGTGAAACTGCTGGAGCAGCATTGCCTTGATGGGGTGGGAGGTTTTCTCTGGGGCAGCCCAGAGGAGGTGGCTGGGCCAGGACTCTGGCTCTGGCTGGCCACCAGTGCCTGGGGGAAGTTGTCTGGTGCTGGTCCAGGCTGGGTGCAGGATGCTCCCATCCACAGGCAGCTTGATCTGGCTGTCAGGGAGGGTTTCCTGCTCTTCCAGCAGCCTGATTCACATTCCTTCCACACACAGCTCTATTGAAACCTGCTTGCATTTCTTTGGATGTTGCCATTTTGCAAAATCCTCAAGTGTGTAGCTGTCATGTCTCCCTCTTCCTGATCCTCAGCAGTGCTTGCTGTCCTCCTCACCAATCCTGCCAGCGGATTCAGGGCACTGCCTGCCTCTATTCCCTCTGGAGCAGCAGAACCTGCAGGGAACAGCCCTGAGCCATGGTCACATTTTGATGATATTTCTGCTCACCTTACACTCACCTGATTTATTGTCTGTTCTTGGGCTTCTGTTTTGTTGCTTTCAAGGCTTCATTCTCTTTCTGAATAAAAATTCCACATTTTGGATTGTATTTCCTATATATACATGTGGCTTTTTTCTTCTCTCATTTAGACTATAGCTGTCTAACTTCATTATCCTCTCTGGACTTCTCAGCCTCTGAATTAGTCTGTTCTACAAATGTCAGGGATCTGCCACCACCTCCCCATGACACCCAGTGAGGGAAGTTATTAAAAAATTCTGTCCCTAAGTGGTCCCCTTGGTGCCCCACTGCCACTTTAGCCATGGAGCTGGTGTGCAGTGTGCTGCCTCAGGGCTCTGTCCCCACAGCTGGGTGATGTTCCTGCTCTGAGTCAGAAGGGGATGCCAGGTTTTATTTGCATCTTGTTGTGGTTCAACCCCAGGTGACAACTCAGCCCCACTCAGCCTCTCACTCACTCCCACATGATGGGATGAGGGAAGGAACCGGAAAAGGGGAAGTGAGAAAAGTGGTGGGCTGAGATAAAGACAGCTCAATAGGTGAAACAAAAGCTGTTCCCTCAAGAAAACCAAACCAGGGAATTCATTCCCCACTTCCTGTGGGCAGGAGGGTGTTCAGCCATCTCCAGGAAAGCCAGGCTCTGTCACACACAGAGGAGGAGACTTGAGAAGGCAAACACCACTGCTTCAAATATCCTCCCTTTCCTCCTCCTCCCCCCAGCTCTGTGTGCTCAGCTTGGTGGCCTGTGGTCTTAGGTTGCAATGCAAGATGTAACCAGAAGTGTGTATTCTATTAGCATCTGTCAAAACCAGGAGGGACAGTTTTTCTGCTAAGGGCCAGCTGCTAAAACCAGGTGGGGCAGTTTTTCTTTGTCTCTTCCACAACCAACCCTCCCTGCAGGGGATATCTTCTGTTCATGGGCCAGTGATTGTCCCTGCATGGCNTATCTTCTGTTCATGGGCCAGTGAGTGTCCCTGCATGGCTGATAAAATTCCATCATCCCACTGGGAGATGCTCCACCCAGGGGGAGGAACAGCCAAGCATTCCTACCTGGATATAACCTGAGGTTTGGAACACCAGAGACAGCCTTTTCCCACTGCATTCCCAGAGGAAGGCTGGACTCATCTGCACCACCACTGGACCTTAGGAGGAGAACTGCTCCTTTCTGCAGGATCATTTCTTCAACAGAACCACACCTGTCACTCCAGGAGGACTGCAGTCACCATTTCATCAGGCTAGTGCCAACACCCTGACCAGNATTTGGAGGGAGGGGCCTACATTTTCCATTTCAAGGGAGGCTCCTGCCCTCCTGAGCAGGCACCTGTCTTTTCAAACCAAGACACCTGTGGTTTGGGGTATCCCTGGGCTCAGCTGTCCTGACCCTCCCAGCTCCCTGTGCACCCCCAGCTGCCTTGCTGGTGAGGCAGGATGAGGAGCAGAAAAGGCCCTGGCCCTGTGAATGCAGTGCCCAGGGATAAGAGTTATCATCCCTGAGTTATCAGCACTGGTTCCATAAAAAATACAAAACACAAGACTTACTGTGAAAAAAATTGACTCTATCCCAGCCAAAACTGGGACATACCTGTAAGGCCATTGCTTCTTGCTTTTATCTGACCCCTTCTAAAGATGTTTTTGTTTATCCCAGGTGAAAACAAGAGGAAATCATGACACCTCATTAGTTCCCTCAGAGGAAAATGCCAAATCTGTTCCACCTAATAAAAAGGATGTGAAGGGGAGAAGATAGTGGTAGGATGAGGCTGAGATGGGATATCTGAGACTCATGGGGAATGGACTGCTCACCTCCCCACCTACTAATTGATTACATTTCTTGTGCAGTTGAGCTAGAGGAGAAATCTAGAGGCTAAATAATAATAATAAAAAATAATAATTCAACAAGGAATACAAATCATGTGAATGTGAGTAGAATGTAAAGTTTTTTTGGTAGATAGACTGCAGAGTCCCAGTATATCCTGGAGAATTTCATAAATCTAATGAAGCTTTCACACCTTCAGGGACAGGGCTTAAGTTTCTGGGCTTCCTATCCATCTTGGGATCAATAGTGCAGTTAAGTCAAAATCACCTGCAAATAGAGAGCACGAGGTTGGGAGTGCAGTTCATCTCTCACAGCGGAAGCAGAATAATAATCAAAAAGTCCAAGCCAGTGAATTTCAAACTTTCAGTGTCATCTGTGATGCTGCTTTTCCTGGGATGACCCAACAGTAATTCAGGAAAATGATCATGGGGGTACAGGTAATTTCACACGTGGTAGGATCCACCAGGCACCTTCACTTTTGGGGGCTGTGGCTTTAAGGCACTGGGTAAAGAGCAAAATCTCAACCAAGTCACCAAACCTGGCAGAGCTGGTGGGGGAAGTGAGAGACATCAGCTTGTGTTTGTTGCCAGCTGTGTAGGTGCCAGGTGTGGCACTTAGTGGAGAAATATCTGCAGGCATGGACAGAACATCTGGGGCACAGAAACACTCAGCTCTCACTGAGGTGGAACTCACCCTTCCACCTCCTCCAGCCCAAATGCAAAAATAATTCAGATTAATTACCAAATGGCTGGGGTTCATTGCAGTACAAATGATTTTATTCCCTGTGACTTTCTTTCACATCGTGCAGTGTGTAAGGCCTTGGCAGTGGGTTAGTGCCAATATAGTGGAGTAGGAAAAGTCCTGCCTGAGGAAAGCAAATTAAAATTTTGCCTTTGCAGGGGTGGAAGAGCTATGAAGTTATTCATCTTTAAGAGGTGATTGCATGGCAATGCATTGCCTTCTGCTGGAAAGAAAAAGAAAAGGTTATGTTCTAGAGGGTGAAATTAAGAGAGCTGACTGCAGTGGTTAAATACACCATATATCCTGGGGTTATGCAGTTGACATGAGCCTGTGTGGTGCCCAGAAATGAAAATAGAAGGTTCTGGAATGGGAGAAATGAGCAGAAAAAGGGGACAGCAAAATAGAGGACAGGTCCTGGGAGTGGACAGCTCCAGGGGACAGGTAACCATGGGGAGGACATTGGTGAGGATGCAGGGACCTCTCTCAAGACACATTTTTTTTTTTTTCTTTCAGGCTGGCAGCCCAGATGAAAGTTAAGCTTCAGTTTTGCTGGGGTCATGTAGGAGTGAGCTCTGCTGGTCTACCCACTCACACAGGGTTTTGGGAAGAAGGGATGTGCTGCAGGAATGCCAGTCCTGTGTCTCCCTCACTAGAGGTGTGAGCTAAGTGGGCTGGGGAGGGAACAGACAGCTTGAAAAGAGGTGGAGGTGTTAAAGAGGACCCTGCTCAGAGATCTTGCAGGTCTCACTCTTCCCTCTGCATGCTTTGCACCTCAGAGGAAAGAAATAGCCTCATGCTTTCATTACAAGTAATAATCTTGTGTTGCTTTAATCACCTCTGAGATCCTGAATCTGCAGAAAAAGAGTGGATTGGTAAAAAATTAACCTTTCTGTTAACACTGCCTCTGTTTATGGCTGGTAACTGCAAAACCTGTCCTTTATGAATGATGTCTATCTCTGGGACTGGAGTGAAGGATGGGAAGTTAAATGTATCATGGATACAGACTCAAATTTCATGGCCCATCAGTGTCCCTTGGTGTGTAGGGCTGCATGGCTGAAGTTGTCAGCAAAGTGGTTATTCACAGAGGGACATGGGGCTTAGTCATCACTCCTTCTGCCAGGTTGGGCTGTCTGCAGACAGAATTTTATCTTAAGACACATAGATTTAAAGATAACTTTCCCCCCTCCTTTTTCCCCCCCTCTTTGGTTTGGTTCTCAGCCTGGCAGTAAAGCTTGAACATCTCCAGCTCATCACAACATCCAGGGAGAGCTTGTGGGAGAGTAATGACCAAAAAGCACAAGATCTGCTGGCAACTGCTTAATAACAGAGTGTTTTAAAATGTGTTTCTGACACTTCCATTTTTTATTTATTGAATGTGGAGTACATGCAAATAGAGTGTCTTTGGGATTGCATGCTGAGCCCTGGGACATTTACAGATCCCAGCTATAAATCTGGAAAAAGGCAACACACCCCCACTGTGATATCATTACTGCTGTAATAAACATGAGATGTTTCCTCTTTTCTCTCTTTTCCTCATGTGAGATACTGCAGATTTCTGCTGTCTGGTCCAGTACAGCCATCCTTTGAAGACATCTGGGCTCCCAAACTGGCAGGTCAGCCCTGAGCTACTTGTCTCCCCTTAAAACTGCTGGAAATTAGGGCTCAAGTTCTCAAAAGTCCATAGTCACCTAATCCATATTAAAAGCATGTGGTGACAGCAAGAATTAATTGGTTAATTGACACCAAAGCCTTGCCAGCAAAATAAACGAAAACCAAACAGAATTGGGGAAAGCAGAAGCTGAAACATGATCATATGAAAAATAGGATGATCATACAGTCAGGTCAGGAGAATAATGTAAAACAACAGGACTAAGAGAAATGGCAACTGCCTGGAAAAACAAAATAAAGGATGTGAAATAAAATTAGAGGATAGTATGAGAACCATGTGCAGGATGGTGTAAGGCATGATGAAGTCCTGCCTAGCAAAATTAAAGAGACAATAGTATGTAGGCTGGTGTAGATGTGACAGACAAGACTGGTGGAGGAAGATTTAATGTGAGGATTTCTTGGGCTGCAGTAAGAATGGAGTGAGATGCTGCAGCTGACAGAATGAGCTAGAAAAACTGTGTATGCAGAATTCTCTATAAAGCAGTATATTGTTATGGCCTATTCTAACTATGAAGCAGATTTAAACTTCACAACTGATCACCTCCAGAATTTGGAAATGTCTCTGAACCCCCTCCTCTACAGACACATAAAATACCATCCAGAAAATCCCAGGCAGTGACTGTAGCCTTTGACTCCAGTGCCTGTGGTGTGGGCTGACCTAGGTGCAGGTACAAGCTGTGGGCAGGGCATGGCATTTTAATTATTCCTGCTCTGCTTCCTGGGCTTTCCTCTAAGCAGTTTCATTGGTCTTTCCCAATTATTTGAGAAGGTGATAGGGAAAACTATGCATGAAGAGAAATCTTTGCTCAAGGAAGACCTGAACTGTGAGCCCATGTCTTGGGTAATTCCCCTTCTCCTTATTGTCTGCCTCCTTCCCAGCTCTGCACTGACTGAGCACAGTGCTGGTGATTTGGGACAGCTTGTGGAGGCTTCTGGCTTCCAGTGACTCAGACATATCCTCTTGTGGAGATCTCCCACCCTCACATGAGTGAGCTGGTGAGGAAGCTGTGTGTGTATTATTGCAGCAGGAAAATGCTGACAGGACATTCATTCCACGTACTGAGCAAATGGATATTGGGAAAATCAACAGTGAAGTTCATTTGGAGTTTAATTAAGAAAGAAAACCCCACAATTCTACAGGCAGATTCCCTTAAATAGGAAAATAATTCCAGCTAAAAAACTTAAAGAGATAGGATATGCCCAGAAATAACGTATCCAAAAATTAATAGCAATAAACTATAGATCATGTTGTAGCACTTGCTGTTTCCTTTCAGAAAGGAACAAACTGCCAACTGCATTTCAGAGGAAAAGGAGGGTTGTGTCTTTGAAGGGATTACTGCTCATGTCTTCACAGGGTGGCTTGGATCATCAGAGACTGCCTCAGCTCAGAACAAAGTGTTCAGAAATGTCACTTGGCAGCCAGGCCCATTGCTGAAATCCTAAAAGAAACAACTTACAGAAAGTTACCAGACTGAGTCTTAATTGGCCCAGCTGAAGTGTCTTGCTGGGAATTGTGACAGGCAAAGTCGGCCCTTGGATCTGTAATTTGTAACCCAACATGACTTTGGAATGATGTTAAGGTACAAAATGTGCATTTTTGGCAGCTGTGCTCCCACGTTGCAGTCCAGTGGGGCAGGGGCCTGCAAGGCAGCTGCTTAAACACAGGGGTCTGGTGCCATTTGAGATCCCCATAGGCACCTTGCTACGCTTCACATCTGCCTCAAGGAGGTCTCAGTTACCCTTCTGATGTCCTCAAGTCACCCCTCAGGTGGCACTTCAGGCAATTGGGGGGAACCCTGGGCATCCTTGCTGGGTGGAGCAGCCTCCTGAGATGACAGCTTGCCTGGGCATCTTGTGGTGAATCTTTGTGCTGAAACAGGAGTGGTGAATTACTGACAGAACAGAAGGGGGCAGGTTCAAGCCTGTCTGTGCCATCTCCTCTCCCTGTCTGACATCCCCCTGGCTGTCCCCAGAACCTTTGGGCTCCCTTCTCCATCACCAAGCCCTCCTACTGTCAGACAGGGAAGGGTTAAACCTGCCTCTGGCCCTTGCCTTGATGGGGGAAACAGAGGAGAAGCACCCTTTGAAGAGGAGAAGACACACAAGGTTGCTGTCTTGTTCACTGTAAGCTGTACATTATTAAAGGCCCAAGTTGTGTTTATCAAGAGCTCTTTGCTGGAGCTGCAAGACGGATAGAAACAGGAATGAGGGCACAAGAAACCCTTCCCTGAGGCAGCCCCGGGGCTGTGCCTCATCTGTGCCCCAGCTCTGACAGAATGTTGAATTTCTCTAGTGCTTTCCATGAAAGTCTTGTGAAACCTTTATTTGAGACTAAAAATCAGGCCCACAGGGGTAAGAAAACCCCCTTCAATTTCCAGCAGTGTGTGACAGATGTGTCCAAGGAACAGGGAAGGCAGCAGGGGGAAACAGAGGCAAAGCATCATTGCTGCTGCCTGATCACTGGACCACCTTCAGCAGTTTTCAATGGCCAGAGCACTTCTTCATATGATTTCTGAATATTTAGAGAAGAAGCTGATGTTTGTGTAGCTGCTACCCTGAGGACTCTCCTTTACTGTGCTCTGGCCCTTGTGAATGGGTCTGGGAGGGGTAACTGAGGAATGAAGATGTTTTCCCTTTCCAAAAGCAGATACCTGCCCATCCCTCCAAGTTAGGCAAAGTGTCCTGGGACTTTGGGGTTTGTGGTTGGAGGCATGTTTTGGAGCCAGGACTGGATGGTCACTCAGAGTGCCTCATTTGGCTTCAGCTTGGAAGTGCCACCTGCCTAGAAACCTACAGGAAGCTCAAGCACAGATGTGTTTTTAATGATGAAACACAACTCAGACAATGCTCCCTACAGCCCATCCACAATATTCCCAGTCAATGACAATGTGGGGCTCAAAGGCAGCAAAATGGGACCACAAATGAGGAAAGTTGCCACGGCCAAGCTGAGCTGTACCTCTTTGTGTGCATGGTTGGAACCACTGGATATACCAGATAGGTGGATTTCTCTCATCCTTCCGTGTTCCAGACAAAACTAAATCAACATCCTCCTGTTTGAGTCATGCTAAAAGCATGGACATTGCCAGTTCCTGAAGCCCAGCTGCTCCTTTTAAACTTTCCAAGCCAGGTAACTTGTTTTTGTGTCTGAGCCCCTGTTTAAAGTCCATTGTTTTCTGCCCACTTCTATTTCTGTAAATCCCAATGTGCTGTGTGAAGGGAATGAGTCTACTAATCTGTGACTGAGGTCTGCAGAGTGAATTAAATGTGCTGAGTGCTGCTGGGTGATCTTGCAGAGAGAAAAAGCTGAAAAACACAGAGAGGATAAAGAATGATCAGACATGATATTTTAAACAATTAACATTTTCAAGCCCTTTAAAATGGAAGAGAACATCTGTTAATAAAAGAAGAAAATGGAAAAACCAAAATCCCTAAAACCAATTATGCGAATCAGCAGCAGAGGCTCAGATCTGTCGTATGTTACTTTGAATTTTCTAGTAACTTCTAAAATCTTGAGTGAGGAGTTGCAAATGCATGTATTTGCATCTAAAGCAATTTCCAAAATGTGAAAGGTGAACAGCATGCACAAAGGCAGAAAATTAAATGGAAGCTAGACAGGACAAAGCACACAGTATTTGGAGAGGCAGAGCTCTGGCCACATTGAAAAATAAAATAAAGGACAAACTCTAGGTTCATCAGTTCAGTAGAACTGATAGGAAATGTAAGTTTTCATCCCAAATGGAAATCATGGAAAATGAACTGGATAAAAAAATCGAACAAAACAAACCTTAAAAACCCCTAAAGTGGTACCTGCCAAAACACATTGAAGTATGGATCTGACCATTGCATCCAAAGGGAAATCACAGCAAATTGGTGTCTCTGCTGTGTGGCAGCACCTTTACAGACCATTTCCCCCTCAGCCCAGATATCCTCCCAGTCCCAGGGAGCTCCCTGAGTTTTGGCCCAATTAGCTATGAACAAACAAGCTGCCCCAAAACACAGCAGTGGGGCACCTGTGCACTCCCCAGGCTTTCTGCCAGGACTTTGCTTATTGCCACTTTTTGTTTTTTGGCTGCTCAAGTTGTGCATTTCTTGTAACTGCTGCTCTTTTGGAAGCAAAGAGCTAATTTCTACAGCTGCAAAATGAAAAATATGTTCCAAACTTGAGAAGACAGATATGTAATGGTTGCACCTTTCAGGCTGACCTAGAGGTGGAGTGATTTCAATTAAAAATCGATTCCAGTGAATACCAGACAGAGGAGAAAAGGAATAAAGTCAGAAAGACGTTTGCAAACTGCTGAAAAAATTGTTTCATTCGTATTTGAAAGACTAAGAATGTTCAGACTTGCATTGCAAAGTGATAGGGAAAGGAAATATATTATCTGTCTAGACAAGGATGGCAAGTTCGCTGCACAGGTGCCTCACAGAAAGACCAACCCGACATGCAGCGCTCCCCCTGCTGTGTCACACACTCAGCACCCCAGGGAGGGGCGTTTCATCCGGCATTAAAGCTGCTGCTCCCGGGTGCTTCGACTTCATTAGCAAACAGAAAGGCAAACTCATCGCAGATGGCTGGTTGGAGGGGGAGGGAAGGGCAGGAAGAGAGTTAAAATGTGTTAATGCTGGAGGGTACTACAGAGATGTGCTTTAACATTGCTTGGTCCGGGCTGGCTGTTTGTGCATCCCCTGGTGCTGTGCTCCGGCCGGGGGCAGCGATGGACCCGCGCAGCGATGACAGCAGTGACAGCAGTGACAGCAGTGACAGCAGTGACAGCAGTGACAGTGGCCAGCCCAGGGCAGGGACAAACCCAGCATCTGGCAAGGCTTGGTCTAAGATACCAAACCAGAAACCAGCCACCACTGCCCATTTTCACTCTTGCCGTATCTGCCCCCGGTTCTAGCACACACAAACCTTTGTTTGCCAGATTATAATCGGTGGCAGGTCCCTGAGTGATGGCTGACCTAACATGAGACAACATGAGAAACAAGGAGCTGTAGAGAACTTCCTACACAGGCTGTTTCCCAGATGAGTTCAGTGATGGAAAGATGCTGTCCTGTTATTTCCCTGAGGAAGCCCAGCAGGCTCTACCTGACACTCCCATTTACAGGAGCTGCCTTCTGCTTAGAATGGCAATTGTGTCTCTCTTGGCACTTGTTTTATTTTTATTATTTATTTTGTCTCTGTTTTCTAATTCTACAGCTGCAGATCCCATAAAATGTAGAAGCTAAATCACATTACTCACTCCTGACTCAAGGAATGCATTAAGGTGAATCTTATGAGGGATTTCACAAGGCACATTTTGAAAATACAAACAGATCTTTCATTGTTACCCCATTTTCCTTAATTCCCCCAGAGACAATCAAAACTCCATTGAATTATAAATACCAATCACAGTGGGATTGTGTCCACAGACCCACAGACACGGGGTCAGGGCATGGAATCCACATCACTTTTACAGAGTTGAAGTCCAGAAGGTCAGGCTTGTGGCCATGGCCACCACTGGGTCTGTAAAGCCCACGGCTCTGGTGCAGTGGGAGGGATTGCACGAGGTGGTGGGGTGAAAGCCAGGAGGCAGAGAGAAGTGCTTTTGCTGCCACCCCTCCTGCAAAGAGCACTTGGTTGTAGAGAGCAATGTTATTTAAGCTACTAGAATTAATCAAAGAAGTATTTTACAAGCTTTTTGTCTTGAATAGGCTGGTCATACCAACACTACTGGAAAGAAAAAAAAGATGAGGCCCATGTAGAAGATCTGTGATGAAAAAATATGGCACATACGGTGGTTCAAAAAAGGAGATTTCTAAAATGTTGAACAGCTGAAGTTGGTCTCAGCTTCACAATTGCTCATTTCACACCTCCCCATGGGCAAATGGGTGTTGGAACACAGCAGTGGGAGCTCTGACTGCACCAGACATCAGCAAAACCCTGGGTTGCCTGCCTTGCTTGTTTTACTTATCATGCTGCCTGCAGAGAAAAAGCCTCAACAAATGTAGAGGAGTGTAAAGACATTGCACTACACTCGTGAGAGAAGAGGGATGGCTGGAGCTGATTCAGAGGGGTGCAGGATCCACAGCTCCCATGGCCCAGCCAGCTGCACCCTGCGGGTCAGGGACAACCCAGCTCCCTGCCACGGAGCCAGGTCTGCACTTGGCAGAAAAAACCTGGGAAAAACGCTGAGATCTGATGAGAGTGCAGCATTGCAGTAGCTGCCCCCTGCCCCAGGTGGCTCTGGGGTCAGAGAGGAGCCCCCACGACACTGCTGCACTCCACCAAAGCTAATATAACAACATGGATTGTAAACCCGTGGCTGGTACAAAGTAAGAACTAACATGAGGAAAGGGAAATCTTATTAAAGTCATGCAGATCACTTGGGAGGCAGGGCTTATTTGGGCAAAATGCATTTTAATCTGATTTTAATGAGACTGATATTTTAAAAAGGATGCTGAAGAACACTATTGGGGATATAGAAAAAAAAAGCTGTACACAGAATTCCAGTCTGCAGAGATGGTTTAGGCTCTGTCTGAAAGTGGCAGCATTAAGGAGTTTAAATTTTTTAAATTATCAAAAAGGAAATGGAGAGATAACTTGATTACCCTGGAAATCCATAGGGAAAGAGCAGTGGTTTATACAATTAAGTGGCTCAGGTTAAAGAAAGGTATAATAAGAAGGAATAACAAAAAGCTGAAGCCAAATACATTCAAATGAGAAATCTGGCACAGTTTTTAGCAGTGAGGATGACTAATTACTGGAAAAAAATTACCAAATGAAACATGTGATTAACAGCCTCCCAGTGTTTCAAATTGTGACCAGTTGTCTTCAGCCCAGAGTGGCTATCTTCAGCTGAATCCTTTCAGTGGTGCCAGGGACAGGATGAGGAGCAATGGCCAGGAAGTTTCACCTCACCATGAGGAAGAACTTTACCTTGAGGGTGGCAGAGCACTGGAACTGCTGTCCAGGGAGGGTGTGGAGTCTCTCTTTGGGAATGTTACACACCCACCTAGACATGTTCCTGAGTCCTCTGCTCCAGGTGGCCCTGTTTGGGCAGGGTGGGTTAGACTGAGGGATCTCCCCAGGTCCCTTCCAACCCTGCAAGGCCCCACACACCTCCTGCAGCTGCTCTGTGGCTCCCCATGGCATCCCATCCTGCTGGACACATCCTTGAGCACACTTCTTGAGAGCTGCCTGGCTCAGCTAGCCCAGGAATTGTTTGGAAACAAGTCTGGGCTTTTCCTCACTGTTGCATCTCTTGCCACTTTTTTCCTGGGTTTGTTAAACACAATTATGTTTTAAATATTGCACAGAAATTTAGTCTGAAATTCTCTCTGGCAGGAAACACATACAAATGCACTGGAAAAGAGAGATTCCCACATACAAGGCTATAACTGACAATCATTCCTCATTCCATCATTCCTCAGCAGAATTGCTACATTTATATTGTTAGGTGAAGCTACACAGAGCCTGGCACAGAGTCCATTAAGAAATCCCACTGGCTCTCTGGAGAACACTCAAAGCACAGGCACTAAGATGCTGCATTTAGAAAGATAATGGATAAAGATGAAATCAGTTTTTCAGATGAGTCTTCCATTTCCATAGGGGCTGTCTTTATGGTTTCAATGATGTAGAGTAAAAAGAAAGAGTATTCACTTCCTAATGAAATGAAAAATTTTATTAATTTGGGGATATTCATTCCTTTAAGAGCTTCACTCCTGGAGTTCATTAACTCCTCGAATGTGGCTTGAGCTGATGCTGCCTTCCAGTCCTTGCCAGGATTTTCTTTCTGTTCTCTGGTCCAGGCCAAGACACAAAGAGTTTGCCAAGCCCCAGCATAATGCCTGCGGTTACCGAGCAGAGAGATTTCCAATCAAACGATGAGAGAAATGTCCTCATATTCAAATACCCTGATATTCTCAGCAATTACAGATCTCATCCTGGTCCTGCAAATCCTGTGGTGTTTGCAGATCTCACCCTGGTCCTGCAAAGCATCCAAACCCTGGTAATTCATGTGACTTTCAAGGAAAGCCATGTGAGCTCATTTTTTTTTGAACCAAGTGAGGGGTGGCAGCAGTTCCAGCTGAGTGGCCAGGGGGACCTGTGTGCAAGTGCTCTGCAGAGCTGGGGAGCAGCTCTGGGAGGCATTTGGGCTCCTGCAGTCTCAGTCACATGGAGCCCCATTAGCAGCATTGAGCATTGGCTTTTGGGTTATTTGATCTAAGTAGCCACCAGTGTGTATTAGGTTTCAGCAGCATATGAGACTTGGAGAGTCTTTCTATTTACAGCATCAGGGGTCAGCCATAGCATGAGAATAAATTATTTGATTATAAAATATGATTTTTGAACCTATTTTCTATGTAGTTAAAATGAAGAAGGCGTTACAGCAGCTTAAAAGTGAATTTCTGGTTTTTACCTTTCTTTTCTGTCCCACTTCCCTTAAAACATTCAATACTCTTGTCACTGCTTTCTTAGTCTTAGTTAAACATTTTCTGTGATTGAGATGCATCCACCTGCAAGTTGTTTAAAATGTTTGTGTAGCTTTGCATTGTGGAAATCATCTTCACTGCAGAAAACAATCTCTAAAAATCAAACCAAATACCATTGTGGACTGAAACTTATTCTTCCCTAAGCAAAAATGTAACCTCATTGAGTGGGTGTTCTACTGCCACAAGGTCAGCAGCATCTGTTCTTATGTATTCAAAATAACTGCCATGGGATAAGCTCTTGACAATTTGAGGTATTTTTGGATTTTGTTTTCTGAAACTAATAAATTATGAAAACATGCTTCCTGGAAGCTAGACTTTGATCTAAAGAAAGTTCATCTGTAATAAAGCCAAAGGAAAAGAACAGTATAGAGACTGATGATGAACAAATTTTTGAATCTGTAAATTTATAGTTCTGTTTAACTCAGTCTATACATACACACAAATCTCTTTCTATACATATATACATGTTTTCTATACTTGCTCCATCAACATTCAAAAGCCAGGAAATATTAAATTAAGTTCTTCTGGTTCCAAACCACTGTGATTATTTGCATTTTGCTAAATAACATATTTATGAGAACCTGCCTCCTTCCATCAATTATCTAGAATAGAGTGGTTCAACCTATGGAAAAAAGGTGTGAAAATCAAAAGATGGTCTGAACTATAAGTGATGGGAAGAGTATCTTTGGTTGTAAAATTGGTAAATAGTAAATGAGATTTGTGAATGAAAAGCTGATCCTTGAAAAAAGACATGACAGGAAGAGGGGTGGTGATGTGAACTTGTCAAGGTACAGTACAGGAAAGGAGGGAGATGTATAACTACTTCAAGGTCCAGAAAGTGATGAGCAATAAAACCATTCAAAGTCCCTGGCTGGAAGTGAAAGGAATGAAGGATGAGGACGCCAGTTATAGGGGCCAAGGTAATCATCACATGGTTGAGACCTCAACAACAGCAAATAACATCATCTGAAGGGAAGACTGGGCTTGATGAGACACTTTATGGGATGGAACAGGCTGCCCAGGGACACAGGCAGAGGTTCTGGAAGAAACCTGGATACAACTTTGGACAGAGAAGCAGAGAAAGCAGGGAAAAAGAATTGTGTGGCTTTGACCTGATCAGCACAGGGGACTTACTGAGAAAAGGATGGTGAAAGGCACTTTTTTATAGTCATGATCATGAAAGTGTTCTTGGGGAGGTGAAGCAGGAAAAGGTAATAAAGACAAGCACATTCTGGTTCTCTCCAATAATTGGTAAGATTTCCACATGGAAAACAAATCTATAAAGAAAAGGTATTCCAGAGGCTTTGCTGTTTATTAAGGAATTTGAAAGCAAAGTATTGTGCTGTGGAGATTGGGTAGGAAGTTGAACTGTCAGCTTTTTAGTGACCTGAAATTTTAAAATGATTTGTTATAAAAAGTGGAATGCCAGTAACAAATGATGTTTATAAAAAGGACCTTTGAGTCACATACAATTATCCTCCAGCAATCAGGCAAATCATGATCATTACACTCATGCACATCTCCTTCCTCCTAATACTGCAATATGTAAGGAGCAGTGTGGCATTTGAAATGTTTGAAGTGATATGTACAGCACTCTGGGAAGGGTCACTGGTGTTCATGGCACTGTTCTCAATAACATGAAGTGGACCTGTCCCAGGGAGTACAGGGCTACCAAAAGTGAGATATATGAGCAAAGAATGAGGTGCTGTAGCTGTGTCCTGATGAGGAGAGGATCATTGAAACACCTCAGGCCTAAAATATAGCTAAAAAAGATGTGCAGAAAAATAAACTGTTTCCATGACCATGACAGGTAGAGGAAGAAGTACTGGACTTAAATTGCAGTGAGCAGGACTTGGGCATTGTCAGATGTTCGTAGTTCTGGGTTAGCTAAGCACAAGGACACTCTGATTCTATGAGGATTCCCAAAACACATCATGGTGTGCTAAAATACAGCCCAAATCAGCACTTCTCAGAATGGGAAGAATGGGAAGAATGCCCCTATCCCTTGGTGAAGGAGCCATAGGCAAGGATTTTCTTCTTCCATGTCTCTGTCTTTTGAACCACAGTGAAAAAGGCTGTAGGATTTCCATTGTTGAGGTTTAAAGGACAGATTAGGCAGACATTTGCCAGAGTTTTTTCTGCCTGTGTAGGTTTGATATGTGATTTCAATTCCAAGTGCAAACTTTCAACCGGAAATTTGAGGAAAAGATCCAAACACCCAAATAAAGGACTCTGTTTTCAATCCTCAATTGCACTTCTGCAGCAAGCATTTGGAAGTTGCTGGAGCCCAAATCCATTCAGCACTTGTGGGACTTTCTAATTTGCCGTGCTGGAAGGCCATTTTCCAGAGTATAGGGCAGAAATTAAAAAGTCTTGGAAAAGCTGACAGGACTTGGAGAGAGCATTCCTTTTCAGAGGAAATCTGCCTTGTGGCAGATCTGGCTCAGATCTAAGGATTCTGGCAAGGTTTGCCTGGAAATCAGCCCTGCTCTGTGAGCCAGGCAAAGATTCGGCAAAAGTCCTGATCTGAGCTCAAGATGTTTAGATAGAAATAATTCAGCCTTTATGGCCATAGCTGTCTCTGATGAATATTTCTGATTAAACGTGGCCAGTTTGTGGCATGAGCTGTTTCTTGCCTCTGATCTCAGAAATGCATTATTTAACAGCATTGAATTCCCTAAAAATCTGCCAGGGTTGTTGATGTGAGGAAAGATGCCCAGGCCACTGAAGCACTACAAGGGATGTGCTCCTCAGAGTTTCACCACAAAATCGCTTTCTGAAATGCGATTTTCCAGGGGTGCTGGTGGCAGGGCTGAATGTGGCAGGGCTGAGGGTGGCATTGCTGAGGGTGGCATTGCTGGGGGTGGCATTGCTGGGGGTGGCATTGCTGAGGGTGGCATTGCTGAGGATGGCGTTGTTGAAGGTAGCAGGGCTGAGCATGGCATTGCTGAGGGTAGCATTGCTGAGGGTGGCATTGCTGAAGCTGGCAGGNGTTGTTGAAGGTAGCAGGGCTGAGCATGGCATTGCTGAGGGTAGCATTGCTGAGGCTGGCAGGGCTGAGGGTGGCATTGCTGAGGCTGGCAGGGCTGAGGATGGCATTGTTGAAGGTGGCATTGCTGAGGGTGGCGTTGTTGAAGGTGGCATTGCTGTGCCCGGCCATGGGGCTGTGGCAGAGAATTCCTGTGGGAGTCTCCTCACAGAGGAGCCTTCACAGCCAGCTCCTGCACACAAACACCCAGTCCAAGGCTTGACTAAAACATTTGACCCCTTATTCCTAAACATGGCAGAAATTAAAGAGTGAGGGGCGAGCAAGAGAGCTGACAGCCGGCGGCTGCCAGGAGCAAGGCCCCACAGGCCCCCACCTCTCCGTCCTGTACTGTAAGTTGATTTTTATTATGATTTTTACTTCTCCCTCCAGTGTTCTTAATTATTTGATGATTCTCAGCCTCCCTTTTCTCTAGGAACTGAGTTTAGGGAAGGAACACTTCTTTCACAGCCACACCAAGGCCTGAGGGGAACTCAGGCTCTCCTTCCCCAGCTGCCGCCCAGGGTGAGGCCCTGCTCATGCCCAGTGCCAAAAGTGACAATTTTCAGCTCTACCCCTTCTTTCAGGTGATCTCTATGTGATAGCAAAGCTTGCTCAGTGCCAAAAGTGACATTTTTCAGCTCTACCCCTTCTTTCAGGTGATCTCTATGTGATAGCAAAGCTTGCTCAGTGCCAAAAGTGACATTTTTCAGCTCTACCCCTTCTTTCAGGTGATCTCTATGTGATAGCAAAACTTGCTAGTCTTGGCAGAGGCAATTATTTAAAGTTTGCTCAACTTCTTCCCAACTTGTACCCACTGGAGTGTTTCTTACTGGTGATAGTCCATTATACCCAGCAAAAAATAAAAGGCCACCAAAAATTCAAGAATATCTTTGTCAGTCAAATATGCTTGTCCATAATTATGAAAGATGCACAGTTAAATTGTGTATGGGAAAACTATGGCTGAAAGGTTGAAATTAACTGTTTTGAAATTCAAACTTGCCTGTGGGAAAATTTGAGCCATAATGTATTTAATTAACTGTATGGAATCAACCCTTTCAGTATTTCCTGTTTTTCCATGGGGAAGATGGTACCATTGTATGGAAGGAGATTGCTTATTATCACAGCTAGTTTAATTAAACTCATAACTTCTTCTAATGTTGGATGTGGTCTAGCATCCAGACCGAGTAGTATAACAATTTATCATCAGTCTGGACATTTCCAGTAAAATAGCAAATGGTTTATTAAAACCATAATTATTTCTTGGCATTGGAACTGCTATTGTGAAAATCATTATAACAGCCACCGATTTCTGTATTTTAAAAACTTGCAATATTTCTTTAAAAACAAAAACGTTGACAAAACAATTTCCCTTAAAAACATCAGGGTTTTTTTTTCCTATGGTATTGTGGCAATTGTGGTAAAAGGACTTTTGGCTCTGAACGTCAGCAGTGTAGCCCCAGTTCAGCATAGACCAGGGCAGCAATTTGTTTCATACAGCTGGAGAAAACAAGATGCCATTCAAATAAAAAATAATATAGCTGATAACTATATCAACTATATAGCTTACTAGCTTATACCTTTTTGTTTTCTTTAGCTGGGTAACTTTTTCTTAAATGTTTGCTTTCTCTAAGTGTTCTTGTCACTATCTACAAAACAGCTTCAGCTTTGATCAAGCTTTTGCTTTAGCTTCAGTCATGGTCCTGTGCAGAGAGTTGCTAAACAAAGTTTTGAACAGAAACCAGTGTGAAGATGCGTAATAATAAAATCAGGCTTCAGAGTCTGTGAATATAGATGTGAAATCTATAAATTACAATTTCATTTGCTTAAGGGAAGCAGAGATTTCATGTTTAAGGTACCCAAAGTTTTTACATATGCTGTTCTCAAATGAATAGAAGTGTTTAGGCCTGTTACCATCTGAATGCCACTATTCTGAGGATGTCAATTCTGCTAACACCTCTACCTGCCACTGAGTACTGCAGGATTTAAGCACATACTGGGAGCTAGCAGGCACCTGCTGTGAGCCTTAACAACTTAGAATTGCCTTTCTATCAGTAATGTGGTGATTATGTTACCCATACCAAAATTCGCCACATTACCATATCTTAACAGATAAATGTGTATTTTGTGCTAACTGGGTGTGATAGCAAAAGTAGTTTTCCCTGTAAGACTCTTCTTCCTTCAGTGAAAATGGTGTATTCATCTAAAAGCAGTTCTAGAGAGAAAAACCTTCTGTCATTTCCTCTTTGTGCTTTCAGAGACTGTAGATAAATGTAGCTGTAAATGCTTTTATTTTGTGATTTTAATGAAAGTGATGGCCTAGGTATCTGTACTGCCTGAGAATCTCTGTAGATCCTTCTGGCTGAGAAGCAATTAGGGTTTTCCTGGTGCTGCAGCAGTCCTGGGAAGGTGGGATGCTAATGGGATTGCAATGGGAAAAGGAGTTTACCACATTGCTGCAGGAAAACACTTTTCCTTCTGAAGTTATTCACCAAGTGTGCAGAAGAGATTGAGAGGACCCCACTTACCCAGCAGGGACACAGGCAGCAGCTGTTAGGCTTTCCAGTGACGTGTGGATGCACCTGCACATAGAGGTCAGTTCCCAGTCTGTCAGGATGCAGGAAGGAGAAGTACTGAGTCATCTGAAGAGACTTTCTCTGAGTTTCTTTAAAAACAGAAAGGGAGGAGAGAGAAAAAATATTGTTCCTAAGTGGTTGCTTGGAATTACTTCTGGTAGGGGCCAGATTGCAATTACAGATGTGCCGAACGCAGTGTCAGCTCTCTTGACAAATTCAGCATTTGTGCTGCTGTCCACAGTATCTATTTCAGACAGCTTGAGCCATAAAGTGTTCTGGCTGTAAGATTGAGAGCAGGAGTAGAGCCTGCAGATGCTGACAGAGCCTCGGGTTCGTTGTTCCTCACGTACATTCACACTGATGGCTGTAATGAGGAGACCAAGTGGTTTTAAAATCAGGGCACCACCAATTTGCAGTTTTTCTGCAAGCCCTATGCCCTTCTGTAGAAGTAGTAAGAAATGAAGTTTATAACTTCATCTTTGCCACTCATCTGCTCAGTCTTTATTTACATTCTGAAAGAGTAATATTGATCTGAGGACATTATTATGATTTCACTATTTTCTATCACGTTTTCTAGGCATCCAATTGTTTGATTAGATTTTTTTGACCATTGCTGTGCCTGGAACAGAGAGTTTTATTGAACTATTCTGGATGATGCTTTGTGAGTTGACAGTAGTGCAGCATGTAGAGATAGCAATCTTGCAGACTGTATCTCTTGAATTAGATTGATTAAAATCTCACTGATTCTTATCACCTGGCCTATGTAAATAAAAAGGGTAGCTGAGAGCCTAAAACCTAGCTTCCAACAGCAACTAGTCTGAAGGGATACTCAGAAATGATGTAGATGAAAGGTAAGTTTATACTCAGTAAAAGTAGTTAGAGAATTTTAACTAAATCTTGTCAACATTGCAGGAAGAAAAAAAGTCTGACTTCATGAAACTTTTTATGTGATATATTTTTTTCCTGAAAGTAAATTTTAAGTCTTAATATGCTTAGAGGAGGAATTCTTTCTTAAAGGTCCTTCAATACTGAGAGAGAGGACTTTTCAGAAAACAATCCCCTAAGACCAATTCTCCTGGCTGTGAACTGGTTTCTTAGGAGGAGTTGTGCATTCAGATTTGGCGTGCTCCTGTGCCATGCAGTAGCTCCTCCTCTGCTCTCCTGCCTTACTCCTGGAATGGTTTGTGCAGGTTGCACATCTGACAGAGGAGGATGAGGTTGTGTTTGTTATCAGCCAAAAACTCACCTGTAGTTATGTGAGTTGTTGTTGAGCAATAAATAACAAGTCAGAGCAAATGCAGCCTTGGTGGAATTGCAGTTGGAAAAAGGGAATGATTGGAAGGGAAATATCCATCAGAGGTGGAACAGGCCTTTCATCAAAACATTAATGTTTGAATGCACTCAGAACCTCCAGATGGGCTGGTGCTGCTTCAGATGTCATGGGAAGGATGTGAAAAACAGAGGAGTGTTTTATATCCTAAGACATGGAAATGGATGAAAAACTGATCTTTACCTGATCTGGCTTTCATAGGTGTAAAATGGATGTTGAGTAGCTCAGTGCTGAGCTGAAGCACACTGTGCCTTGGGTGGGGGAAGCACAACTGCATGAGCCCAGGAATGCAGATTCCAGACATGACTCTCCATCACCAAGAATGGGGGGTTGGGGTTCTGGTTATGTGCTTTTCTCCTCTGTATTGGGATCATAAATAGTTAAATGAGCTCTACTGCCACTGAAACTTCCACCAAGCCCTCTGTATGTGAGACTCAACAGGGCTGAATAACATTGAGGAGCAAGGAAAATGTTCTTATTTCCTTATTAACTCCAGTCAAATGTGGAAATTAAACTCATACTTGATGAAGAAGCAAAAAACAATTCTAATTTAAAAATAAATACCCATGAAGCTTAAAACCATTGAAACACTGGGTTTTTTCCACCTTATTTGTAAAGGGCCATTTGCAAGTTTCATTGCTCTGTTATCCTCAGGTTTGTCATGGTTTATAGCCTTGATTGGGTTGAAATTTGTGATATGCTGGAGCTGAATTTCCCAAGTCCTTCCTTCAAGCGTCTTACCTAGTGAGACGTAGCTTCATGTCATGTATACAAATATGTAGAGCCTGACTGAAACTCAGAGCATTGTTATTGTAGACATTTAGATATTTAGGTTGTAATTAGAAATATGTGCTAAAGTTTAATGTTGTCAATGGCTTGTCATAATGGTCTGTGTGGGTAGGAATGTGAAATAAAACATGTAGACTAAAAATTTTGGTTGAAAACTGCCTGACAAACAGCAGTTAGTTACAAGCATTTTGCTAATGCCTCCTTTACCCACAAAGTCACTTCACTTCATAGGAGCCTGTATGGTGCTGAGCTTTGAATTGCTGATGAAAACAGTGTTGATAAGACACCAATGTTTTAACCACTGCTGGACTGTGCTTGACTCAAGGTCTTCTGTTTCTCACTGTGGTTTTTGATGCCTGGCAACAAAGGGGCTTGAGATAAAGAGGAATTTTCATTAATGTGCTCAGTTGCATCTCTGATTTCTACACCTCATCAATAGAGCTCAGGGATAAGAAGATGGGAAAGCCCAGCAGCAGAGTTGTATCATTGGATTATATTAGGGTCATCTATTGGAGCTGGGAAGAGGAATGGCCCCACAGCTGTCTGGGCTGGGATACTAAAAGCCCCAAAAGTAGCTTTTATTTGGCAAATAGGCATAAACAACCTGTGCCCAGACACTGCCATTAGTACCTGGGGGACTCCTGGGTTGGGTGGGCATGGCTCTGTTGTCCTGCAGCACTGGCATGCCTTGTTCCTGGCCCTCCTGATGTGACTGAGAAACAGAGAGGAGATTTTCCCAAGAAGCTCTGTTAGACATGCCTTTACTCACTTGCCTCAAGGTATTCACCTAAATTGTGAATACCTGTTAAAGGTAAAATGCTTTTCTTCATATGACACTTCCTAAGGGATGGCACCTCTGTGAAGAAAGCATTGAAATGGGATCACAAAGGCTGCAGAGATGCACAATGAACATACCAAAGCTTTGTGAAAAGTGGATGGTTGTGAGGACAAAGTCTCACTGTTGGAAGTATAAAATTTTTAAAAATGCTTGTTATTTCCCTGAAGAAGCCTGATATGAATCATCTCCTTGATATTCTAATGGACTTATATGGTACAAATATTCTGATTAAATCAGAAAAAGCATAATGACATCGTTATCAGATACATTTTTGTTCTATTTAAATTCACCCATCTATCAAAAACGCTCAGTGAAATACTAGAAGGGCACTCACTGGTTACAAAACAGATTCATTTCAAATTCTAATGGACAGGAATTGATCTAATCATCACATCAGGATTCTTGGAGAAATTAAAAAGCAACCAAAACCCACTCAGAAGTCAAATGTTTTTGTTTTGGATGCTGATAGCAACAAAATGTGGAAAAAAATCTTTTCCCTTGCTCTGATTTTAAGATAGTTGTCTACATGTCAACTGTCTGCATAAAAAATCCCCCCAGCTTCTTCCTTGTAACAAAGCTGTTGTCTCCTTGCTCTAGCCTTTGGAACAATTTGTTAGAAAAACCAAGCTTCACAGAAACCATGCTATTCCATGTGAAGCTAGAACAGACCTGGGATTGGATGAATGCAGAATCTCAGAGCGTTAGTGCTGGTTTGTGATCTGAACCAGGGGTTCACCAGGGAACCCTTGGGACCTGGGTTTTGGTCCCTGGAGCTCTGACTGCTGCTGAACCAGTCTGGGAGTGGGCAGTGCCTGGGAGGTGTCTGTGAAGAAAAGGCCGGGAGAAGTTTCTGGCAGTGGAGAAGCACCCAAATGTGCAGGGAATCTCATGGGTTTCTGGGCACTGGTCCTCTGCTGGTGGCAATGCTCCTCTTGAGTTTCTTACGTGTGATGCACCCAGGAAATCCTCTCCAGGAGATGTGCCTTTGATCGTGTGAACTTAAACCATATCACTACATTTTAATGGTCTTCATTAGTCTTCACCCTGCTTTCTACAGGCTGCCCTGCTATTATACACAGTATATGGGATTTTTGGAAACCTCCTCTCCTTCCTTCCCTTCTCTCTGACCTGTCTCAGCCTCAAGCCACCTCAGTCTGTTTCCCCAAGCTAACATGCATTTTTTTGCATTCCTGTGAAGTCAGCCTTGGCTCCCTCAGACCCTTTCCTCCTGACAACCACTTTCTGCCAGGGAGATTCTCACATGTTTTCACATGCTGCCTGCAACCTGCTCAGTTGTCCTTCTCTCTGCTCTCCTAAGCTGCCCAGGGTTGCTGGTGGACCTGCCTTGTCCTGCAGACAGGTTGCAGAGTGGCCTCCTGGTGAGCCAGCTCCTCTCTTGGGATGCATCCAAGCTTGCCATCAACAAGCTGAGCTGGGGTGAAGGGGGAGACTTCCAGCACGTGTGTGCATGAAAAGCAGTGGAAAGGGAAGCAGGCAGGCAGCAGTTGAATCAAATCAAACTCTTTGTGGTTCTCTTCTCACATCTGTGAATGTCTCAAAATATCACTGAACTTTATTCCCTCATGGCAAAACTGCAGAGCTGCTGACAAAATCTGTTTGCATTTTTCAAACTGCTCTTTTAAATGCTGTGGAGAGCAGAAAACTGGTGCATAGTTGGCATCATCCTTTCTGCTGTATGCTGGTGACTCTGCTTGGCCATGATATGGCCCAATGCCCACCAGAACTAATGAAAGTTCCCATTCCTACCTCATCCATAAATGCATGGAGCTCACCTGTGTAGTTTCAGGCTTTTACCCTTGTTACTCTTATCTCCCCCCTACTTCAATGCCTGTTGCACTCATTTGCAATTACATTGCATACAACTAATGTAATTACTTTGCAAAACAGATTAGTATCTAACACCTGCTCTAATTCTAATTTAAATAACTACATTAAAGTTATTCATGAGGACAGTAATTTGCTGATGCTTCTCTTAGGGCTAATCCTTGCTTTGGCAGTACAGGTAACAGTGCCTGGTTGTATGTTTGCTTTTTTCCTTAGGACCACCCTTTCAGTTGCTTACATCTTTGTCCATCTTCTAATCCTTAGACATATTTTGCCTAGGAATGTTTCAGCTGAAGTTGTAGAATCAGAATGAAGTCTAAGAAAAAGCCATATGTTGTTGATGCTAAAAATGCTCTTACAAAAATTTTTAGCAGTGTTAGCAGACTTCTTGGTCATTTGCAGGCAGCAGGGAACTGAAAGGGTCAACCTTTTATATGAAGAGATCTCACCCCAGTCAGTAGCAGGGGTAGTGCTGAAGCAAATCCCAGTTCAATCACAAACCTTCCCAGAATTTCAGTGAATTGATTTGTGCAGTGGGGTACCTGGCTCCCCTTCTGTCCCAGCTGTAGGATTTATCTGACAAGATCTGAGCATGTAGAAAGTCACAGAAGATACAAAAGGTTTCATTGAATAGGGATACATTCTCAATTAGGGATAAATTAGCAAGAAACATGTCTGCAACACTATTCTGTTCCCTTAACCGATGTTCCTCTGCCTACCTGAAAGCACGAAAACAGAAGAAGCTCTCACCTAAGCAAAAAGAAAAATATTGAATAGGGCTAAGGAAGAAAGGATACATTTTTTCAGTCTTATTTTTATCATGTCCACTTGCCATCAGTTCTGAAATATTAAATGTTCATGCTGTACAGATGTTGTGTTACTCAAAAATTAGAGTGAAGAAAAGAACAAACCAGATCAGAGCTCCTTCTTAATTATAGACTATAATTCTAGCACTGATGTTCTTGAAGAATATACATTTATGATGATGAAAGCTCAGAAAAGTCTTCATAGTGAGAGTTTTCATCTTCACACCAGACATGATTTTGCAAGTTGCACCAATCATTTCTGGATATGCTTTTGGAAATGGCTGTGTGAGACGCAATTTTTCTTCTGCTTGTAGCAATTTGGAGTAAAACAAAGTGCTGCCACTTAAAAATTTTCCGTGCCCTTTTACTGAGCTTAGGCCATTTCAAATGACATTTCTCAGGTAGCATGGGAACAAATCATCAGCAGGGCAGTCATGTTTAGCTGCTCATTAATGAAATCAGTGTTCTGAAGCATGGATTGGCAGAATGAACAAAGCTAAAGCAATTACTACACTCTCTGCAGAAATGTGTAGAAAATTGAGGGTCTCATTTAAATTGTTAACATCTTACCAGTACTAGATTTGAACCCAAGAAACAATTAATTTGATCATCTGCTATACATACTAATTATAATGATGATGAAGCAGTTAAGAATGGACTTCTCATTTGGTGGGAAAAGGAGATAGGAAAGTAATGTAATATGCAGTTGCTAATGCTAAGTATTGAATTGCTTTCCCTCTTTAGCATCATTTGCCCCTCTTGGTGGGAGGGAGAGGAGCAAGGGGAGGACACACAGGAGATGCCACAGGGCTGCACTGAGGCTGTGCCTCAGTCACTGTCACTGGTGGTGCTCTCAGAGCGGCAGGGCCACGAGCCTCTCCTACATGGGGGAGTTTCCTGCTCACCAGCTACCAGCCCAAAGTCCCTTCCAGGAGAGCAGGGTTGGCATTGCTAATGTCTCACACCACACCAGCCAAGTCATTAATTTTCTGATTAACAGCAGTTCTTACAAAAAGAGACTAAACTGTGCATTGCTCTAAACATAAATCCAAGGCAGTGGCACTAAATTGGGTAGGAGCGAGTAAAACAGCCCAGCTGAAGCTCATACCTTGCTAACAGGCCATTTAGATAGGCAGGCCATAACTTCTGAGGAGCCTGAAATAAATCTGTGGTGTGTATAGTTTCCAAAATGCTTACATTATCTATTGCTTAATCAGTAGTTGTGTAAGAAATCACAGTGGTTATCGGAGCATAGGAAACAGCTTTACTGCTTCCATTAAGAAGTACCATTATGCTATAGCAACACATTATCTTCATAAATCATTTGTACTGGGAATATATTTGTCAGGTTTCAAACAGATTGTGTAATTATCACATAATTTTATTTCAAGGGTTCATAACAGGGAATTAGATATGACATTTGGTAATATAAACAGTGCACTTGACTCACATAGCAGTTAGCCATAAATGCCTAAAGATCTTGGCTCTAAAGGATTTTTATAATATTTTAACAACAGGTTCTCAGAATTCATATTGTGCCTATAACATGTATAAGGGCAGCTTGTGAGACATTGGACCAGTGAGGGCATGTGACAAATGTTGTGAAGTGAGCACAAGTGCTTTGCAATGTGTCAGAGCTGCCAACATGTTGTTCACAATGCTTCTGGTGGAAAAAGTTACGAAGAAAAAAAGAAATCTAGGAAAGCTTAGAACACTAATAAAACTTCCTATATTTGTTACAAAGAACCTCTTAAATGTGGAAGATTCAGAAATGTGAGAGGTAATGGATCGGTAGCACAGTGCCAGTGTTAATGATGTCTGTCAATGTGTTAATTTTCCTTTGTACCTGGAACATGTTTTGAGAAATACATCACTGATATTGCAAAAGAACCAGTGATTTGTCATGTCTAGCTATATGACATGTGCTGTGAAACTGAGCAGTGTCCAGAATCTTTTCTGCTGTGAGTATTAGGACCTCCAGTATATTAAGGAGTTCTAATATGGCATTTAGAGTCTTGTAATTTCACTTATTTGCTGAAGTTTAGAAGGCTGATTTCATAATGACTCAATTTGCCCTTCTGCAAAGTGAACATGAAATCCTCTGCCTCCTGTGGATGCCCAGAGAAGCCAAACTAAGTGAAGTCTTCTGATAACTACAGCGTAAATGCAGTCTTGTTTTCACAATGCAGCAATGCTGTGTGGCAGGCTGACAAAGGAAAAGTTATGTCTGGAAACAGTGAGCACCTTCCCCAGCTCCCAGGCCAACTATAAGGCTGGGAATCCACACTTATTACCAAGCACATCCTGCTTTCTGATGATTGTATTTCATTGCTAAGTCAGAATGTACACTCTTTCCAAAGTAAATTTCCTCATCCTATTCTCCCAGTAGTCCTTTAATCCATGATCCATAACCAGAGAGCTGCTATCTCTGAAATTGATATGTTTTTCTGAAATGTTATGATGGATTGGGTATTTTTTTAATAATCCTAAAATAGGGATGGATATCAAAACAGAGATCTGTTGTTGGACTGAACCCACTGGAGTGACAGCAGGGTGCAAATAAAAATGACCATTATTAAGCCTTTTTCTTGATAAGTTTTGCTTGTAAATCCTAGCCTATACACTTCTGAACTGTTTGGTCCTGCACTAAATGTTCCATACCCCTCAGTATTTGCAATTTAAATAGTGTTGACCTAAATTATTACTACAGTTTTACAGAATACAACTCTAACAGAAAAGGCTTTTCCTCCTTCACCTTTAGAGAGATTTTAATACCTTAAATTATGATAAAAGAGTAGTGCATTGAATATTCCAAATACAGATGTTTGAGGAGAGGGCACTTTGGCACTGGTGTTCTGGACAATTTGCTTTTCACTCTGTCCCAACCTGATTTTACCTAGTCTTCACTTGCAGGACAGGATTCCTGCTGCTATATGTTGCATGTGGCATAAGATGCAAATGGAAATACTGGGAAGTACACCCATCTCTCACTGCCTCTGACTTTAGGCATTATTTGGGCAGCTTTTGTTATTCAGAAATGCAGATAATAGCTGGCTGCCGCTGAGGCTTTTGCTAGTCCTTTGTTTACCCAAGGCAATTTGTTTTTTACTTCTGTCACTGTCAATTACTGCAAAATCCATTATCTTTGTGATTAACAAGTGGGCTTTATTTCCATCTAAAGGCTGTGGCAAGGAACTTGAGAGCTTAGCAAATTGGGTTGATTACAGAGGTGACACATGGGTGATGTCCTTGACACCAATATACAGATTGTGATACTGCCAAGCCCTTATGTCTGATTAACTGAGCAAAGGCCTTTTGAGAAATAGTGTATCCTGAAGGCACTACAACTCGAATTTTTAATATATGGTTTCAATCACATCTCTGGAAAGATGGTTAGTATTTTATTTTTAAAAAGCAAGTAATAGACAACTTGATGGCACAAGTTTTAAGTGAAATTGCTGCAGGCTAATGAGAAACAAGCTATGGCTGCAGGCTGCATAACTGGTCATTCTATATTTCCAAACTTCTATTGCATTTAATTTTACATAAATCTAATAAGATTACATAGTAGATAGTAACCCTCTGTCTTCCAGCAATAACCAGGGGGCAAAAGTAACTCACAAAATCAAGTGTTTAAAAGCAGTGAATTCAGAAAAAGCTTGACAGTCCTAATTAAGGGATACAACAAATAAAAAACTACTGTAATAAAAATGTGCAGTAACTTACTTGCAAACAAGATCACAAACAGTATCTGTCCTGGGAATCTAAAGTGTGAAAAAAAACTAGTGGCTGGATCTCACTACAACTTCTACAATATTCTTAGTTAAAACCAGCTTGATTGAGAAGCCTTTCCCAATCTCATGGAAAATCTTGATTCAGTGCACTCCACGTGTGTGGAAGATCAGACAGCTACAGAAGCTGAGCTGGGTAGTGCTGCCAACCTCTTGGCCCTGGTACAGTGGAAGCTGTGGGAGAGATAAACTCAAGGCAAGAACAAAAGTGAAGACATCGTGTCTGGTCACTCTGACTGTTCTGACGAGAGAAGATGTAACAAGGAGTTGTTAACCGAAGAGATTGTGTTGCTACGGGAACAGGGGCAAAGGGATCCGAGTGGAACATTTTGTACAGAACTTAGAGAGCTATAAATGCTGGTGACCAGTGTAATGAACTGGCTTTGCTTCACAGCATGGTCCATGTCTCTATCCCCACACGTGTGAACTGCAGTGTGGGGGCAGGGAAAGGTATCACAGTCCTGAACCCTTTGTTACCTACCCAGGGAGGAGGAAGCACTTGGATTACCAGTACATGAAATTGGTGTTTCTGCCCAGTTTTGAATTGAAACCGCCATACCATTCCATCATGCCTAGGGTGGATCCACCTGAACGCTGTCCCTGTTTCCAGATGTGCCAGCTGTTGTTTCAGACTGCCCTTTCTACCTGCCAAATGTCAGAATTGTGCTGATCCCATCCCCTGGGTGACATCAGCTCAGTCAGGTCTGAGACAGTCCCTGTGTCTGAAGGTGCTTGAGTGTGGAAGGGGCTTTTCCCCAGCCCCTCCTGTCCTTCTGCTAAAGGCTTTAGCCCACACTGGCTCACGTTCTGACAAACACAGCTCTGTTTGGAGAGCAGCCAGCCCAAGGGACCAGAGCCAGGGTCAGCCACGCTGGGAAGGTTCTGTGTGCAGTGTTAGCACAGGCAGCACTCAGCTGGTGAGGATGAGTGAAGGTAACCAGTGTTCATGTCATCCTTGGCTATGCTGGGTCACTAAAAGGGATTGTATCTCTTTTGTCTGAGATGTGTGGAGCTATAACACCCCTCATTCTGCAGTCCTTCTCATACTGCTTTACACAGGTGGGATTTTGTAGTGTATAGAAGGCAAAGGACAGAAAGTGCAGCCTAGGGAGAGGGATTAAAATCTCTTTGAGTGTTCAGCCACACTCTGATTATTCACTGTGGCAGGGCTGTGTGTCTTGGGCCACTGCTGCCCGCTGAGAGCAGAGCTTGAGAAGCTGCTCACTCCTGCCATGGCCTTTCCAGCACCTGCATTCCCAGCACATCCCTGGGCTACAGTTTGTTAGAGTGGCCTGTGAAGAGCCTCTGCAGAGCTTGTGTTAGGGCTGCTCTGAGCAACCCAGTACTTTTATGTGTTATTCAGAGACTACCTGAGAATGGCAAAGAGCTTGCCTTTTCTAAGTATGCACAGTGCATAAATAATGCACATCCCTGTGCAGCAGAGCTGGGGAAAATGTTTGCAGGACTTCAGGACCTGAAGGATATTGGTATGAAAGACACAAACATACACATTTAATTGTAGTGTTTTGCTTTAGTTTTTACTGATTTTGATGTACATGGAGAGCAGGGAACTTTAACATCTGCATTATTTTGGCCTTGCTGGGCAAGATCAATATTTTATGCATTTATTTGGATTACTTTATAAAAAATCCAACACCATACATGCCTTGGAAAAATCTCTGAAATCCAATAAAGACCAGACCTTTATTAATTCTTCTTTAATCCTACCCTAAATCAAATAGCTCTCTACAAGAAAATGCATCAAAATAGTTCCCAAAATTGCTGTTCGGTTTCCCTCCACTTTAGTCTGTTCTAGGGCAGTGGTGTAAATCTATGTTTGGCCTTAAAGTGCCAAGTGGCCAAGAGTGCCTTGAAGGTTTATTAGTCTCTTGTTCATAAGGGAGTGAGTAAATATAAGTTTCAAATGTCAAGGACTCTAAAAGAGAACATTTGGCTTTTTTCATACTGAAAATGCTCAGTTGATGAGCTTGACTGCAGCCCCAGCAGTTGTGCTGCCAGGAAATAGAGAGGTGTGAGAATAAGCTAGGACTTTGATAAAACCAAAATCCTGGGTCATTTGGGAACTTGCAGGAAACAGACTCATACTGCATATCTGGGCTACCAAGTTCTCCAAGGTCAGTCCTACAGGATTCATTATATAGACTGGTTTTAAGACACTAAAGGCCCATGTGTTTATTTTACTTGCTCTTCCTTTGTGAGAAGAGGTGCCAGGCCTTCAGGTGACCTCAGCTGGGAGCAAGTTGCCTTGGCTATGGTAGCTACTTGGATTTCCAGCAGCAACTGAGACTATATCAGAAGCTCAGGAGGCATTTTTTTAAACTTGTCCTTTAGAAATGGGCAGGGCCTGATTTCCCTTATTACCAGGATAAGGTCATCTAGCAGCTTGTCTGTGCCATGGAAAAGCTATTAAGTGGATTAGCAAGGGTAAGGAAAGCACTGGATCTCACTAAAACTTCTACAATATTCTTAATTAAAACCAGAGTATACTCAGCCTAATCTTAGCTCATATTTACTTTGGTTCTTTCATTTAGAGGGATAATGAGAGAGATGTGCAGGAATATTTAGTTTGCAAAGAAGACTGAGTTGTGTTATCACAGCAATGTCAGCATGGGACAATGGCAAGGGAATAAGAATGACACTGCCTGAGTGGCAGAGGGTGCTCTGGAAAAACAAGGGGTTTTGTCTCTGATTGGGGATGAATGCTTGGGCCTAGATTTGCTAAGCATCCAAAACATTTTTGGCAAGTGCTGGAATAAAGAAAACTCGATGTTGCCTTTGCAAATTTGCAACCTTGCAAGAAGGCTGTGTAGCTGTGCCTGCTCAGCCCCAAGCAGCTGCTGGGCACTCCCAGCCTCTGGTGGGTACAAAGTGCAGGTAACACTGGACTGGGACACTTTTGCTCTCACATTATGTGCTACCAGCAGGAAGCCACAGTGGGATGAGCAAGTTCCTGCACTACTGATGTAGGAGGCAATGGGGATGGGTAGAGAGCAAGTTTTGGTGGCCCTACTTCCTTCTCTCCACTCTGCCAACAGCAGAGGTATAAAACCCCATCTTTTCTCTTGACTTGCCTCTTACAGTAACTGAAGTTGTTGCAGGTGAGTGTCCATGAAAGCTCTGTCAACAATCATACAGGAATATAAATGAGAAAATGTGATGCAAAAATGAGACTAAATAATTTTTTCCAGAAAAGAATTTCCCCTGGCAAATCACAGAGCTAATGTTAAAGAACAAGTTTTTGTCAGATTGCACAGGGTTATACACTGAAAGAAGATATTTTGAAAATAATTATAAACTATCATTACCCCGTTTCTCTTATTTGCGTTTAGGGATAAAGTTTGGACCTAGGGCTTATTCAGGTGTTTGGAACATGGAATTTCTGGTAAAAGGAATATTTTTGGCAAATTTTACTCTCCTTTGATTGAGGTCCTGGTAATAGAGGAGGTTTCTTAGAGTGGAAAATTGGAGGAGTATGTTCCCCTATTTCTTTCTGTGCCTTCGCCCAAGCATGTGAAACTTTGTCACAGACCAAGGCCGGTTTTACAGAAGCACTTTGTAACACAAAAAAAACTACTGCATGACTTGGTCTGGATACCTCCCACAGGACTTTAGGCATTGAAGTGGAATGTTGAAAATCTGAAAAGTCACCACAGACCAGAGGGAGGAGAGGTTGGAGTGACTACACTGACATTGTTGGGGTCTTAACTGGCTCTGGAATATTACATGAGCCTCTTCCACAATGACAAGAAGTCCTCTCAAGGCAGTAATTGATATCAAAGCTGTCTGCACTATTTTGTTAGTTTGGAAGGCAATACTGCTTTGCCACTATCTCTGGGAAAACTGAATGAGTTTATTGTAATTGCTAATTTTGAACACTGGTGGGTTTTCTTCATCAATGTAGAGAGAGAAGCATGTCACAAACTTCCAGGCTTTTTCTTTGAACTACTAACTCATTTTTGTTCAAGACAATGAATGAGGTATGACTTGGTTATTCTAATTTTTGTTCTGTATTTCAAGTTAGTTGGAGATATTTCATCTTGAAATTAGACTACAGTATTTGCTGTCCCTGTAAAGGCATTATTTAATGATTTTCCATGTGTTGCAAGTGGAGCAACAAGCATATGCTTCATGATACGCTAGGCATATTTCAGTTCTGGTGTAACTTGCCAAAGTAGGAAAAAAATTGTGTCCTTATTTGCTATTGGAGCAGTCAGGTCTACACTTGTTAGGAAGATGTTCTCAATTTCAAAATTAGAGCTTTAGTTCCCCTGGTTCCCCCAATACCATGGGTCTCAGTCATGTTTGACATATGGACACCATGTGTGTACAGCAGCTCCCACAGTGTCTCAGTGCCATTTTTTCCTTCCAGTGATGATGGTGTTGATGAGAGGCCCAGTGCAATTGGAAGGAACATCTTTGCTTTGTGGGACCTGACACTGCTTTTGAAGGATTTTTACAGGTACAATCTTGTGCCATATATCCAGAGAATGCAATATGAGCTGTCTGTAGGGTTTTCTTTCTGTTACATAGTAATAAGTATTCAGAAGCACTTGCTTTAGTGAAGGCAGAAGAATATTGTGCAAATATGTTTATCGAAATAAATTATATAGATAAAAATACCCAGAATATTGCTTATAACTACATTTACAAAAAAAAAAAAACAAAAAAAACCCAAAAAGCTTTTACATGTATTTGTTTTGAAGTAGATAGGAGTAAATAGACGAGAAGCTTTTATTAACTCAGTCTATACAAAATGTTGGTAATGCAAAAATTGAAATTGCTCAGGGATGTATAATACAATAGAATCGTGTTCAAAATACTTCATGAAGAGAAACAGGAGCAAAGATATAAAATTATGGATGAAGATGAAGCTTCAAATGACTGCAGCTTTTTACAAGAAGCAACTTATGCTGAATTTCTATTCTTCTAATGATAGATATTCTCACATTGGAGTCTGTGTTTTTGCACTGCCTGCACTGTGGAGCAGTATTTGCTGTTGCTGGAAAACAAGTCCTTCCACAAACACTGGGAGGGGAAAAACCATAATTATAATATTCAAATGAATTATGCCATGGAATTTATGGAAATATTTATCACATTTGGTAATGAATCAGGTTTGTCAATGGTGCCATAAATTTAGAATTTATTTCCTAAAATCATCCGTAGTTTATTGGCAAGATGGAATTGGACAGCAGTTCCAGGTTTGGAAGTTGTATGTTTGATGTTGGCAAGGTGGCACCAAGAGTGCATGTTTGCAACTGAAGAAAACCATTACAATATTTATCCAGTCAAATGTTTCATCTGATTAGTGCTAATCAAGACAGCAAGGGGGAATTAGTAACATGTGGTTAAGAGGGTATAAAGTTTCATTTAGAATGAAATGCATCCAGAAAATACATTAAAAGAAATACTGAGATTTAATTTGGGAAAAAGCTTGCAGCTAATAATTAATTTCTTATACACTTAATTTTCTCTTTCTACAGTAAAATCTCTCAAAACATTTTGGAGTCCTTGTCTCTGTCAGTGCACTAAATTAAGCTGTATTTTGCATCATTTGGACATTTCTTCTGGAAAATGAGTTCTTTTACCTTTTGGGTTGTTGCTTTCTCTATCCAGGGATTTTGCAGCTTTGCAAAAGCTGTTGTAACTCCTCCTGCACTCCTGTGCAGATTGACTCCCCTGCAAGCAGCTGCATTACTGAGTGACTCAATCTCTGGAAACAGTGGGTTTTTTTGTAAATGTTTCTTAAATTACCTGGAAAAACACAAAGAAGAATAGGAGGTGAGTGAGGCATATACCCTTTATTCCTGCAGTGAAAGCAGCTGGTTATAGATTTAAGAAAATGAGGAGTTGTGTTTTGCTTCTCAGTCCCTGTTACTACTGTGTAAATGACTCCATCCAATTAAAGTGTAATGTGTTGACTTTATTATGTGATGGCAGATTGTGCTTATGCTCTAACAACCACTGTAGCTCACCAGAAAATAGGTGTGCTCAAAGCATGATAATGCTTTGCTCAAATCAACAGTGCAAGTAAAGTTGCTTTCTCACTGTGCATACTATGGGAAACCTCTTAAAAGCCCCTTCCCCTTGGCTGCCTGTGCTCACATTGCCTCCAGCAGGAGCTTTGCATTGACTTTACAGGCAGCAGGCAGAGGTCAGCAGCAAGCACTTCTCCAAAGGGACATCTGTGTGACACCAAGGGGCACTTTGAGCCAGGACACTGTTACTGCTGAGCCTTGGATGGGGCTTCAGAGGGAGCTGACTCAGCTCCCTGCTCTGGGGGAGATTTGCCTCCTGCACCTTGCTCGGGATTAAGTTCTCTGTCAAGTGGGGTTAAGGATTTTTCCTCTCATTTGTTTGTCTGTACTTGATCATGCTCTGAAGCAGTGTTACTGAGTCTATGTGAGCTGCTGGATCTTTTTTCCCAGGTGTGACAGAGGCTTGGTTGTAACATACAGTGCTTTTAAGCCCAACTAATCAAAGCATCCATCTTCAGAAATCTCTAAAGTTCTCCAGATATTAGCCTATGTCCCTGTGGTGCACATTAAAATTTAAGAAGTCGTGAATGCTATTCACAAATATTCACAGCTATTCACAGTGCTCAGTTACTGTGTAAGTGTGCCACTTCCTGAATTTGACAACATGCACTGTACTTTATCAGATAATGAAGTTGCATCTGCAATTTATAAAAGTGAGTACTCAAAATAAACTAATTTCTGCAGTTGTTGAAATACAAATTAATTTTGATCAGATAATTGGCTTTAAAATATATCTCTTGGAGATAGCATGTGAGTCCAAGTGGGTACTCCCTCACCCAAGTGGATACCCACTCATCCAAATCTCTGCAGCACTCAGTATAATCAGACCAGAAACTTCCACACATGTCAAGATTTTATGCTGCTACCTGAATGCCATTGCAAATATTTCCCAAATTCATTGGATATTTACATGAATCTGGAAGAAAATATCTTCAAAAGAACGGTTTCAAAGCCAGATTTTTCTCTTTCTCTTGCTAATCAATACACAATCTTGTTCTCAAATCAGAGCTAAAATCCCAGCAGAAGTTCAAAAGGAATAGTAGTGGTGTGTAGAAGAAGGATCCGTCCCTGTGAGAGGTGCAAAGGCTTTGATGGGAACTGTGGGAACGCTCTGCTGCAAAATATTATCTTTTCTCATGTTTGTCTTAAACTGCTCATGCTTCCTCACAAAACAGGACATCCCCTGTCAGGGTGCAGGCATTTTAACTTTGTCAGCAAGTGCTAGAGCAGGATCTGAGTGTCAGGAAAGCTGGGGGATGTGAAGCCATCCCATTAAGCTGCAGTTCAGATTGTCACTTACTCTTGTCCGAGCACCATCTCCAGAGCTGGGGTCTCTCTGCTGTGGGAGAGTCTGGCTTGAGGGAATTCTTTTATTGACTCTGTGGGCCAGTGAAGAATACACCAACACTGGTAAGGTGCTGGTTTAGCTGGGGGCCTGCACTCCTGTTTGCTCAGGGCTGTGCCAGGAATGAGCTGGGAAAGGGAGCAGGGGGCTGCAGGTGGCACTCGGGTCTGTGCCATCACCCACCACCTCACAGGACAGATCTCTGCACCCCTGCGTGGCTGCTCTCACAAAGCCTTTAGAAATCTGGGCCACTTCCTCTCTAAAGGGGCTGACAGAAACAAATGTTTAACTTCTGTTCAATTCTTAGGCTGACTGCAGACTGATTTATGTGCATTGTCTTATGTAGGGAAGCTTTTAATAAACTTTCAAGAAATCTTCTTAGTGGTATAACTGGTATTCACTAAGCTAGACAAATTGAGGAATCTAGTTTTTAATGTAGATTCAAGCCACTAAAGTTTTTTTAAAAAAGTTTTTATTCAAGTGTTGTGTTTGAAAAAGATCTATGAGATATAAATTATCATAACTCCAAAAACAAAGTCCAAAATTAATTTATTATATGTTCTGCTCCTAGGTGGTTTAGTTAAGTAAACTTTCATTATTTCAACTACTGTAATATTTGAATGGAACTTGTAAGACATTATGTATTCATGACTTTGTTTTAAATATATGACCAGCAACTTATTAATATTTCTGAGTTGAAATGTACTTAATCACTTGTGTTGCATTATGAATCACCCTGTTCTTTCCTGTAAGTTTCCATGGCAGAGAAGGATGCTCAGGGACTACTAATGGTACTAAGAGATGCAAAAAAATCAGAGTACAGAGCATTTCTTCAAATTTTGCACAGATTCAAATGAAATATTCTCTATTCCTTCCAGGTCATTAGTTTAAAAGGTCCTTAAGTTAGGATAACTGTGTTAGTCAAGAGAAGGCTGTATTAAGCAATTTGAAAATTGAATTTTTTATCAGTTTTATGAAGACTGCTTCAAGGGTGTGGAATTTTTAATAACTTTCTTTTATGTTGAACTGCCTGCTGCAGTTTTCATGGGGAAATAGAAGGAGCTGGAGATGAAATGAATGCTAACATGTCTGCTTCCTGGCTTTACCTTAGCAATTTTATAACTGGCAAGAAACACAAAATCCCTTTTCTGCTGTAAATCAGCATCTTTGAAAAAAGCCCTGGGACAGTACGATGGGTTACAATTATTCTTTACTGTACTAATGGAAAACAGAACACTAAGTTAATTGAAAGAGCAATCATGCTGTATTTCTGAAAAGTCAAGATAAAATAATTTTTCATAATGAAAGGGGAAATAAGTATTTCTGGCATTTGACACAGTCAAGCTTTTATCTGGGGTTCTGCTGACATTAATCTTTGCTCACAGGCTGCTAAGGTGGAAATGTCTTCCAGAACTTACCCTGAGCCCCGTGTTTTCCATCGAGGGAGGTCTCCAAGCTCCAAGGGGGCTTTGGGTGGGAGCAAAGGAGAGCAGCAGCTCTGCTCCTCAGCCCAGCTCAGTTACAGGGATCACTGAGGCCCTGCTGCAGCCTGCAGGGCACAGGGAAGGCTCTGCTGCCCCAGGGGTGCCCCTCAGCCAGGCTGAGAAACAATTCTGAAAGAAGTGTTTCACCTGCTGTTCTTTCTTCTGTTACATAAAAGGTTTGTTTCCTGTTTCTCCCAAAACACATTGTTGGATTTCAGTAATTTATTTTAGTTCTTCCACCTGCCCTTCCTTTCCAGGCATGTTGGCTTCCTCCATGTGACTTTGGTTTATGCAAAGTCTTAGAAATGCCTCAAGGACCTACTGTTCCCCTCTGTGCTGGCTTCAGAGGGTTCGTTTGGGAGCTAGCACTGCAGAATTTGCAGGAGTAATACAGCACAATATTTAATAATTTATTTAATCAGCAGATCTATTCTGGTGTATTTTGAACTCGCCCTGGTTTAAACCCAGGATATTAAAGGTTTTGAAAAACAAAGTGGGGCAGGATTCATATATAGTCTAGGAAGTAGTGATGCTGGTTTTCTTGGACTCAGAACAAAGCAAGCTCTCTTCCTTTCATGGTGGGCTCTCCCTAATTCTTCACTCTGAGCACCAGATTCACTCTGAGAACATTAGATACAGCTCAGAGCAATGCTGTTCCTCTGAAAGCTTTCTAGAGGAAGCACTTCTGTGTTATATACAAGTGTATGAGGCCTGGCATATCTGAAGTGTGTTCAGAGTTTGCAGTCTCCTTAATTAAATGTGGTAGTATGAATGTTGAGGGAAAAAACAGGCAGAAATAAAACTAACTCTGTCTTTAAAATAAAGGAAAAAAAAAGGAAAAAAGATGAAATATGAGAGTAACCAAGGAATTGGAAATATTTTCTTAGTAGCTATAACTGTTAAGATTTTCAAGACCACTTATGTGCTTTGAACATTTTAAACATTGTGCAAGCAGTCATAACTGCAAATCTAAACATTCTGTCTGGCTTTGAGGATGTTGAACCTTTGATTGTCACAGAGGTGCAGCTCATAGAAGAGCAGTGATTAAAAATGTTGGGTTTTTTCTCTTTTTTGATATTTAAATAAAGAAGTGGTTGGTTTTGCTACTGACACCTGAAAAATATCTCAGGTTTCATATTTTCAAATTGAAAATATGGTTTTGGAGAAGTATTCATATATTTATGGGAGAGCTATTTTCAGTGCCAGGCAATGATT
This sequence comes from Urocynchramus pylzowi, assembly GCA_013397555.1. Classification (NCBI taxonomy): domain Eukaryota; kingdom Metazoa; phylum Chordata; class Aves; order Passeriformes; family Fringillidae; genus Urocynchramus; species Urocynchramus pylzowi. The sequence goes on along the minus strand of VZRH01001487.1, from coordinate 388,471 downwards.
CACTTGGGCTGATTTCTCTATGTGGAGAACAGGTTTCTTAGCTCTGTTTGTGCACCAAAGTTTTCCTTCCTTGTGGGAAGTTGTGCCTTCCAGCTGCACCTGCTGCCATTTTGTTTTCCTCCTCCAAGAGAAGCATCAAGAGCTAATTCATGCTAACATTTGAGGAATGCCATAATGAAGCTCTTATAGGCACATTCAGCTTAAATTTTAAAGGTTGTCTGTACAGGAATATCTGTAAGAGATTGAGCTGCCATACAACAAATTCCAAACATCACTTTGAGAACGATTTCTAAATGAGTGTTAATGTTTCCTTGTGGCTTTTAGATGAGTTTTCATTTGAGCTCATAAAAAGTACTGCTTTCTCAGTATTGCTACCTGTGGATTTAACTTCTGATTTCAAAGTCTTTCCTGCTTAACCCCGAGGAATTTTTATTTCCTTCCCAAACAGGAGTTGCAAGAGCAGAAGCACTGAATGTTTTCTCCAGAGAAAACAGATTGAAGCAAAAAAATAAAGCACAAAATGTGCTCATATTTAAAAGGGTTTCTCTGTAAAGGTCTTACAGATGAGTGTATATGTCATATCTTTATGTGCAGAATACATGTATTTATATACTTGTATAGCATTGTATACTAAATTGGGGCTTTGGAAGTAAAAATCTTTAAAAATAGAGCTACAGAAAAATAGGCTTGATGTGCAGCTGTTCCATCTGTTTCTGACAAGGGGACATTTCTGAGGTGCCAGAATAACATGCAGGTTTGTATGGGCCCACTTTAACACTATATGTAATACTTATGCATGTGGATATATATATATATATACATGCACAAACGCATATTATCATGCAAAATGTGTACTCACTCCTGCAGTTTGGTAGATGACAGTCCTTCCTTGGAATGGATTTCCACATCTGCCTCTGAGGTGCAGTTTCTGGAAGTCAGAATTTTCTTGGAAAAGTACAATAAATAACACTGGTAACTGAAGATGAAAACATTTTCATAGCTCCAGAATTTTCTCAGATTTTTTACCATCTTTGTTAGTGTGGTCATCAGTGATCTATGACAGAAATTTCTGATGTCTGTTTACTTCACAATCCAAAGTTCCTAGCAAATGCTCTTATCTTGAATATTCAGGCTGAAGAAAATACCCCAGTACAGAAATCTGATAAGAAACTGATTCTCGAAGTTCACAATGCCAAAGGCAGCATTTGATGACAGGTTTTTTCCTTTTTGTTGGTTATTGGCTGACATTGAATAAATACACTGCATATGCCATTTGCAGCTCAACAGTAGATTAAAGTGCAGAGCAATGAAAATTTGACTGGGAAAGAGAATTTGATTGCTCACCCTACAAGAGATCCCACTGCTAGAGGTCAATGCAGCCTGAACCACCATGGGTTTAGATTTGAAAACCATCACTCCTTTCCAGGAATCTCCTTTAGTTTTACTCCCTCTCCACAGCAATTTAACCAGGCTTTCCTACTCTAAGGCTGGCAAGCAGAAAAAGAGAAGGCAGAAGTCAGCTGTCTAGTTACTACCAGCAGGAAAAAGAAAATATCTAGTGTTGAAGTTTTTGTGAGAAACCTGGTCTTGGAAGGTTTTCCCTCACTGCTTAAGTGTCAAAGGATTTGGATAAAAAGAGAAACATCAGACTTAAAACTTTAATGTCTCTTTCATACTGTTGACTGAGGAAGCCAAAGACACTTGAGTGTTTCTTGCTCAGTGCTCATGCTTAGGATACTAGCCAGGAAGAAAAAAGGTAGAAAATTTTGGACTAACTCAATAAAGAGGCAATATTAACAAAGCATTGGAAGTTGTTATACAGGGTTTCTATCCTCTCCTTGGAGAGGTCCTGCTACTTTTCTAGTTTAAGAAACATTGAAGACATGGATTTATACTTCCTTCCTATCCCAAACTAGCTTACATTTTTAAGCTATTTGACATGAAATGAAAGGTTTTTAGGACTATTGAAAATAACTTTGCTGCCTACTTTGTAGTTTAGACTTTGATACCTTTTGGTAAGGCTGCTGGATTTTTCTTTTTCTTCTTGGACTTCTCAGTCATAGAAACAGAAAGCACTGAGAATGTGAAATAGTCTGGAAATGTTTGCTCTTCCATCAAGAAACACAACATGTCCTTTCAAAGCCTAATTGAGCAGCACAAAGCTAATTAGCTGTCCAAAGACAGGGCATTTAATGCACAATCCAGCATTAATTTGTTCTACAGACTGAGCTTATCTCATATATAAATGCCTTTGCCCTGTGGCTTTCCAAACAGCTGCAATATAAAAAAAAGACTGATAACTCTGTCATGTAAATGTTGCTTGCTTCCTTCACTTGTGCATAAAACATTGAACTGCATGTGAATTGTAACTGGAAAGTTTTCACGGTCACTATGAAAAAATAATTTGTATTTTTATTCCTTTCTAGCTGGGAATAATGTTATCACTCTGGGAAGCAAAAGACATCATTTGAGGTTTGTGCTAGATTATCATTTACAACCTGTTAACCTAATGTGTAATTTAGATGGTATATTGAATAAATAGTTTCACAGCTTTTTGTGGGGTAGTAAATAATTGCCTTATCGCTTTCTCTTTATTGTAAAATTCCTAAGTATATTTGTTAAGCTATTAAAACACAGAGGAATTGCTGCAGTTTATATGAAGGAAGTTTTATGTTGTTAATCTTTGAAGCATACAGCATTATTTTCAGAGGCTATTTAACAAATTCTCTCCTTTCTCCATCTCCAGTAAAAAAGTAGTGATTTTCTTATTTTTCTTATTTTCTTCTTTTTTATGCCCAAATGCTAAAGCCTATAATGTTACCCTGGGTGTCTTGCTGAATTCATCATTCCACAAATGTTTGCAATCCTTTTCCCCTCCTCTTAATACCAGTTGATTCTTTTGTTCATTGCACTGTTTCTTGAAAGGCCCCTTAGGAAAGGAGTTTTGACCCTTTTTGCAGAGATCAAATGTACCTGGTCCTTAAAATATGTTTGCAGTAAGGTTATTTTTCCCTAAAAATCTTTCTTTGGCCATCCATGCCAAAGAATTTGGAGGTGCTCATATGGGACCCTGGGCTTTCCCCAGGCTCTGATGAAATCTCAGGAATGAGCCTCCAGCATAACTCCCCTTTTAGGATGAATCCTAAAGGGCAAAGGGATAGAGCTGATGTGTACTTGGGCTGCCAGAGCTGGAGTAGGGAAGGAGGATGTGAAAAAGGAAAGGAATGAGAGGAAAAAAATATTTCAGAATGGCTGGAAGAGACAACCATCAGTAAGAGAACTTTTTCCAGTGTGACTTCCCAAAATTTAACACTAATCCATATCAAGTAATTAGGGGTAGGAAATAAAGATTTTTCTCTCCTATTAAAATTTTGTCATGCAACCCTTTCTCACAGATGGCTTGTTCTAATGCTCCATCCTGGCTGGTGCCTGGAAATGAGTGGATATTAATCCACTCCCTGTGAGCCTGCTGCTCAGCTGTTGAATGTCCTGTGTATCCTCTCTGACATCCCCTCTGGCCCATGTGTCTTTATTCTCTGCTCTGTGGAGTCCCTTAACTGCATCCTCCTTAGCCTTAGTGAGGTGTGTGTGGAAATAAAAAGGAAGGAAATCACATCATTATTTGCTCCTATAAATTGGTTTCCTAGTGTAGACTAATAGAGTGCCAGTGATTTATAAAGGTTATATATCAAGGAAAGAGATAATGGAAAGATATTTTCCATTTTCAAACTTTAAGCGAAAAAAAAAAAAGACAACCCTATGAATTTTATTGCTAAGTCATAATTTATCTTCCTTGTAGTTAACATATCTGTATTTAAAGAAGCCAGTATTGAATTTCAGGGTTTATAGGAAGCTGTGGGTACTGTCCTTCCAATGTCAGCTGGAAGGATGGATGAGGTTTCTGGGGTGAGCATTCTGGAGCATTCATCTGGTGAGTGCTCCTCAGCATTGTCTCATTTTGCACTCTGCTTCCTCCATCCCAAGGTGAAGGAGCTTCCCATGGGGTTGTGCTTCCCTCTCTGCCCTGATTTAACTGGAGAAGTGTCTTCCCTTCTCCTGAAGGACAGCAGTGATGATCCAGTCACCAAATGGCCATTGTGCAAATGGGAAAGAGAATTTTTACCCAGGTGAAAGATGGAAGATGACTGATCACTTTCTCAGGATAACAGGTGGGAAGACAATAAGACTACCTACAAATCAGTTTTTCCAGGAACATGATCTCCAGTTCATGCACTGATATTGCTGATTTATTGAGCTGCTGATCACTCTGTCCTGCTGCAGCCTCTGAGTGTGAGGCACAGAGTGAGCACCTGGGAAAGGGCTCTGCAGCTGAGGTGTAAGAAGTGCCCTCCACAGAAATACACACTGTGCACTGTGTTGTGTGAGCAGCAAATGAGAGTGATGAGAGAATGGGAGGTATTTACAGACTCACCATACGTTGCAAACAAATATGGCAAAAAATATGGTGCTTGTCATTTGGAATATGTTAAAGTTTGAAAGGGGTTAAATAATGCCCAAAAGTGTTTTAGCTGAGGGAAGCCAAGGAGTGTTCTGTGCCAGGATAGAGCATTGAAAGAGGCAACTGACTGGAGCAAGAGGAGAAACAGTGATTTTGGCTAACACATTTCATTGTTGTTGTTCAACTTATTCCTAGCAACTCTGAGCAGTTTTCCTTGATGAAGCATGTGGTCACTCCATCTAAATGCAAGCTGTGTCTTGCAGAGAGGTTCACATCCAATAGTGCTTGCCCACTGTGTTTGAAAACCTGGCTTTTCAGACTTGTTGATTTTTTTCAGCTACTCAAGACAGTAACTTTTCATCTGGAATGCAATTTTAAAAATACGGTGTGTATCTGGCTGCAGCTACTAGATCTCCAGACTTTCTGAAGTAGCAATCTCCATGTTGGTTGTTTAAAGCTGACATTTAGTTCCAGAAAATCTAGAAAAAAACAATTACTTTGGACTGATGGTCTGAGCTAAGCAGGACAGGACTGAAAGAGGGACTTTTCTTTGGAGATCCTCAGGTGAACAGCTTCATAGGTACTTTGCAGGTGAAATATTTAGAACATTCTGCCTTGATTGTTGTTGTTTTTAAATTAGTTTGTGTTTCTGACCAATTTTTTTGTCTTTGAAATACTTGGAGAACAAGTTAGGATTATTACAACTTATGATTATTTAGATTTCAGAAAAGTTTGTATTATCTGTTTTATTACAACTGAATTAGTTCCTTTTGGTTGCCAGACTGTGTTATCTACACAAACTTCACTGCACATCCTCACTTGCAGCAATCCTTCATTTTGGCACCAACTTTAATATCATTGTTTATTCTTATCTATTATGTTCCATGAGAGATTTAGGAAAGGTTTATTTTTTTATTAAATGGCAACAGTTATTGCTGATGGATGATAATTTATAACTCTCCTACCAGTAAGAAAGAAATAAGCCTTTTGTTTTTATTATGCTCTTGGTATAAACGAAATGGCTGATTGCTGGTATAAAAGAAATAAAACAACTCATACATCCAGGAAAGCTTATTGCATTATCAGGCAATACACCTGCCTAACTGATGAATAGGACTCAGTCTTGCAGTTAATAAAAAACTGAAGTTATTTCAGGCTGAAATATTGTAGAATAAAACAACGCAAATATTGTTCATGACAATTTCACTATCATAAAGAAATTGGACTTCTTAGCTGTGAATTGAAGAAAATCAGTGTTCTGCTCTAAGTCCAGGCTTTTGGCTTTTCAGATTCATTTTTTGTATTGTTTCCTAAATGTCAAAATGGCCATTTTATCTTAAAATTATGTTCAATTTGAAGACAAAAATGACTCCATACTAATGTAAGTATAGCAAATGTATAACATATTATGAATTTTCATTTAGATTTTTAAAAAAATGATATAAAGAATATAATCATTTGGATAACAGACTCCAGTCTTCCTAGTGATAGCTAGTTAACAATTTGAAAATTTTTGCTCAGCTGTATCTTACAGTCCACCACTGGACTACTGTCCTGTGAAAGTAATAAACATCCCAGCAGAAGCAAATGGAACCATTTCCCTTCCAGATTTTTCCCTTTTTCCACCAGCAGCAGCACTGTGAAATAGTTCCATGAGTTCTACATGCGTTCCAGAGATAAGAAAGAAAGAATGGGACAGTAGAATGAAGAGAATTCATAAAGAAGGCAGCAATCCAAAGCAAGCACCTTACCCTCCCCCCAACCCCCACTTCTCTAAGACAGAGATGCTCCAGCTCCTTGTGACACCCATTGACTTCACTGGCCTTTTGGCAGGACATCTTCTCCTTGGCCAGGCCCTGAGTTTTGCAGCTGGTCAGGGCTCCAGGACAAGCTCTGCACTCCCTTCTTGCTGCCTTCTTCCTTGCTGCCTGCCTTGCCTTGCTCTTTGGGAACTGCAGCTAGGACAGGACACATGAGAAGCCATTTGGAATGACACAAGTGTCTCATTTAAATTTTGAGGGAGGACCAGGCATATGGCAATGCTGGTCATATTGTGGGAAACACAACCCCTTTATTACACTGCTCTGAATGTGTTCCATAAATGGCAGTTCTCAGCTCAATTATGGGTTCCATAATTATTTGAATGAAATTTGATGAAGAAGCTGACATTACAACTTTTAGACAGAAGATATTTGTAAAGTTTTTTTGTTCTTGTGTCCCCTGGACAAGATTTTTTGGGTGATGTTTGAAGGGAGAGTAGGACTTGGTACCTTACAAGTTCAATGAAAGTGTCTCTTACATTTTTGCCTCAGTTACACACACCTTCAAAATAAATTTTAAGAAATCTTTTGGACTTTCCATGACAGTTTTTCTTGTCACCTTCTGCATACACAAGCCTGGAAAGTACAAATTAACTGTTCCTTCTTTAGCTCCACCTTGTTTCATTAGATTTTGTGCTAGCTTTGGTTCCCATTGAACTGTACATTCTGATTCCTGTCCCCTTTGAGTAAGTGAAAATACATTTACTTTGTAAATATATGCTTTTTGCAATTTAATGTATTTCAGGTCTTTAAGGTCAGAGAAGGTCTGCTCAGTGAAAGAACTGCTAGGTGACTTCAGTGGCTTCTAAAAGCAAACTAAAGAAATTATTGGGAAGTAGTTGTCAGATTCAAAAGTATTTGGCTCCACATGATATGTTGCAGCCTTCCTAAATGCTGAAACAAATTGTTGGTTATCAGAAAAAGCAAACTAGGTCTCAACTCCCATTTTCTTTACATCATTCTGAAATGCTAACACTTTAATAAACACTTCTGGAAAACAACCATATTGACTATTCAATAGATAGACTATTCAATAGATAGAATTGTGGTGGCTTGGTACCTTGGCTGGCTATCCAACTTCTCCCAGCTGCTTTCCTACTTTCCCTCCTCAGCTGGCCAGGGAGAAGATAGGATGAAAATGCTCCTGGGCTCAAATAAAACCAGGGGTATCACTCACCAATTTCTAACATAAGCTAACAGTTTCAATTTATGGAAAATTAATTTAATCTGGAGCTGGGGTGTAGTACCTCTCAGGAACACCTGCTCTGGCCTGGGGTTCTCCATGGGCTGAAGTGTAGATATCTGCTCCAGGGCAGTCCTCTCCACAGGCTGCAGGGAAATTCCAGCTCCAGAGCTTGGAGCTTCTCCTCCCTTTCCTTCTTCTCTGGCCTTGGTGCTCACAGCACGGACCTTGGTGCATCTCACTCCTCTCTGCTTTGCAGAATGTCCAGCACAGAACTCCTCTGTGAGAAGAGACTTCCTATAGCCAAAGCTGGTACAAATATAACCCTGCAGATAACTGCAAAGCAGTTCTCTGTTCAGGACTTTCCTGTAAGAAGTTTACTACAGTGTTCCAGAGCTTGTAGGGCTCTGCAGAGCCTTCATGGGTCAGTTTGGTGGAACTTATAACTGGAAGTGTTCACAACTGACACCCAGGGAAATTTGAATGCTTTAGATGCCAAAAAATGTTTACTGAAGGTAACACTTACAAGTCTCTGCAGAAAACTGCCAATTGCAAAAGCTGTTAGTTTGCTTCCCTGATGTCTGGATGGCATCTAAATTGTCCTTGTGTTGAACTCCCTTTGTCATCAATGAGGCACATCAAAGGTGAACACCAAGAGAAGTTAACTTTGTTGTATAATTTGATGCTGTAGAGTTCAGACACAATGTTGTGTATAATTTCAATTGTGTATAATTTCAGCACGTAGGTCTTCTCAATTTACATTGAATAGGATTCACTGGAGAGTATTCTGTGTCTTGTCAGTCTTATAATGGACACTGAGTTTTCCCAAAGAAGTCTGACCTAATTCTCTTGGCAATTCTGATGCTATTTCTAAGACAGTCAAAGGAGTATAAATGAATATATCCCCTCTGATCATAAAAATCAAAGCAAGCAACACACATTAACAGCAGACTGTGACCCCAAAGTTTCAATAATCTAAGAACAGTGTGCCTCAGCCAGGTTTTTCTTGTTCAAAGCCTTGAGCCAAGCCATAAGGTTTTGATTAAGGTCTTATGCCCTTTGCAAAGAGCTAGCATTTAGATTTTATGGGGTAGGACACTGGGAATTAAAAAAGTCCAGCCTTTTCTGGTTCAATACCACATTGAACAACATCAACACAATACTTTCAAACCTTCAGCTGCTTTTGTGTTTCCCTTTAGCTCATTATAATATACTGCATGTTGAGATATTTATTCTTAAAAGACTGAATGAAGTGATGAAGTTTTCTCCAAGGAGAGAGATTTTCAGCATATTGAAATGGATCCAAAGAAAATATAACAGCTTCTGCCAAGACTGGGGCTATCAAACAGAATAGAGGGGAGCACACTTTCCCATAGTGCCTTCTTCCTGAAAAGATCAAAGCAGATGAAGTTTTATAACCACTGGACTCATGTAAAGTTTTCCCTTGTTTGAGAATTGCAAATTTTCCTTGATTAGAAAGAGGTTTTCTAAAAGATACCTCTTTTGTACAGTGATTAAAATGTAATAACCTCATGACATTTCTTAATAGAAGCTTTAACAGTCACCAGTTTGACCTTTCTTTATTGCTTTGTGGAATATATATGCATATATAAAAGAAAATGCTACAATTGATTGCTTGTGTCAAACACCTCAGATAGGAGGATGTACAAGTTTTAAAATTGGCAGTATATTGAAAATTTTGGAGTTGAAATAAAATTATTTCATAAACTTGGGAAGAATCCTAAGTGTCAACCTGTACTTATGAGCAATCCTACAGTAATAAGTCATTCACATGCACATAATTAAACTCTAAAAATACTGGTACTAAGCTAGGGAAGCAGGTGACTTACAGTGAGTTTTAGAAGCAAAGATGGGAAAAATGTATTTAAAAATGAGGGAACATATAACACCTAGACAGTGTAATTTAAAACCTGGCAGAAGAAAAGAAGTTGGCTGTATGTGTTATCAATGAGTATTCCCCAAACAACTTAGTAATTTTGCTGTTTTCTCATTTCAGAAAGCAGTCTCTAGCATGGTGAAATGCTACAGCTTTTTTTAGATGTGATACCATTCTGTCTTAATGCTCAGTCATAAGGTCATTTTACTGTGTGTAGGAGTGAATGTTCTGAGAGTCAGAAATTCAAGTAATTAAATCAGAAGTCAATTTCAATGGCTTAATTGGCTGAATATTCTTTGCCAAGTACAGAAAATGCCATAAGATAGCTTTTTGTGAGATCTATTTATTTACACAATTCTTCCATGGAGTTGCATTTGCTCATTCTTGTGGTCTTGTGTGTGCAACAAGCTCTTTTTGAATTGCTAACATGCTGCATGTATCTCCAGATAAAATGATGCAAATTGCAGACTTTTTTTCTTCCTTGGGACTTATTATTCCTCTTCATATAAATTTTTAGATTTCCTTAAAACTTTGCTGCTGCTAAATGAGAAAAAATTCCTCAGCACTCCCACTGGAGCCTCAAGGGCTTAAATATTTGGTTAAATAAAATGAAGTGTGGATTTGTATCCTATATGCTCTTTTCCCTTCTACAAATTGCTGTAAGTATTAACACCTACTCATATTCAGGACTTACTGAACCAGGGCAAGCTTTACCCAGAGGCACTAAACCCACCAGCTGTGAGGGGGTTATTTTGCATTGCCGTGGCTTTTGCAAGGCAGCTCAGCTCAGCGCTTAATACCCCTACAAAAAGGCAAAATATTCTCCATATGTGCTAGAAATGTGTTCAATTTAGCATTTTTTTTGTGACTAATTGGATTCTTCCTGCCTTTTACACAATAGTAGTGTTTTAAGCTGTTCAGTTTATAATTGTACATTTATAAAATGTGTTCGAAATTAGGATTGTGCTAAGGGTTTGTGTTTAATGTTTTTAAAATGGGCCTAGCAGTCAGGTTTTGTTGACTTTCCATGGGGTCATAGCTATGCAATCACTTCTAACCCACTGCAAGCATTGATAAGCATATCAATGTAAAATCATGCATGTGGACACCCTGTCTGTGAAGGGCTGAACTCAGACTCCACCTTACACAGCAAGATAAATACAGCATTAGAGCAGAAATAGCAATATAACCATGGCAGCCCAGGCAGGGGTCACAAACCCATGCAGGATTTACTGCAAGTTCTCCTATTTGGCCCCTGTGCTGTGTCAGGAGTAGCAGGATCATACCTTGCACAGTTATTTGGTGCTGAGATGCCTATCTGAATTACAATCATATCTTTGACTGAAGTGAGGACAAGCTCTGAGCACTGAAGTCACTTTTGAAAATGAGATTTAGCTGAGTTCGAAAATTGGATTTCCCTGGTCTATTGACAGGCTTCTAAAGGACCAGCCAAGTGGGACAGAAAACAGGTTTATAAATGAAATATGTTATTTACTGGCGGAACATTAGGGATGCCTCTGGTGAAGTGTTTTGAATAAGTTTTCCACTGAAACTATTAGTGAGCTGAATAAAAAAAAAAGTAATAGCTTCATTAGTTGCTATGATACAAAGTAAAGAAAAAATTCTCACACTATTATAAGTGCTGGTGCTGTAAAATAAAATGTTCTCCATCTTATGGATACTGCATGTTTAACTCACATTTCCAAAACTTCCCAGCATATATAAACAAGTATTCTGTTTTTCCACATCAGGCACTTGAAAAGCTTATTACAGCCTGCTTCTGCAGCTTAGCAGCTTCTCTATAGTACAGTGACTGGTGTTTGATATGTGAATAAAGCAGACGAGACACATCACAGAATATAAAAGGATCAAAACCAGAATGCTCCTCATTACCCCTGGTTTGTGCTCTCAGAGATGTAACAAACACCTGACTAGCACTGGAAATATATGCTGAATTTTGTGCAGCAATAGGTTTCTATGACTTTCCCCAGTGAAGTGTTTACATAAAAGCAATTCTTTTATACAAACATTTATATCCATGAAAGTGTTTACATCTTAATCTGAAAAGAGAAATTATCATATCATTGGGGAAAGGCTCAGTGTCCTAAAAATGACATGTCTGCATGAGGATAATTAGCTTCTTAATTGCATGACAAAGTAGTCAAGGCTTCATTGGAGATCAGAGACCCCATTGAGCTAAGCTGTTTATAAGCAAAACTGTAGACATTACCTTCTTCTTCCTGTAGAAGAAGGAAATGTTCTTCTTCCTCCTTCCTTCTTTCCTCCAAAATATGTTTCCTAACTCATCCAGAATTTTTAACCAAAGTGCAAGAGCCATTTGGTGAAGTTCTGCTTTGGATTTTGGCCCCACTTGACCTTGAAGACCTGAGGTAAGAAAACAGTAAAAGTTAGTGGAGACATCACAGAAAAATACTGTGCTCCTCCTTCAGAGGAAAAATGATTATATGCTGCATTAATGTTTTAATTCCTCATTCTTTTCCTCCCTCTTGGAATTGTCTAAGTTTAAGATATCCTTACGTAAAAGAAAATGGCACCATAAAACCCATGTTAGTCTGTGGAAGACCTTAGTTGAATTTCCTGTATTTTCGTGGTGTTTTGGAAACCAAAACTGAGGGGGACTTCAGGGAACTGCAAAAGAAAAGGAAAAAAGTAGAGTTTTAGGATTATATTACATTATGAATCATACTTTACACTGAATTTCAGAGTGTTAAACTTTATTGGACTTTTTCTAGCTACACTGGAAACAAGGGAGGAGGGAAGGTAAAGCCTCTTTAATACAGAGTGGTCAGATTTTGACCTTTCCTACTGCAGTATGACTGCACAGCATCACCACTGGAGTGTGAAGTGAGTGATATTGTGATGCCACTCACTGGAGTCACGATCAACATATTAAGTTTGGTGCAACAAAATCATACTTGAAAGGAAGAAAATATAGGAAAATACTTTTATGCTTGAAAGGAAGAAAATCTATATGTGCATTCAGGGCTTGAAAAACATCACACCCAGGGTGAGTTTACCTTGAACATTTCTTGAAGACTTGGAGGGTGGTGATAAAACAGTGGTTGAGGCCTAGATTACCCTGCTTTATAATATAAAAACCCAACTTTATACCTTAAAAAATGTAACAGCAGAGAACAACTGTGGCAAATGAAATATTTCTCTGGTTCTCTCCCATATATTCCATATATTTCAGACTCCATATATTTCAGACCTCTCAGAAAAGTGATCAAAAGGTTGTCAGGCTCCAGTTGAATTCATGTTTTCCCAGTTTACAAGTTATTCACCTGGAGGTTTTGATGTGTACTGGGGATGGAGCCCTTTCCCTTTCAAACAGTTTCACAGACCCATGTGCTGTGCCTGGGTGCTCACCACTGAAGCCAGGTTAGTGCTGCCAGCTTGCTGGAATGTGTTTGTCTTTCTTTAATTGTTCACTTGAAAAATACTGATCCAGGGGTGTATAGAGTGCTTAGAAGAATTATTCCCCTCTGCAATGGGTGGAATTACCAGTTCAGATGTCTTACACTGCTTCACTGAAGGTGGAGATTTCTAATCTGTTGGTCATCAAGTGACTCAATCTTCATTTTCCCAAGATTTTCTGCAGTCAGAGAGTCCTTTCTGAAAACTTCATCTCGTAGCAGAGGCTGCCTCATCTCTCCCTTTCCAGGCTTGCCCCCAGAATATTTGGAGTAGGTTGACCTGGGCAAGTTTTCTGGAGAGCCTGTGGCTGGTAGCAGCAAATCCTCCTCTCCCCTAGAGTGTTATTCCAAGAAGTCTGGGAATGGGAAACAGTGAAAAGTGGTACAAATCATTTGTACAGAAGCAAGGAAAATGTCCACTTAATTTTGCATGTGCAGAGGATGATCTGCACATATTTCACTGAGATATCTCTATGTCTTGAAATGTGGATTCATCTTTCTCTTATGAATTCTTTCAAAAATTACTCTTCAAAAATGTGTCAAGCCATGTAATAGATTTGTGTGTCTCTGACAAATTACAGGCAGGAACAAAAACATTTCTTTCTCCTTACTAAAAAAAAGGGCCAATTTGAGACACTTTTCAACGTGAATAGTTCTAATTTAATGGCATCTCAGTAGTCAGATTTTCTCAGTGCATCCAATGACAAAACACACAACCATTTGCAGTGGCCTGTGTCATTAAAAGAAATTTAACATACTGATGAATGCTCCTGAAATAGTTTTTACTCTTTCCAAGACTGCAAGGATTTTCAAAGCAGTTGCCTTGGATTTCATTTCAGACAACACTGAAATGCTTAACTGCTACTTCACTGTGCCCAAAGATTTTAGCAGTTTATGGTATTCACAAATCTGTGCTGAGAGGTGTCCAGACAAGTGAAAATATTATGACCTGGATGCAAAGAGATGTTCAAAAACTTTGAATGGTACCATCCAGTAGAAAATGATGCTCCCTTATTTTTGTAACCCTAAGCATGTCAGTGTCAAAGGACTCTGAAGTGTTTTTTTTTTCCTTTTTATTTTAGTGATTCTTTAAAAAAAACAAAGCTAAAAGTAAAATCACTGAGGCAAGCTTTGACACATATATATTCTTACTAAAATTTCTCTTGAATACTGATTTGTTTGTACAGGTTTGGTTTGCATATAATCCTGTACTTGTCATTGAAATACTTTCCTTATCAGAAACATGACAGAGAAAATGAGTCTTCTGTAAAAGAAAACACTCAAAAAAATTGGTAAATGTTTGTATCATGGATTCTGAGAGCTTTCTTGTTAAGCTGTATTATTTTCTTTTGCCACTAAGCTCAAGCGGGAGATCTTATTTCACATCATTAGCTTATGAAATCTCTTTGGTAAGCCTGGCTTGTTATTGGTCCTGCCACTTATCCAGCCTGATTTACAATGGTGGTCAATGGTTTTAGCCCCCTGTGACTTAAATGGGACTTGCAGATGCTCAGCAGTTTTAAATATCAAGCCAGTAATTTTTTCCAGCAATTTATTTTACCCTTTGATTTTTCTAGTCTTTTGTGAAATAGTATTTTGGCTGAAGTTCTCCATTGTTGGCTTGGATCTCCCTTTCTTCCCATGGGAAGGAACCTGCTTTGTAGCCAAAAGTTATCAGCTATCTCATACAAAAGGTATATTTTAGTGCTAAAAGTAAATTAACTCAATCATAATAGTAAGAAATCTACCAGCAAGCTCGCTGTTTGTTATTCTACAAGATTTGCATTTTTCTTCTTAAACTTTTATTCCTCTTTTTAAGAACCAGTTGTTTCACTTATTTTTTCCTTTTGAATTGATTTTGCTACCACACAAAAGTGTGATGAGAACATGTCTGAAAACCATACAATGTCATAATCAATGACTGTATTCAGTATGTGACACTGGTAGATTTAATATCAGATTTAATATTAGATATAATATCATTCTATCTAAATAATGTAGATTTTGATACACCTAAAAGGGCAGATGAGTCTCTAGTAGTTAACTATAGTTACCTTTGTCCCTATATCCCTAAACAGTTATAAAATTATGACCCTTGAGCTGTATCTTTTTACAGATAACTGAAGTCACTGGAGTGCTGTTCACCTTGTGCCAGGTCAGGAGCTGCTTTGAAATGCAGAGCTGTGCACAGTTAACACCTCTGTCAGATTTTGTTTCTTGACAGAAACCATCCTCACCTCACCCACAGACACTTTGTTGTTCTTTGGGTTTTTTCTTGATTTAGGTTTGTTTTCTTATTTTGTATGCAGATTCTTGAATTCTCTGCTTGTACCCAAAATTATTCAGTCTCACAAGTGTATTACTGAGTTCTTGCAGAATGCTTGGAGGTGCAGTTTCAAAGCAAGGTATATTAAAGGGTTTTGTGGGATTGTTCAAGTAATGATTTCCCTGAAGTGATATTCAATTCACTCTGTGTCTACTTTGCTAATGATGGCCTGAGATACTGGTAATTAGATCTGTATCTGTTTAGTTTTTCAGAGGAAAAGGAAACCAGGAGAAGCTGACAGGAGAAAAAGAAAGGCTACATGATGGCCCTAGACAGGAGGTTCTTCAAAGTGTGTTATAGACAAAGGTTCCCTGTCTTGCTGGTTTGTAATGTAGACACAGGAGTAACAGATAGAAATCTTAAGAAAAAAACACTAAATGTGATGTAAAAAAAGCCTCAGTGGTCAGCAGCTCTGAGGTGTTGATAAACACCCAGTTTTCATTGCATATGCATTCATGCCAACAGCAGATAATTTGACTCATGTATGTAGCAGAAGGAGAAGGTGTGCTGTGTGTACTGAAAGGCCTCAGTGCAGACATAAAGGTGACAGGAAAAGTTGGAGATGAGAGAAGCAGTGAGGGAAAGTGAGGAGAAGTCAGGAAAGAAAGATTGACTCAGATATGAGTGTAAAGAGATGGAACTGAGAATAGGATGGTTAAAGTACAAGGTAGGCAGGGAAAATAACACTAGAGGAAATGAAAGAAAGAAAAATTGCAAAGAAAGTTGAATGAAAATAATGGGAAAGAAGAAAGATAGGAGAAAATAGGGCATATTTGTGTTGCTCTCAAAAAGCTGTGCACTGGCACACTACAAAGACTAGAAAAACATAAAGAATTCCCTTTTCCTTCTGCAGGGAACAGATTTGTGAGATTGAGATGGGAAAATATGGCTCTGAACAGTTCTTTTGGGCACAGTGAAAATTATTATTTGTCTCTAAAAATTTCAGTGTGAGCAAGAATGGCACTGGGGAAGAGGCTGGTGGGAGAGTGTGGTCCTGGCAATGCAGTGGTTGCTCTAAGCAGAAAAGCTACATGCCAAATTATTTAATTTCTGAACAGATCCAACACCAGATCCTTCCTTGAGTGTTGCACTGGGATTGCTTAATCAAACCTGACAATGCTTTTATTTATCTGCTCAGAACTTAGCTTTGCTCAGGCATCAGCTCCCAAACCCTCCCCAGCACTTCTGTCAATCCCAGCTGTGCTTTGTGGCAGCACAGGTTTTGGCAGGGGGCTTTTGGAAGCAGGTGCCAGAGTACAGGGGATGCTGCTGGAGCCCATCTCTGTGGGAGAGGAACTGCAACCAGACTGCAACTGGGATTCCTTGTTTTGGGCTTCCAGGAGCTGCCTTTTGGGACACATCAGGAAGCTGCATTGTTTATTTGTCAAGTGGGCATGGACCTGCACCTGTCTTTAGTGGTTGCTTTGATATCTGAGATCATGTAAGCCATTGTGTTTTCAGCTGTAGGTTTAAATCTGAATGATTTTTCTGAGGTGCAGATAGCATCATGCACTCAAAATTGGAGGCCACCTCCTGGAAGGTGCCTAGGATTTTCTAATTTTTGTCAGAATTTTATTTGTCTTGGATTTGTTTTAAAGCTCATTTATTCCTGGTAGAATTTATTTTTACTTATGAGCACATATTATAATTGGAAAGAACTTGTTCTTTTAACTTTATTAATATAAACATATAAAGAGTCTGCCTAGAAAGGCATGTAGGAAATGAGCATATGAAGAGTTAACACACTTAAAAATCTCGTTGGTTGTCAGAATAATTAATGCTTCCAATAAACATGCTAATTAGTTGACATGGAGAATAATCTTCCTGTGTACATGTTGGACATTTTCATATTACCCTGAATGCAAACACCACCTTATCATATCCTTACCTTTGAACACTACCTCTACATCATTTCCTGGGTTTAGACACTTGTTATTGACTATACAAAGAGCAGCAAAAAGACTTAATAAAATCTGACAGCAGGCAGCTTTTCCTGCCTGGAAAGATTAAGTGCTTAGCACTTTGCATTTCAATTACCTAAAACTAATGGAAAAAAAATTTTACATTTTAGCCCCTTATTTGGCAAATTGCTCATAGGAAAAAATATTTCTGATCTACAATTATGTTATTCTTTTAAAACTGGTTGAAAAGTGGATTAATCTACTGGCTGCAATATATAACAGTGCTTTTTTAATTAAGCAGATATTATGCAAATTTTAATCAATACTATTGTGTGTCTTCTCTTCACTAATTTGGCCACTGCCAGAATTTTAGCTCTTTCCTAATCTAAAAGTATATTTTAGAACTTGTACAAATTGTTTCCTATAAGTCATGACTATTCTAATCTTCATAAATTAGCTAAAATACTTTCTCATGCTTACCAAGGCCCATAAATGAATGTAATCAGTAGAGATTTTTCTATTTGAATGGTCATTACATGGAATAAAACACCAACTTGAATTCCAGTTCTTCATTTGTTCTGTTTGAACTCAGAGTTTTCCATGCAGAAGAATGGCTATTTAAAGCAACATATACAAACAACTTGAATAACACTGTTTACTGAATACTCTCTCCATAAATTATAATTATATCCTTCTTTTTCAGTATTGCATATTTCAGTTTTAACAAGTGCAACAAATCTCTTGGCTTATGGATAAAGGACTTGCCAATTTCAATATTTGAAGTGCTCTCTTGCAGAGCAATCATGTATTTCCCTGCAGGTATATATTGGTTTAAATATTGTTAGTAAGAGTAAAAAGATAATTTTCAATCATGAAGGGAATGATGCAGAACATGGCTGGAAATGATGTATGAAGTATAGCATAATTTTAAGGGTAAGGGCCTTGATGCTTCTGAGTTACTCAGTCAAATATTCCACCTGTAGCTGTTGATGACATCTCTTGAGTGATATTGCCCTTTTAGCCTGGGCAGTTGCCAGCATTACCCTCATTTATCCTCTTCCTTTGGGACTAGAAATGATAATAGGGGTGAAGTATTCCTTTGGAGCAGCCATATTTATTAACAGATTGCACAAAATCCTGTTCCCTCTGAGTGCAGTGGAGGTGAGCTGCTCTTAGAGATGCCTCAGCAGCAAGTCCTTCCCTAGAAGGGACAAAACTCAATCTGTTCCACACTTGCTCCTGCCACTTTCTTTGGTTTTGGCACGTCTTTCCTGCAGAGCTTTGGTTATGTCACCAGTGCTGAGCAAGGGCTGCTTGTGGGAACACCAGAAAGTTACATAAAAATACAGCTCGACAAAGATGTTGGGGTTTAAACTCATTTTCTCACTGTAGTACAAGAAAACTGCTTTTCAAGACACAGAAATCTGAGGGAATCTGATAATCTTGGAAGCATTTCTGCATGAGGCTGAAACTCTACGTGAAAATGGTTGAGACAGACATCTGATCCAAAGATTCTGTTATCTTTGTGATTATGGAGCTTCCCAAGGATGTGGGAAACGGCTCAGGTAGCACAGGAACACGAACCAGCTTCTTCTGCACCTTGGTTTACAAATGCAAGGCACATCCAGCTGCCAGCAATTCATGCATTAAAACAAGAAAAGAGTTTTCCTTTATAAATTCCTGACCAGCTCTGTTTTAATTTTTCTAAGAAAAATGCAGAGGTAATTTTGTTGCAGATTTATTTTGGTTTCAAGCTAGTGATATGTGGTATAAATAATGTCTGATATCTCCACATT
Source organism: Urocynchramus pylzowi (assembly GCA_013397555.1). Lineage (NCBI taxonomy): Eukaryota > Metazoa > Chordata > Aves > Passeriformes > Fringillidae > Urocynchramus > Urocynchramus pylzowi. Next base: position 369,652 of record VZRH01001487.1, on the reverse strand, counting down.
GCTTCATGAAGTAGAAAAGTGACTCCATAAGATTTTATAAACTGCCTCACAGGGATGTGAGCAGCAGTCTGTCAGATGACAAGGTGCAGTGGCTCAGGAATAGCTCTGTGCCTGGGAAATGGGTGATGGATCATCCACTCACCAACTCCCTGAACTATCAGGGGATATATTTGACTGACTTTCAGTTAGGGAGCATGTAATCTCAATGACTGTCCTGAAACAAAACTAACAAAGTTCCAAGTGCAAGGTCCATCCCACATTTGCTCATGATGTATGCAGGTTTGTTAAAATTACTAAGTGAACTTTTACTGTAACAAGAAGTCAGTTAATATGTTGTAGCATCGGATGAAAATTATTATGAGAAAATCAAAGAGACATTTTGTAAATGGGAAACTTCTCATTTTTGATTTTTTTTTCTGTTTAAAGTGGAGATATACACTTAAAGCTATTTATTTGTTGATGGTGATGCTAGCATTTTACATGAGCTGAACCTTTCTCTACCTCTGCTACTTTACTGCAGTCTAACACAAAACACACATTTTCAACCCTAAGATTTTAATCAGACAGGCGAAGGTATTTAATTAGTATTCAGTAGATAAGTTACTCTTCAATGGAAAAAGCTGATTGAAAATTTGTTTGGCAGTGTTTGCTATACATTTCCCACCAACACATATGCATTTATTTCAGATTCTGTGTAATAATCAACAGTTAGCAATCTGCAGCATGGAAAGGATAATAGAGTAGTTTGAGATTGCTGTTTCTGACAAGATTCTATTCTCTTACCATTTTTAAATACCTCTACTGAGGTAAGGGATGGTAAAAGGGGAAAAAGAGGAGTTCCTCAGACAGAAGAGCTGTGGGCAGAAGTCAACTCATAATCTCCAGTATCTCATAAAATGTGCTTATTACTGACCAAAAAAATGGGCAAGGAGTATTGTGGAAGTGAATTATGGCTGCTGTCTCCCTCTTGTCGTGGCAACACAGAAGCATCACCTCTGAGACCACAGCCTTGAAGCAAATAGATAGCTTCAATTATCTAATTTTTGCAATGAATGAGACCTGTTTATTGGAAATCTATATGTGGCTGGCAATGGCAAATGGTAACTGTGCAAATATCCAGTGCAGTGCTGGTTAATTTACAGCCTCCTCTGAACTATAAAGCAGCAATGTTATTTCTAGAAATGAACACAGTCAGTATAAGTAGCAGTGGCAGAATAAGCCAACTTTGTCTTTCTTCTTAATGGCTTTAAGTTGTTTGCATTTGTATTTATTTACAAGTGAGCCGTGGCTGGAGATCCTCATCGGGAGGTCAGGACCTTTTATGCCACAGTGAATAACTGAAGATAATTACTGTTTTGCTGAAAGATTGGACAAAGTTTATAACAAGATGCCACATGTTAAAAACAAGGAAATAAGGGTCACATTTGCAGCAGTAACAGTTTAATAGATCACACAGACAAGCTGACAGCAGCTCGTAACAGCTTTACCAGGAATTGTTCTCAACGGTGCAGTGATATTTTACCATTAAACAACTCATTGTAAGCTTTGCATGTGGTTTTGCTCTATAGTTCCTAAGTTATGTACACAAAAAAGGATGGCCAAAACCTTATTCTTGGCCTCTGTTTGACAGAGAGGCTTTTATGCAGTGAAATATCTTGCTCAAGTCAGAGAGGAAGTGCTGCCCCTTGGCCAGGTAGCCCGTGTGACACGAGGTGTCTTGTCACCTGCAAAGCACATTTTGACCATAACCTTAATCCTGCTGCTGTGGGAAATCTCTAGGATAAGCAAAGCCACTGATAACTTGGAGGTTAGGATAAGGGCACTTTCTGAAAAGACACTGGAGAATGAGGAGCATCCAGAATGGCTCATTCCTTTGTGTCCTGCATTCTTGTCCTGGGTATCAATAGCTCCATGTCCAGTTAAATTGTTGCACTGTTGTACAGACAGGAAAGTGTCTAACAGAGACACACAGATAGGTGTGAGACACTATCTGACAAATGGAATTCTAGACTACAGGGGCTTATAGAAACCACAAGCTACTGCTTCTACTGTCTGACAGGAATGGGGACCATGCTGGGCATCAACCACAGGAGGGGTAAAGTCTGCAAACATTTTGCAATTCTTTTTGCTTTCCAGTGGTGTAACTCCCTCCTCATGTGAATTCAGCTTTAACTGTCTGATTCTTACTGATGTGTTGAAATTCTTGCAGGAATAGAAAGTTTATCATCCATGCCTCATTGGCAAGAGAATTCAAGTGTTGTTACATCTTCTTTCTGTGAAGATATTGAATAGGAGACCATAAACCAATCAGGTGTGGTATAAGCACTGTTTTCCTTCATTACTCCTAGGAAGGCATCTTTCAGATTAGGAATCAATTAAAGAAATTAGCCTATTCCTTGGAATTGAGCTCAGGAAGACATGCAGTGTCTCCTGGCAGTACAGACAGGTGAAAGATAAGCCTTAATGTACTGTGGTCTGACAAATGCTCAGGGTCTGGCTTTCTGCCTGCAGAAACAAACCATTAACTAGCCAGAAGGAGGAAGTTTTGGAACTTGTGGCTGGATCTTGTGTATCCCTGTAAACCTAGTGACATAAAAACTCTTAGGCAAAAGGCATTTTCTTATTTTCAGAGTAGTTCTTCTATTTTATGGGAGATCTTGCCAATATAAATGTGGAAATATTCCAGCATGAGATTTGAATATTTCACCAGCATGGCTGACAGTGCATCCCTGAATGCATCTTGTGGATTTATTTACCCTTTGGTCTATAAATGAACATCAAATGGGAGTGGTACTCATGTAGCAGACTCAACCAACACCTCTTGAGTAGCTCTCATTAAAGCCTGTCAAGGAGCCTGTTTGAGCTCTGGTAAAAAATGCAAAGGCAGTCAAAATCTTTGAGAAAACATTAGGAAGGCAGATGATTAAAACTCTGGGCAAGGTAGTAAAACTAGTGTAGGGGTTACAAGAACGAGGAAAAGCTTTGCAGAGCCTGCACAGCGACCTGCACATTTGGGAGTGGCACATTGACACAGTGAGCACAAACCAGTACAACACATGAATTGTCCCCAACATTTCTGTTTCTCTTTACAGCACAGCTCGAAGATTACTTCTGTCCTTGGAGGGGCTTTTTAATCCTGCCATCTGCACAACTTAGATCTGGTAAATGCATGGCTAAAGCCAGCAAGCCCAGGCAATGTGCTTTGGGATGATCCTGCTTCAACACGGAGGTTGGACCAGATGATCCCCTGTGGTCTCTTCCAACCTGATCATTCAGTCATTTCCCTGAAATCAAAACCAGAGACCAAGATTACATGTGGGCACTTCAGGTACACTAGTGGCACAAGGCAATTAGAAAAATTAGGATTGTATATTTTGTTGGACAATTAAAAATGGCACCCTAGAAATTGCATTTGATCTCCAGTTTCAGTAATGGCACTCTGTATGTTTGACTTCAGAACTATAGATCTAAAACTGATCTCTATTTTCAGTGAAGATGACTTTAGAGAGCCATGAAGGAAGTCATGACAGCTGTTGGTCAACATGCTACTTTGGAAAGAGGACCTGCCTGGATCTATGCTAAGATAGGAAGTTTCTTATTGATATCTTCTGCCAATTTAGATACAAAGATAATCAGTCTTTCAGTAAAATGGCAGCCTAACATCCAGATCAATAACTGGGTCTCTCTCTGGCAGACAGAACAGAGTAAAACTTTTGCTGGTATTTTGTGTACAGATATAGGAAATACCAATCAAAAAGATCACATCTGCCCAGCTTTTACTGAATACTGATCAAAGAAGATCTAGTGTTTATTAACCAGGGAAATGGGCTTGAGGAGAAAGAGAAATGTAAATGTTGCATTCAAGGCAACAGAAGGCTCAGAAGTGAACCTGTCAGCAGCAAGGGAATATCCCTCTTCACTGGGAACACTGGTGCACAGGCCATTCCTGCTGCATTTCCCTGGCTCCTGCTGCCTGTCCAGAGTCAGGGTGTGGAGCCACATGGATCCTTTCTGCATGGACACACAACCCCCCTTGGATAGCACTCAGCACCTCCTGTGGGCACGGAGATCAGAGAACACTGCCTTGTCCCCTTGTGCCTGCACTGCAGAAGAGAAGAGTTGCTGGGAATTATTTTTGAATGGAAAATATGGGGAAATCCTTCTGTTCAACAGCAGCATGTCCGTGACAATGACCTCAGAAGGACACAATAAGTAATGTATTTTCACTATGGATAAGCCCAGGATTTAATGGAATAGCTGAGCTGGAAACTCTGCAATATTTGAATCTGGTATTTCTAACTTTGCCTTCTTTTTGCCTTATACAGGCCACAAGATTTATTAAAATTTTATGTAATTACAGCTTTGACCTGTAAAATCTGCATGGATGATTTTAATGTCAAGGATGGTACAGCCTTGAGATACAAACTTTAAAGGAGGCTGTGAGTTATATCCTCAGTTATAAATCTTCACGGGATTGATACTTGATGGAAGAGTACAGTCTGCCACAGCACAGGGTGAGATTTGTCACTCTTACTCAAATTTAGTGAGTACATTGCATTCCAAGTCTGCTCACTGAAATTAGAGAGAGATGAGGAAACATGGTCCTTTCCAAAGAGCATCCCAGAAAGGTGCATAAATAAGTACTAGAACCCACTGGAAAATAGATGGGTGTAGGTAATGCTTAAAGGTTTATTTTGTGTCCTGCCAAAAAAATGGATACTTTAAGATAATATGAGGGAAGATTTTCCCATGCTATTATGCATTTAATTTCATTTTTATGGCACAGTTTTTCATAATGTACATGATAACTGAATGCAGCACCTGGATTAAAAACATTTATGTCTTGTTTCCTATGGAGGGAAATCAATCCTCTCCATTCCTTGATGCATTTCCTATGGAAGAAAATCAATTTAATGTATTTTCTTTTATGTGAGTTGGTTAGTCACTGTAGGAGGGGGGAAATGATAAGCTTTACGTGAGTGTAATGAAAGAAAGTTCTTTTGGCTGGCAATTAAAATAATTAAATTTAGAATGAACACAATTATGCTTTCAAGAAGGATCCAGGAATACAGTTTCTATGAGGTTTGAAATGGACTTTGTAGTGAGCGGGGACAGTCATGTAGCAGCCACCAGAATTAGTTCAAGGAGACTGCAAGGAAATGAGTTTTAGTGAAATCCAAATTTGATAGGCGCCCAAATGCCAGTTCAGCCTCCCAAGAATGTTCCTCTGCTTCTCACTAAGGGATGAGAATAAAACCAGCCTCGCAGAAAAGCATGCAGAAGATCTTTATAAAAATAATAATAATAAAAAAGATGCTCTTGTCCCTTCTGTGTGATTGCCTTGTTTTCTTTTTCCCCAAAGAATTGATGATTGAAAACAGGGAGATAACTCATTGTGGTTCAGTTCAAGTCAAGAAGAGGGGATCATGCAGCAATGAAAAAATGTATTACAAAATAAAAATAGCCTGATCAAAGTTATCTTGATCTCTGATGGAAACAGAAACCTTGCACTGTGTTGAAGGAAATGAAATATGGAAATTCAAGCACCCCAATTTCAGCCTCAGCCTCCCTCTGTCCCCCTGTGCTGGTGAGTGTCCAGCTCTGGGGGTGCACATGAAGCCAGGGAGAGGCAGTGAGGGGCTTCCCTGGGGCACACGGGCAGGGGAAGTGCTCAGGAGTAATTGTTAACTGCAAAGGGAAATCCGTGCCCCTGGTGATTTAATAAACCCATGGCAGAGGCCAGAGACAGACTGGATTTCCATGAACAACCATTTCTTTCATTAGAAACTATTCTGAAACACTGTTGAAAGACTGCATTTCTTCAGGAGATGCTCCCCTGGACAAATTTTAGTATTCTGAAACAACCAAGCAACAAAAATGGGCTTTACTGGTATATTCCTCTAAGGCAAAAGCAGGCACACTGTCTTTGTCACTGGTGTTGATGTCAGTGATTTTTCAGGCATTCTCAGCCACATTGCTGCTTTTGCCACTGGTAATTATTCAGTCTTAAACAGCAAACTCTTATTTATGTAATGAGGTAACATTCTTTAAAGTAGTTCTCATAAAATGGCACTAAACTTTGCTAGGATTTAATATCTTTTAATTTCTTTGTTGCAAATCTGCTGAGTTTAGGAGTAAACATTTTAAACATTTTTCTCTGCAAATCTACAAATCAAGATGCATTCTGCCTGACAGCCCCTCATTTGTAAAGATGTTGTCAGTCAGATCTTGTCTTCAGCAGCATCTTTCTTCTAAACCTGTCATTTTGGGGAGTTTTCAGTCAAGAGGAGAAGAGGCATTAGAAATCAGAGCTTGAGATCTGTGTGTAATATATGGATGGGGATAAAAGGACTGCCAAGAATGCTCTGCACCCACGACTGGGGCATGTTAGCACCTCCTGCTAAGACAGGGCAGAGTCAGACTTTTCCCTTTGCTTTCTCAGAGCTGCTTTCCTTCCTGCTGCCTCCCACAAGGGCTGGGCTGATGGATCCAGCCTGGGGTGGGCAGGAGGGTGCCCAGAGAGGTCTCACTTCAGGACAGGTCACCTTCCCCAGCACGTCTCCTGCAGAAAGCCTCTCCCAGGACCATGCCCTGTAACTTGCTGCTCCTCTGGGTGAAGCTTCCATGTCCTCCTGTGCTGTGCTTCCCCGGGAGCTGGGCTGGCTCTTAGTGCCTGCTGCTGCTGCTTGCCCTGGGTGCGCTGATGATCACTGCCCTCGTCAGCTGAAACCTCAAATACTGGCATGACTGAGGGCAGGAGGGCTCAACAGGCTCCAGCTCACAGTTCACAGGAGAAAACAGCACTTACAGCTCTTTTTTATACCTACAGGCAGTATTTAGCCAGGAAACCTCTGCCTTCTGGGTCCATCTATTCTCTCAGCTGAAAAAAAAAATAGAGCCTGATGTTTCTGTTTAAAGAAGAAGCTCTGAACCAGAGTGGAGGTCAGGCAGCTCATGAGGGGCTTTTAGCATGTGTGATGTCCTGGGCTGCCTTTTGGTGCTGCTTTGGGCAGCATCTGTGGTCCCACCTCTGTGAGACCCAGCTACAGCCCTGGGAAGGAGTCCCCTTCCCACTGTCAGTAGCTGGAGTTAAACCAGTGATCTCTTTCCTCCCTGCCAAGTGAGAGTATGGACAGCAGGTAAAGCCCATCTGTGATTTGATTTATGAGAGAAAAGGTACTAGAAGAGACAGCAGAAAAATGAGGATATTGCATAATTTCCTTTATACTATTTCCCCTTGATGTTTGCACCTTCTGCAGAGAACAGCAGGCGGGGTGCAAAGTCCCCCAGAGTTTTATGGAAAAGAGGAGGAAATGAGGGCAATACTGCAATATCCATGGAGTTAGTGGCAAAATTTTACTAGTTTCATTCTGTGTCAGACCACAGGAATTTTTTTTCAGTACTCAGATGCTTTATTTAAGTAATTACACTAGAGCGGATTTTGCCCTCAGCGTTTCCACTGTGAAATCTTAATTTATCTGGGACTAATGTTTTACACGGTGTATAGAAAATAATTTCAACTTTTCTCCAACTAAAGGAAAAAAGGAGCTGGCATTAAAAAGATGTCTTGGGTCATACGGAAACTTTGGCTTATGTCAAGGTTACTGTTTCTCTAGAGTGCTAATAGAAATTAAATAACCTAAATAATTTGTATTTTGGGGAAAAACTCACTCACACCTAACTTATTATTATTAATGACATAGTTCAGATCATTGATTTTACATCCTGTATGGTTTAGCTAATGATTACAGAAAGGCCTTCAAAGATTGTATATTAATGACATCAATTACCACAAATGATAGTCTTTATGAATTGTCATGAATATCAAGTGACACTTAGGATATGAACAACAATAGCATGTGATGTGGGAAGTTATGTAGAGCAATTAAGGTCATGAAAACTTTGCTCAGTACCTCTTCTAAAAAAAAAGTTATTCAATTATAATAATGGTCAATTCTCAGCAGACAAAAAAAAATCCTTCATCTGGTTTCCTTCTGGGCATTTAGTAATGGAGCTCCCACCTGCTGTGGAACATTTTATCACATCATTTCTAGTGAAAACAATTTATACTGGCAGCACTAATTGAGTGGAAGTTTTCACACATTATTTTTGAAGGAATAAATACCCTGAGTTTTGCATGCAACCACATTCTTCATGATCAAATTCCTCAATTGTAATATGAATTTTTAAAAGCCTAATTTTACTCATTTTTTAAAGGAAAAGACAAAATCCCAGGGAATAAGGAATGAGAGAGTGTGTGATGCTTCACTGTGCGCCTGCTGTGCCTTGTGATGGGTCTTGGTTGTGCTTGGCCCTGACCCTCTGGCTTTGCCAACCTTACAGAGCTTGTGCATGCAGGAGCAGCACACTGCATTTCACAGCAGAGGCAGAGTGACAATTAGTGCTTGTCATTAATTATCCCCTAATAAGCATTTGTGGAGAGCCCACAGCCAGTCAAATCTCCCAGCTCCACGTCCTCTGCCCAGGGAGCTGCTTGTGGCAGTGAGGACAGCACAAGGTGTGGCTGCCTGGAGCTCAGGGCTGAGCTTCTCCCTGCCCTCTGTGTTGGGCTTTGGGTTGGGGGAGGGCACTTTTGGGGGGCACTGAGCTGGCAAAGGGCTGGGGGAGCCACCACCTGTGGCTTTTGCTCCTTTGGGCTGCTCTCAGTGTGTGAGAGTGACCAAGATCCCTAAGATATCTTCACTGTAAGCTTTGCTGTNAAAAAAAGAAAAAAAAAGAAAAAAAGAAAGAAGTTAAAACTGAGTCTTTTTTTTTAACTGAGAAGATGAACTGTAAGAGTTTTGCTTTTAGTAGGCTTATAAATGCTTATGAGCCCCATGGATCTGTTTAATGCTCTGTTCCACTGCAGTTTCCCTTTGAAGTGAGAGACTTCTGATAAAAGTGATGTACTTTATGCTTAGAGCAGGATTTATATTGTGGTGAGATGTGAAAAGCCTTGGCCAAGGATATGGAGCTCGTTGCACAAGTTCCTGTGGACAGGCAGATAAAGGCTCTGTCCTGAGGAACACCCAGGCTGCACCAAATGTCATAAACCTTCTGCTTAACTGAAGAAAACAAATTATGGTTAAGGGCTAGTTCTTCAAAAGAGCTCCTGAAAAATGGAATTCATCTATCCTGATGCCTTTTCTCCATGGCCTAATAAGAATCCCAGCAAATACATCAAATGGGAGGTAAAGGGATCTGCTGTGATGAGAACAGGGTTTGCTCCAGCTGGGAGAGAAGGACTGAAACCAGAAAGGTGTGGGGAGCATAGGATTCCTGCTCCCTCACATATGTGATGTTAGATCACGTGCAGAGGTGAAGATCTGCTCTGCCTTTCTTGGAATCATATTATTAATAACATTTTCCTGCAGTTTCTGCCTTGGGCTGATCTGCTGCCTCCACATATGCCTGTGGGGATGTGAGCCTGGAGAAGGTTTTGCCTGAGCTAAGTACCTGTGGAATTGCACGGGGCAAGCTCCTGCAGTGGCTCTGCCATGAGGATGTTTTTTCACTTCTGCAGACTTTCAAAGGTGTGATTTAAAGTGACATAGTGCCCAGTGACACTCATCACGAAGGCACTGTCCCTGCCACTGCTCAGTTTAGGAAAGCACAGAAGTTAAATCACATTTCGGGCTCTGGAATGGTTTCTCTGTGGTTTCAGGAAAGCTGCTTTGCTGCTGTCTGTCTCCTTTGAGAAATGGAGGGCAGTGATGCTCATCAGCTTCACAAAGACTTTGTGATAATTAACATTTTAAGATGAAAAGCTACTTGATTTTGTAACAGGTTTTTGGCTTATGTGTCTGCTGATTGGAGACAAGAAGAGCAATAGATGAAATTGCTCAAAGAGAAATCCAAATAACTTCAAACTCCACTGAGGTTTAAATAAACCCACTGTAGCACATTCATTTTTCTTAGGGATATGTAATAACTTAGAAAAAGTATTATAATGGACAGATACAAATTTTAAGTCTCACCAGCTCAGCTCTGCCTCTTTCCTTGTGCAGTGGTGCTATGAATTTTCTCTTCAGGCTGCCAGCTACTGATGCAGCTTCACATCATCTCTTGCCATTAAACTCTGGTTGAGTTCAGTTTTAAAGCAAAACTCTGAAGGGGAGGGGGTGTATAACGGAATGGACACTGAATTTTGTGTTTGAACTCTGGTTATCTCACTTATCTTTTCAATGTTTATTTCAAGCATAAACTCTTTTTTTGTGCCCTGTGGTCCTGTATATCATCTTGGATCCAAATTAACAAAAGTACCAAAGCCATCTCCAGCTCCCTGCCTTTGACATTTTGGCAGTTCCTCGTTCCTCATTTGAACTGAGTTTGTGGCTAAAAATTGTAGTGTCATCCACAATGCTGAAAAATAATTTGGTTCAAACAGATTTCAGTCTCTTTGAGGATCAAAAGCGTGATAGATGAAAACACAGTATGTCAGGGGGTTTGAGTGTTGATTTGAGACTTCTCAGACCCAAATTTCCTGCTTCTTCCTTGGAGTTAAAATTAAATGCTAAAGATACACTGGGCAGAATCCAAAGTAAAATAATCTTCCAATCATGCTGGTAGAAATCTTGTGCTCTCTGATCCCTTGCCCTGAGTTTCTGCTGGTAGTTTTTTCACACATTTCAGGACACTTTCCTCTGTGTGCATGCAGCTGATGTGAACCAGCCTGCAAGAGAAACTTGAGCATTCAGTGCTCTGCCTTGGTACAGCATGAAAGACATAAAGCAATTTAATGTTATTAATTGCTAGCTGGCTGATTAGATTTACCAGAAATTGTCAAACCTTAAACCCCCCAAATAATAATTTCTCACCCAAAAAAAAAAGGAATTTATTATGCCATTACCTTTTTTTTCCTAGCAGGTTTTCCAAAGTGAAATCACTAACTGCTATAAAATTTTTATTGCACATTTAAATTTATTTCTCACTCCAGTTAGGAAATATCTCAAAAATGTATTTTGGTGTTCTCTACCGTCATTATTTGCCATTCATAAAGAAAATATTTGTAGCTAGTTATTCTATCCATTCTGAATTTGAAACCTGTGTTACTTTTCCTTTTCTGTTTTTTTACTTTCTGGAAGGTCAGAGACAAATCATATCAATAAAAAGTTTAGTTTTTAGAGGACTGAATGGGAAGGACCAGATGCCTTCTGCAGACATGTGACAACACAGGGGAAGGGGATGAAGGTGAAGGCAAAACAGCAGCAATTCAAGGTATTTTAGTGCTAAGACTACACAAAAGGAGTATGGATTTACCCAGCTTGAGGCATCCAGGTTAGGAAGATAATTGCACTGGGATCTCTGCAGTCAGCAGAGAGTCAGAGATGCTTTCAGGGGGAGTGATCTTTTTCTGTGTATTACATGGGGTCAGCTGCAGCTACAATTCTACCCAAGTGCTCTGAAGTGCCCCAAGCAAGGCAAAGCCTTGGTGCTTGTTAGTGCTGCTTTACGTGGTTTATGCTCTGCTTTCTGAAGCAACTGAGGGTGCAGGTGCCTCTGCCTAAGCACCCACTTTCAGAAGCTCCAGAAAAGAAATTTTCACAGGGGTAAAAATTGTTCTGCATGGGGGAAAACCATTCTGTGAGAAATATCTGGTGTAAAAATAAAGTACCAGGCTTGCACGTTTACTTTATGTGGATAACTATGTAAGGGCTCTGGGGAAAGAGATTAAATATTTCAGAATGACACCAACTGCTTTTTGATCTCAACATAGATTTAATACTCAGTTCTGGTGCAGGGGGGCTCCAAGCTGCTGGAAGCCTGAATTTCAGTAAGGATGTGAAACTTTAGCATCAAAAAGGCAGGCTCTGATATTTGTAAGAGGAGTGTAAAAGTTTTTGACAGAGAAGTACATAAACAGAGACCAAGACTGGCTGTTGATTGTATGAATAATGGATATTTCACAGTGTTTAGCTGAAGGTTCTCATTTCCTCCAATATAAGGGGCATCTCTGTGGATAAAATATCTCAGGTATTTTCAAACCATCAATCGTTTGCAAAACTCCTGGAAGATTTCCATGCAGTTGCAAGTAGTAATTGGCATAGGAGAATACAAAAAGAATCAATATCAAAACTATCTTCATAGTTCAGGATATCTAGTCTGGGAGTCAGATTTATCCAAGCTTCAGAAATATTTAAAGTGAAGTGCTAGTTGCCTCTCAGTGGATTTGGCAAATGGACATTTCCACTCCCTGTTATCCAGGCTACCAAGCCCTTGAAGTTTTTTCCTGCTGTGTCTGAATTTGCCCTTCCTGGGCAACCACCCCAGGCCATTGATGAGTGTGGCTGGGCAGCCTGGTGGCCACACCTGGGGCTGCTGTGCTCAGAGGAGGGGGGAACCCAGCTGCTTTCTATTTCTGCCTGAAAGTTTCTGGTTTTCACTTCAGGCTCACCCCTAGCCCTTCAGCATAGAGATGTGTGGCCAGTCACACAATTGTCAGAGCTGTTAAAGCTCTCTTGTTTTTCTGATGTGGTTTGGTGGGAACTGCAGCTGGAGCTAGGGACTTTTGCAAAGCAATGAGTGTTTCCAGCAGCTGGTATTGTTAGGCTCCAGCACTGCTGAAGAGAGTTTATGGAATTGCCTTTGAAACTTACTGCACAGATGAAACTCAGCCTGTTTTCTCTCTTTCGTTCCTGTCAAATACTGACAGACTGCACTTTCTCTGCAGCTGATTGTCAGGACGAGATATCAAAATAGGAAGAGCACACTTTCATTATTTACATGGCAGACACAGGGGTACCTAGCAAAAGATGATGGAAAGGATTAAATCCTTCAAGCAAAATGCTTAGGAAAGCAATAAGGCACTGCTAAAGGCAACTGAGTGCTGCATGTGGGTGCACCAGCTCTGCTGACACCCACTGCACCCACACTGCAGGCAGGAGGTGTTGGTAAGAGAGGGTAACACAAATGTGGGCACAGTGTTGAGAGGTCACACATCTCTTAAGTGTCACCTCCTTCATCCCATAATAGATTATCTGTAAGACAAACAAAACATAGCATTGCTTTGCCTCACTGCCCCAGTCTGGGCCTATAGCACTCCATGGGTGGAGGAAAGGTGGGAATTATGGCTTTTATAGATAATGATAATTTAATACATCTTCATTTTCCTTTATGTATGTTAGTGTAAGTGAAATTCTAGCAAAGTGATGATTTAGGAACTTTATAATAGCCCTTGTGGTGAAAAAATTGACCAAAGCCTCCTTCTGCACAGGCTCATCTGCAGCTGCTGCACCTCTGCCCAGCATTTCAATGTCCCTCTGAGGGGACAAACCCAAGTGTCACACGAACTGCACAGCAGGAGACAACTGTAAATGTGTTAAAGCCCTCAAACTGCTCTGCTTGCAGGTTTGGTTTCTGTCTTGGTAAACTTTCATTCTCCTGCCCAGCAGAAATGAGCTGTGTGGATGGGTGGGAGGAGGGTGGCACACAGAGCCACCCACACTGCGTGTGAGCTCCTAGGTGTGACTGGGGCTCTCTGAAGGGCCCCTCAGGTGCTGGGGATGGATCCCAGTCTGGCAGGAGTGAGAGCAGCTCTGGAGCCCTAACTCAGACCTCACTTTTGCACCCATGCCTGGTAGCAGAGTATGCTGGGGTAGAACTGCAATCCTGGCAGGGTTCAGCCCTTCCCTATAACCATTTTTAAGGTTGTTTTGCAGCATTAAGGTGGGGAGTTTTTTAAGAGTACAGACTCAGACCATGCTGTGATGCCTGTGCACTGCACCTGGTAGGTACAGCTGTGTCCTCTCCTCTGATGTGTTCCTCAGGTATATTTTATAAGTAAATGAATTATGAATGGGTTTCAGTTGTCAAGAAAATCCCAAGAAAAACATGACACTGAGCATCATGTTACTCGTGGCATCCAGAAGTTATTTGAAAATTAATGGAAGATTATTTCCCACTCAGCTCACACAGATATCTGAATCTGGGTGCTGCCAGCTACTGTGATGTTTTACATGAGAGCGTGTGCAGAATGTTTTTAAAAGAAGAAATATCCTCCTGGCTTTGTAAAAAATAATCTTTATGCAGTTGCACAATAAGCAGTTTCTGTGAATCTGCAGTTCTTCAGTACAAATGTTTATGTGCAAACATGCAAATACTGTGAATTCATTGAAGGCTTATTTAATAACATTATAGGAGCAATGCATATATTCTTCAGTGAGAATAAACACACATCTGATTTTATCTCATCATGAGAGCTGGTTTCAATGTTAATGCTTTTCTAAAGATGAAATGTTGACAACACATATTCCTTGCTACAAGAATAAATTAATATTGATTAATGTGAGTGACTTAATTTAAACTGTATTGTTGTGTCATACCACTTGGATTTTTTCTCAATGATTTTAAAAGCAAGAGAAGCTTCAGTTTACAAATAGATGAGTAATTATATTTATTTTAATTTTTTTATAGCTGATTTTATCCAACTAAACTTGTCCTTAGTGTAACACAGTAGAACATGTCATTACTCCTCTCTTTCTATTTGTGTCCATATTTTAATAATTGCTTTAACTTTGGCCAGACACTACAGGGGTAGAGTAGTAAATGATCAGTTAAATTCTAAAATCTTTATGGGTTTGATGTGTTCAAGGAGTTAAAATATTTGCACTTTCAATGCCTGTGCTAAAGTTACTGTATCATGATTCTCTCAATTACTTCCTAATATGTGAATGAAGAAGTTCAAAGCATGAAGGAAAAAGTTCCTAATCTGAGTAATTTCTTGACATTTTCCTGTCTCTTCACACATATATGAAAGAAAACAGCATGCTCTGTAATCTTTAAAAAAATCTTCTAAGGTATAGAGACTGTGAGGGTGGTGAGAACCATTGGTGTGTTTGGGGTCCTTTGAATGAGTGCTTTGTGGCATCAGCTAATATTTGAAGGAGAGCACAAAAATGGGACAGTGTTTATTAGGATTTTTAGAAAATTGTTATAAATATCACCATGGCAAAGAAGTTTCTGAATGCCTCCAGGATATAGCAGAAAGATTAGAAGGGATTCTGTAGGAAATATTGTATAATTAATCCATTTCCAGGGCAAAACTGGCAAGAATGGGAGTATTAGTTGGATAAGAAATCTTAGTGTTTCTGTGTGATTGGCACAGGCAGTGTTGTGGTGCTCTGTAATTTTACCATGACAATCACTTTCTACTTTTTGGGTTGCATTTCCCAGACCCCAGATCAGCTCCAGAGTGTAATCACATGCTAAGTCTGTCTTTATTCAAGATGCTCTTGAGGATGTTTACCTTCCAGGGGCCTCAGCGGCACCGAGCCGACATTCAGAGACGAGCACGTATTGAAGAGCTTTTCCAAAGTGTGGTGCTCTCCTGAGTTACAACAGTGCTGTGGGAATGCTTGGCAGAGTGAAACAACTCCCTGCTATCTGCTTCTGCTTGATCACAGCCTTTCTGATCTGCAGCTGCCTGTACTTTTTCATGGACTGCTTTCCAAGTACGCCCAGGAAACGTCACTTGTGCTGCTGAGGAGCAGAGCTCTTGGGCATTGTGGGGAGAGCAGGGGAGCTGTGCCCAGCAGGCACCGTGGGGCTCCCTGCAACCCAGATCCCTGCTCCTCTGAATCCTTTCCAAGCACTGCAGTGCAAATAACTAATAATAACAGAGCTGTTGCTGGGGGAAAGAATCATCCTTGTAAGTAATCAGATGGAGTGGGATGCCTGCAAACTTGAACCTTAGACTGGGGGGAACAAGCAGGAACTGTAAGCTTCTTAGATTTGCAGAGGCAGTTTTTTACAAATTTTCCCAGCTTCCTGGGAGAAGAAATATTTTCAAAATGGGTCTGATTTTTCAGATAATGATAATTTCAAAATGCTAATCTGATTATGCCAGCTCGGAAGTTAAATTGAAACATGAAATAAATGAATGCTTTTGGAGTTATGAATTAATTAAAAAACTAATTAGGACAGATAAAAGAAATGCAAGTCAGAGAATTGTTTTTCTTATCTTGGAATAAGAGCATTTAAATTGAAAAGATGACATTAAACAAAGCCCACAAACAACTGGAAACCGTGTTAGGAGAAAGATAAGTCCTAAAAGGAGATTTTTTGTTTTCCATCATGATACAGCTTTCCACAATGTATTTCTGAAGAGGGAACAGCAGCTTAGAGGAGAGGATGTCTGCAGGCTCAGGGACAGCTGGAAAAGAAATGAATGCTGAATGGGGACTGAGTAGATGGGAGAGATACAGGGCTGGTGAGTCTCAGCTTCACTGATATCTGCTAAAGGAGTGTCCATGGGTGCCTGTGCTGCTGTGCATTGGGATTTTAGGGCAGGATCATTTGTGTGGCACTGACTCCCAGCTGGGTGGTGGGGAAATCTGTGGCCCTGGGCCATCCCTGCCTGCACCAGGCACTGGTCCTACACCATGGGTGGCTGCAGGCTCTTGGAGCACCAAGAGAAAGAGAAGGATGCTTTCTAATCACAAGTATGGAAAAGTTGCATTCAGACATTTTCTTTTGGAGCAAATTGTATAGGAATGTATAAGGAGTGCCTCAACCATCTGTCCATAACACCTTTGGTATGAAAATGTTACTGTGCTGGTTAATGACTGCAATGAACAATGAAATATCTGTGCACTGACTGGAGGAGTCAGAGATTACTTTCAGAGATCAGATGAGAAGAAACTCATTGCTCTCAAGCCCTGGACAACAGCCAGAGGGGAGCAGCCAGGACTGTGATGCTGCAGTGAGACCCAGAGTCACCAGATCTTCCCTGCTGGGGTTTGCACCGAGAGCATCCGTAACCAACACCCAGGAGGGGCTGCTCAGGAGGTGTGCACTGCAGGGCTGGGGCTCCTGAGGGCTCTGGAGAGCATCCCTGGCATGGTGCTGGGGCAGAGAGACAGCTGTGCTATGCCACCCCACCCCTTTGGGTGCCACTGTCTTGAAAAGTCCTCACACACCCCAGGCACAGCAAATTTGGGCTGCTTTAGACAGCTCACCAAATCCATTACTACAGCTGCCTTGAAATGCAGAGACTGTCACTGCTGTAATGCATTTTAAAATCAGAAAGAGCTTTAAGCCCAGATGGTCTTACCAGTAAGAAAGAGTCCCTGCTCAGAAAAGCTGGAAGCAGCATAAGTATTAAGGAAGTTAAAGAGATCATTAACATTAATATATTTCTCTCCTCACCTACATGAACATGAGAAAGAGAACCGTAGAGGTGATGTATAATATTCATATTTCTTAATGCATTACAGGAAACTGTTCAGACACTGCAGAAGAAAGACAGATAAAAGGACTTGTACAGAGGAGTAAATGTGTATGTCCCTGAAATGTGCTGCAGTATTGGGTGATCACTCAGTCTGGAAGACAGAGACTGCATGGCAGGTACCTGGCTCTGACTTATTGAATTCTCTGGCTGGTAGCTTAGATTGTCTATTCTTGTTGAATTATCTATTAGCAGGAAGCTTAAACCAAACCAGAAAAAACCTGACCAAAANAAAAAAAAAAAAAGAAAAGAAAAAAAGAAGAAAAATAATTTCCTGAAGTATTTACTGTCCAAGATCACACTGAACAACTTAAAAACCATAGCTCAAAAGGGCTAGCCTGGATACTGTAGCCTGGATATGAAGTTCAGAGCTAATTTAACTCTCTCTCTCTCACAGGGGCTGATTTTAACCTTACCTTAAATCTCTCTCAGTTACACTTTAACTGTGTGGTGGCCGTGGGGACTGCTGTGATGAAAGCAGGGAGTTAATAATATTTTCCTGGCTTCCCTGGAAAAGAGAAAAGGTCTGTCTGGGGAAAACCCAATATATCCCTGAAGCAGAAGATCATGGAGAAAACTCCATCTTTCAGAGTTTTTATAAAACAGTGTTACTACCTTAAGAAGCAGTCTACCTCTGCTGTGAGCTAGGAGTTTAAAAATAACAGACAAACTTGAAGGAAAAGAGCAAAAAGAAGAATTACCATAATAAAATATACTTTATGAAGTCTGGCTTAATTGACCAGATGTGTCAATGAAACATGAATGGGGTTCAATAATGGATCTTCTCACATTTTAATACTTTTGTTCTAGTCATATAGTTCAGAAACTGGAGGTAGTGAAACAGTTTTTTTAAACTCTCAGTTTCTTTGAAGTTTATGATAAGTTGATAGTTCAAAACATATTTTTCCATCATTGTAACCTACAGAAAGTAGCACAGCTTCATTTGGTTCTAGGAGTTTAATGAGCACAGGAAGAATTTGGATAGCTCCCAGAGTGATGAGCTATGTGTCATGTCTAAGTGAAGTAAATCCTATGACTTTACAAAGATATTGCAGGAAAATGTGATCAGAAACTCTCTGGCTCAGTAGGACCAGTAATGACAGTCAATGTCAACTACTCAACAATAAAAGTTCTGTTCAAGTTAAGTTCACTTATGCTTTGTGGAAGAATTTAGACAGTATGAATACTGATTGGATCAAAGAAAATGGGAAAAAGCAGGATTTAACTTCTGAGTTTATGCTTTTAGCTCATGCAAATCAGCCTTTTCTGATCATAATCTGCCCAATAAGTTCACCACTGCTGGAACTTCAAGTTTAAAGGCACGTAGAAGTGCAGTCTGCAGGATTGGTCAGGTTCTCAAAAATCCCTACAGCTCCTGAAACTTTCACTAATGCTAATCTGCCAAAGAGCTTGCTAAATTGCTGTCCCTTAATCTTGGTCTTTTGAAGATAAAATACTGAAATAGCCAAAGAAAGGACAATTCTCTTAAATGTAGAGCTTTTGCCTCTGAAATAGATTTTGGGTTTGCATTGACCATGGGATAGCCTATTTCATGTCCCCTTTAGAGTGTTTACACCTTTGGGTGACTTAGACATGTGACTAGAGTAGCTATATGTGCTGTTTTTAACAAGTATTATCAAAAATATTTAGAAGACCTTTTTTTTTTGGCCAAAATTGTGTCCAGCAAGGTTGGGTTCATTGTCTGATAGAAGGGAGACTTTGTAAAAAATAATCAACAGGGACACTTGCCACTGGTTTACTGAGGAGGTAAAAAAGGAGGTGGGAACTGGATTTTGACCAACTAGGCTGTCACCTGCCACGTGCACAGGTTTAACACATGGTAAGATGCAAACCTTGGACACAATTTGTGAGGGCTGTGCTGCATAGATGCAGGCATGCAATTTCAAATCGATTTTTTGAGACTTTAGAATTTTTATACAAGAGATGGCCTTATTCCACCCTCACTTCACAGATCATTATGCCTTATGTGTGTATATATAAGTATATATAAACCCAAACTGTGTTTGAATAAAGTAACATATGCTAGAAACCAATGCTAAATCTGCTTAGCAGATTTAAATATGTCAAAATAGCCAGAGTGATACGAAACCATCAGCAATTTTCTTTCATTAAACTGATTTAGCAGAGTACCAAGGACAGAAACAAGCACTAATTGGATAGCAAACATATTTCAATTATCTATGGTGAATTAGCAAGCAGATAACAAGCACTAGGTGTTACCTTCATTTGTAAGTGTTCCTGCTCCACTCTCTGGCCTTTTAACTCTGAATCACTCCTGGCTCCTCAGAAGCTTTTCAGAAAGAGGTTTCTGATTCCCGTGCAAGGATAAAATACAACTGATATTCACTGATCTGGAAGGATTTGTTTGATAAGCCAGATCATCTTCCTCTCATAAAACTTGGAGAATTCAGATGTTTTTCTGAAGTGTAATTTAGCTAATTAGCAAAAGCCAGCCTGGTAATCAATAGAATCACTTGTATTACAGATGGCACTAACAAAACCTGTACTAGTTAATAAAACAAAAGGGTTTGCTTACTCAGCTTCAAAAGGCAGAATGACTGGTAGTTGCCAGCTGCTTTACTGAAAGTGCTGTATAATTCTTATGAATAAAATAGGACTCAGTTTAGGAGAGTCTTTCCAGGTCCAGAAGTGGTGATAGCAGAGAAACAAATCACCTTCCACGTGGTTTGTGTTTCCAAAGAGCAGAGCATTTTGCAGGCTCACTTTTACTTTCCTTTCTAACAGCAGCAGAGCTCTGTGATTGCTAATGACACAGAGTCTTTTCTGTGTTTATATTTTGTGTTACATCCCTTAACTAATCTGAGAAATGCCATACAACTAATATGAAAAAGACCCTAGCTAGTAGGATTTAGCCTGGTATCATCCCCTTTGCAGTTTACATTACGTGAGCATGTCAAGGATCAGGACTCTTCTCTGCAGTCACCTCCAAAGAAGTAACAAATCTTCAGTGCAAGGGTGCTGTCCATGGTCCTAAACCCACAATCCTGACCATGGAAATCCTTCCTCCACTGTTGCCTTGCAGTGCTGTCATCTAAACTGCATGCAGCCTTTCTCCTGGGTAGCTACCCCAGATTCATCAGGAAAAGTCATAAACAGTAGATCATATTTAAATATTTAGAAAGTGTGTTAAAGATGAACGACCTCATAAAGTCTGTGCTCATTTTCTGGCTATTTAAAAGGTATCCAGACATTTGAGGAGTACTGGGGTCTGCAATGGGCCAGAAGGGGGGTGCTGCATAAGCACACTCACAGGGGCTCTGGGGTAAAATGTGCTGTGTGCTTTTTTTTCAGAAATCCCACTGGAAAGCAAAAGATTGCCCCTGGTAAATCAAAACTGACATGTTGTGAGACAAGAATTAATTTCTACAGAGTGGCATTTTTTGATGGATAGCTGTTTTGTTGGAAACCTTATGTCCAGCTGCACAGCAATCGTTTAGCCAGTTTGGATGAGGTGCAAGGGCACAAATGCTGAATGGGCACTCAGGGGGAAATACATCAGCCAAGCACATGCCATCCCTGTAGCTCAGTGTTGTACAGATGGATTGACAGCATCTTTCTGAAAGGAGGCAATCCATGCTGCTGAGATGTTTGGAAATCTGACAACAACAGCACTTGTAGCTGGATTCTTCAAAATAAAGAAGGAATAAAACTGCAGTATTAGGCAGTGGGTCACGTTGTAAATCACCATCTTTTTGTTATCTAGTTTGGGTATGATATTTGATAATGGACCAAGTGACTCATGCATTACCTTTGTTTTCAAAGCAGGCACTGAAATTTGAGTCAGATCATCCCCAGCAGGACTGTGATAAAGAAACCTTTTTCTGAACATTCCACAGGCTCAGCCCAGTCCCAGTGCTTGTGAATCTGTTTCTAGGGATGCAGACACCAAAGGGAAAATGCAATGATAAAAGACTTTTTCTGCTGGCTTGTTTTATACCCATGCTTGTGCTGGCCTTTTGAAATGCAGTATTATGCCAGAACTTAATTGCAGTGCTGTTAATTGCATGCAGAGCCATAAACACTGAGTTAATATATTGCCTATGACTGTGTGTGTGTGTAAATGTCAGTCACAGATTACTTGGCTACCTTTTTTGACATTAAATTTGTGAATGTTTCTTAGGAAAGAAACCTTCACCAGTATGAAGTCTTTTGAACCACAGTGAGATTTCAGGCATTCAGGGAGCTGACTGCCCCATCTGCAAACAAATGGCATGGAAAAATTTAACTTACCAGTCACTGAAAGCTCATCTCTGGGTAAGATTCAAATATATACAAGTGTCAAAATCAATGAGGAATATTTTTTATGGGTTAGCAGTAATATTTTAAGAATGCTGGCAAAATTTTTTTCACAGTAAAGGTGTGCTGAGCTACTCTATGTCATGGCCAGATCTAAATATAGCATTTATAGAAATTGCTTCTCCTGCAATTTTTACTTCTGTTGTCTTTGTAATGTGTTAGTGTCACTCATTCAATGTGCCCATCTGATCATCACATTTTCAGATGCAATCACAGCATTGTGCATCTCACTGCCCAAACCTGGGGGAGTTTCTGGTGAGCTGCTGCTCACATCCCAGGTACCAAACTGAAGGTGCTGTGCTTGGGGCAAAGGGAAACTTACTTCACCCTCTAGATGCTGGAGAAGTTTTAAAATCCACTTTCACTGTGTGTGAGGCAGCACAGGGTGGACCTAGTTTTTCTGTCAGAAATCCTTTACTGGCAAATTACTACTTGCCAGTAATTCAATTAAATGAAATGCATGTGTGAAAGAAAGAAGATTCTGCTTTCTGCCAAAACCAAGAGGTTTTTTTTTTTCCCCTCTTTCTTTTAAATCTAGAATTGAAATATAAAACATTGAAAATGAAACATTGTAATTAGAATCCCAGAATATTTTTCTTTAGGAATGCTTCCTTTTGGAACAGCAGCACCACCAGTACCTGTTTGTTACTAAATCTTGTTGCTTTAGCAGAGATTTGTGTTCAGTGGCTGCTGCTGTTCTTGTCAGCAGCTGCCCATCCCCATGCTGGCCTCTGGCCAGCTGCTTTTCTGGATTCCCCCAAATATAACTGCCTTGCTGGGACTGGGGCTTTCCAGGGGGTTCCCCTCCTCTTTGGACCAGACAGGGACCAGGAGTGTGCTGGGCTCAGCTCTATCTTCCAGCAGTGCCTTTTTAGGGAGGTGCTTTCTAAATTATACACTATACACAGCTCTAAGTACTCGTGTGCCTACAGCTCAGCAGCATTCATGCATCTGGCTCTCCTCAAAACAAAATGTTATCTCTTGGGATGGAATTGAATACATTCCACTTCAAGCAATTTGTCAGAGAATTACCATTTTCCATGCAAAAGAGGGATGCATTTTAATGTCTTCCTAATGCATTTACATCAATCCCATGGAAAGATGGAACCAAAGCAATACAGCAAAACCCTACTCCCACATTTCTCAAACATTCTCAAATATTTGTTCACAATTCACTTTGATAATTTTCCTGGCTTATTTTAGAGCATTCAAATTTTGTCTGGGAAGTGGATTAAAACTCAGAAACAGGATTTGATACGTGTGCACTCATTCTTGCAATTCTAAGAATCCTTATCTTTGCTCAATATGGGAACAGAAATACAGAAAGGAGGACCTCAAAATACACCTGATTATAGATTTGTTATTCAGGAGAGTTCATACTGTGAAAGCTGGACTAGAACATGTAGTGGATTTGGAAAAATACATAAGTAAAGTGAACATAATTATGAGAAAGGTTATTTTCAGGTTCATCATAACAAACTTCATTTACCTACCTACATAATTTGTTAGTCAAAATCAGATAAGGCATCTTTAAAGCAGCTACTTGCTAAGTGTTGGCATCTTCTGTATGGTCAGGTTTGGCCTGGACAAAATGTCCCAAAGCAAAACCCACCATGCTGGGGCAGCAGCAGAGTGACAGCACAGCAGTGGAGCTTGAAGTTTGGCAATAATTTAGCACATGGATCAGATGATTTTGTTAAAACAGAAGGGCAGTGCAAAGGAAGCTGCTGCTGCTTCCTGGAAGGTGCTGAGGACTTCTCTTTCGATGAGAGTCCCACAGCATTGAGGTGCAGGAAATTGTTATGCTGCTTGGAGGAAGGGGATTTGACAATCACATCAATTATGCTTCATTTTGTGAGCAATTCCAGGAGCATAATAGGGGTCAGAGATGAAAAGTGTTGTTCCATGGTATGTTTACCACGGTGCTGCAGAAATACTTTCCTCTTTCCCTGCCTTCTCCCCAGTTTAAAACAAAAAAGCCTCATTAAAACCCAGTAAAAGACACTGAAATTTTTATGCATCCATAGATTTGCCACTGCTTTCTCTCTTGCTTGTGAGAGTTCAGACACACTGTAATGACTCAAAACTGTCCTTTCTGTAACTCTATTTTCTTCAGTTAAATTAAACCAGGGGGAATTAGCTCCTTTGATATTTCTCTTCCAAAGCTGGTTGAAAGTGTTGTACATGTGAAAAACGAGATTTTAAATGGAAGGAGAATGACTGACATTAATTTAAAACCCAAACTAAAGAGATAATTGCATACAGTAAAAGTCCTGTTACAATGAGGAGTTAGTCATAAGTGATTACATAAATTTTAGAGATTAAATGATTTTTTTAAAAAAATGTTTAGGATTATATCCTGTCCTGAGTGGAACAGAAAATGCAGAGGCATCCTCCCTCTTTGGCAGTGATACTGCTGCTGGCCAGACAGAATTTATTGGGGAGGACTCAGAGATTTGCTGAGGAAACATTTTTTTGCTTACCCCAGGCCACTCACTTATCCAGCCAGTCTTGCTGCTTTCTGGGCAGAATGGTATTTATTCCCTACTCCTTAGAGTTTCTTAGGCTTTGTACCCAGATTTACCCTCTGAAAGCCAAAAAATCTCCCTAATATTTCCCCCCTCCTCTTCTTCTGCACCAAAGATTATGCCTTAGTTTTTTAAAAAGGCAGTTGCTGATATGGAATAGGATTATTCACTGTAAATATTTTTGCTATATGAATTGTGGAAGAGACATCCAATTCTGAGCAGATCCATTTCCTGATTTAATTAGACCAACTGAATTGATTTGAATTAGTGACAGGATTAGTTAGCAATAACTGAGGGAAAAAAAGTTATTGTATTTGTATCAGCAAGCCTTTATTCCAAATGCTTTGGTAAAAACAGATAGGTGGCTAAAGCATCATACAGGCATGAATCATGCAGATGGCTGGCAAAGTCACAGCAGTGCTACATGCTGATATTTATTTTGAAGTGTTCTGTGC
The DNA here is from genome assembly GCA_013397555.1 of Urocynchramus pylzowi. Taxonomy (NCBI): domain Eukaryota; kingdom Metazoa; phylum Chordata; class Aves; order Passeriformes; family Fringillidae; genus Urocynchramus; species Urocynchramus pylzowi. Next base: position 345,107 of record VZRH01001487.1, on the reverse strand, counting down.
TTTGGAGTCTCATTTAATCTTAACACCAATCAGTCTTGCCAGTACTCATGAACAAAGCCTCTTTTCAAATTTAGTGCTTTTTTGAATGCTTCTACTTAGATCCTATCAAATTCCAAGTTCTTAAAATAAAACAACAAAGCAATGTCTCTCCCCAGCCCAAAGCCTGATGTTTTCTATGTATCAAAGTAATTTTGTCTTAAAAGCAGAGATTAGATTTGAAATGTCTCAGTAGAGGGGCAGTTTCTTTTACTGTCTTCACAAAGCTTAGTGCAACAGCAGCTCAGATATTTTCTTGGGTTTTACTCACATTATTAGAAGTATTTCAGTGTTCTTTACTAAGTTATCCTGTCTTCAGTCTTGGATCTCCTTGTTTGTGGCAGATACCTCAGGGAAAGAAACAACTGAAAATGTTTCAGTAACTTAGAAGGGCATGTTCCCACCATTTGGCTTTCAGACCTTCCACTGGCATAAAAAGGAATTTTGCTTTTACAGAGATGTCAGTGTGACAGCTCTTAAAAAGTAGAACTGATGGGCTGCTGCTGCTGCACGGCTTTGTTTCCTCTAATAGAAAGATTTAGCTCAAATAAGTGTGTCCTGCATGAAATCACATTGCTCAGCTGGGTGTTAGGATGATGACTCACTAGTTTTTCTAGTCAGGGACATTATGAGGCCACGTGTGTCCTTCTCCTTCTGGAAAGGGTCATTTTCCTCCTGTGATACCGTGGCAGGAGCCTTCAGCCTCCCTGCCCAGCATGATGCTGGGCTGAATGTCAGCTGCTGGCACAGCTCTTGGGAGCTCTTGGACCCCCCTCAGGAGATCCTGTCTTTCTCTTCCAGCCTTTTCTTAGATTTGAGGCAAGGCTCCTCTCTTCCTCTGTTTCTGGATGTTGTTTTCAGGAGGTGGGATGGAAACAGTGATGTCCTGGGTTGTGATGGAAATAGCAGTTTGTTTGAATGGGCAGTTTCTTGGAACTGATGAGTTGTGTCCCCATTGCCAAAAATTTGCAACTCCCTGAGCTCTGATAGGGATTCTCTCATCCAGCCCAACAGTAAACAGATACATATGTTCATCTCTTTTCTGTTTTCTGTTGCAATTTGTTATACACAAAATTGATTTCTCTTCCTTCTTTTTCCTGCAAATTCTCTCATTAAATTAAATAGTCTGAGAGGAATAACCATTAAACCTTCATTTCTAATTAATTAAGTGGTTTAAAATCTAGGTCTTTGAACACTTCCCTAATTAATTGTGTAAAGCCAGATACAAAGTTAACAGGGAATGAACGAGTATTACTTTAGGGAAATGCTTTACAATAAACTATCAAGCTATCTACCAAGTAGTGCAGAAGCTGTAAGACATTGGAGTTCTTACAGGCTAGAGAGGGAGTCTCTTTCCAACAGCAGCCATGATGGGAGTGAAAACTCTCACAGTTGCAGTCTGATCATAAAGAAATGTGATACCAGGTGAGCTCTGAGCTATTCAATGCTGAAAATCCCTCTGTGTCTTGTCACACTGCTCATGTGCCCTGCTCTGCCTTCAGCCTCTTCTTCCCCTCTCCTTCTCCAGCATTTTCAACAGCTCCTTTAAAAAAACGTGAAAAAAAAATCTCTCCTGAGCATTCTGGTTTCTGCTTTTCATGCAGCCAAATATTTGATCTGTCCCTTCTCACTTGTGGATGTCATATTTCATTGGGGATTTTCTATAACAAGTCCTTTTCATTGCCAGTATGTCCAGCTATTCTGTTTCCCACCTTTTAAGAGAATTTAATACTTGACATTTTGCAGTTTTAAAATGTATGTTACTCTGCCAGTTGATTTACATAATCCAGCAGTTCCCGATATTATTGACTACCTCACTAGTTTTTAATGTTACTGTGAATTTTATTAATGATCACTTATATCTGCTTCTAAATGCAATGTACAGCAGCACAGAGCTAAGATAGACACTTAAATTAAAATTTATGCCGTAAGATCTATCAGTTCTATAATTTAAATCCATTTAGCATGAACTTTGTTGTGTAGTGTCATAATGCTTTTTTCACTTAGAGCATCTTTTGGAACTAAATCAAATGAGATACAGAACTTTGTTCCATCAGCACAGCCACTTTTATAGCCAAGCTTGTACTTTAATGGGAACACAACTTGAATTTTGTTTGAGATGGCCTATTTTCCATACACAGTAAATAAGTATATTCCTAAGTCCCAATGCTTTGTTGATTATGTGACGTTGGCTATTTTTTGATCCTGAATTCCTTCATTCCTTCCCTCCCTTCCTCCCTGCCTCTTCAATATCCCAAGACTGCAAAATACATTTCCATCAAGAGGGTGTCTGGCACTGACTGAAAGTTTCTGTAACTAGAAATAAAACTACATGACCCGAAATGTCTTCTGACAGAACAAAGCAATCCATCAGGTTACAAAATGGGTTTTATTACTTGGTCACCTGCAATGGCAAGGGACTGAACTGAATACCCCAGGATATCTTTCCAGCCCAGTGTACTGTGATTAGAAACACAGGAAGCAGCAGATATGTACTCCCTGACACCAGGTCTCTGCAATGATTCTTTATTGAACTCCAAAGTCAATGCAAGCCCTATTGTGTGGATAATCAAAATCCTTGCAATTTCCAGACCAGCTTCTCACAATAGTTGTGCTCCATGAGAGCAGAGAAACCACAGATGAAGATTCCTGGAACCACTGGGGTCATCTAATACACTCCCTTACAGTTACAAGCTCCAAGTTAAAAGCCTGTTCATAAATATATGAACACAGAAGATAAAACTGAACTATGGAATTAACTCCTGTTTGCAGTAAAGGCAATGACAGAGCCTGCTTTACCCAGAATTTACTACAGAATTCTACTCCTTCAGCCCTTTTTTTTCCTTGCCCTTGCCTCCACTCACTTTTACAAATCCAGTTTTGATGTCAGTTCTGGCTTAGATGCTCTGGAGAGAATGGAAGAAAAAGAGACAGCATTACTGGTGACACTTGGGTAATACATTTCCACATCCAGGCTAGTCCCTTGGCAGTTATATGTCAAGAAATGGGGATGAATGAAACAGATTAGCACAGAGTGAGGTTCCCAGGTGGTATAAATTGACATAGCTTCTTTGGGCAGCTTTTTTACTAACTGAAATTGTTTTTCACCTCTTGAAGATGTGAACCACAAATTGAAGTGATATGAAGATTGAAAAAGAAATAAACCCCATATCTTTGCTATTTTAGTTTCAGAGTTTAGCCAAATACAGTCTCATTAGGAGGTCTGTTATGTCATCACATTTTCTTCTGTGGCATCTGTCTCTTAATAGAGAATACTGAATATTTGCAATTTCTAAGGACATTTTAATTAAAGAAAGATATTTGTTTTGTGACAACTTTGCCCCCTAAAAGGTAATAAAGAAAAGAAGTCCAGTGTGAGGCAATGCAATCAACCATCTCCAGCATAACACTATGAAAACTGGTTGAATTATTCACTTGTTTTGAGTGTTATTGGTGGATCAGCTCTCAGCCTACGGATCAGGAAGAAGTGCAAGAAACTGCCCATCCAGAGGCTTCTCTCTGCATTTTTATAGCAAACTTCTGTCTTCTGTTGAGAGATGCTGCAGCTGCCACTCAGGGGTGAAACAGAAGCGTGGTACCACGCAGGCAGCAAAAATAATGTATTTCCCCCTGATGTTACCTTATTTTAAAACAAAAGAAACATTCTGCTCCCCAAGACACACTTAGGTTTTCCTCCTCCCTAAGCCAGTAGCACTCCTGCTGGTGCAGTGAGGCCAGTGCTTTCAGTGATCAGATTGACTGCAGATGCATCAGCCATGCAGATGAGATGCTGCAGTCCTGTTGTGTGTGCCATTCTCACTCAAAACATTAAAAATCCTGTGTTTGCCTGACAGACCTATGTACATGTTTGGGTAGAGAAATATGTTACAGAGGGCAGAGCAAGGCAAAAGACTTTCCTACCCTTAAGACCGAAGCATCCTATGGCACAAAGGTGTTTTGATTCAATTTCCTAATTTTAAAATGTGGTAATAATATCTAGGTATCCCTTAAAGTACTGGACTTTGCAGTGATTTCTCTGGATGTGAAGATTGCCAGGGGGCCAGCTGGTGCTGGTGTCTATAACTCACCTTGCAAAAGAGATTTTTATATTCTCCAAATTTGCCTTTTGGGGATCCTACAAAGCGTACAGTGAATGCTTTCAACATTTGTGCACCTGCACTTTGAAGACTGAAGAAAAGCCATAACAAAGTCAGTGTTTAATAATATAGAAAGAGCCAGTAGCCTCTTTCTGCATGAAAACAGCTTTGAAAATGTAAATGGATTAGCAGTTAATTGTTAGAAATACATATCCCTTCACTTGCCCAAGCTTCCTCTCACCCTGAGCCCCGGGGATGTGGTTGAAGGATTAGGGAACCAGCAGCTATTTCACAGCCCTGCTTAAAGACCCATTTGTAGCCATGTGGCCTGGTGCTATTGAGAGTGCTGGGACCAGCAAGCACCTGTGGGCTGTCTGCTTGAATTTACTGAGCAGCTGGGAGGTAAATGATAATATTTCAGAGCTACTACACAAGGAGCAAAGCTCTGCCTGTAAGCCACTACTTAGCCACAGCCTGGATAGATGAGAATTTAATTCTATAAAGGAAAAGGAAGCAAATACAGAAATTTAGACCTTTTTTCTTTACAGCAGGATGTGTTAGCCCTGGTTATACTTCAGATGAGCACCTTCTGAAGCTGTGTATGTCTGCTGGGTAGTGTTGTTTCAAGTCTTTTAATTTCTTGACTTCTCAATATCATTGACTAAAATTAAAGAAAGGTTCAGAACATGCCTGTCAGTGCCTAGAATAGTCCTTAATTTGAGATTTTAATAGGCTTGGTTCAAACTGCTATCAGGATAATGGGTAAGTTTTGGACCGCAAAGATCTGCGTGATTTAGACAATGCCTCAATTCCCAGATAGCTCCTTGGCATGATTTTTTTTCATATCAGCCACATCTATATTGTGTATAAATTGCTTTGGGGTTCTTGGGGTGAAAGGCTTTAGATAAGTGTAAATTACTGTGTGGCCTGTAATTATTTTGAAGTGGTGATTGCTGGGCTGTGCTTTTTATTTGTATTGCAGGGGATTATGACTCTGGTATAGAGATATGGCAGCTTCAGAATTGGGGGAGAAATATGTTCTGAGACTTTGATTTATGTTTTTCTATTCTGTTCTTTGAACATAGGTAGGAGGGCAAGAAGGAGAGCACAGACGTTTAGTGAACGTGCTCCTGCAGTGTAATTCATCTTTGAGGCTGAAACAGCAGGTTTATAAACTTGGTTAAGCAAGCTCCAATCTCTTTGCTGTTTTTCTTACACCTCCTGGAAGTGCTTTTGACAAATCACGCACTTTAATAAAAACATATTTTTGAATCAATTTGGAAAACATACTGCAATCAAAATAATGGCTGGATTATGTGTTTGGAGCTGGTGTCCTTTCATTGTGTGTGCTGGATGGCTGTGTTACATTTGCCTCAGAGGTTGTGAGTAAATGGAATGAACAGTATTTTCCTACAGGTACTGTAGCTGTCAGCCTGCATTTGAGGCCTTCAGCACCCCAGTAAGCATAAATTGTGGTATTTTCCTGAGAGCAGGATAATATAATTTCTGGATTTAGTTGTTAGAAGATTGCACAATTGCTAGAGAATATGTAACTGCATATGAGACTTGGTTGCTTCCCACAAATTCTTCTCAACATTGTGTGTCCCACAAGTCTTCAACAGCTCTCTGGGACTTACTAAAAGGTTTGCAGCCCAAAGGAAAGAAGAAAGCCTTCTGATCTCACATCTTCCTTGGTTAGTTTAAGCCTTGTGACATTGACTAGAATTTACACTGAAACAGTTCTTGGTTTTTTGCAAAGTACAGGAATAGGATCCACACGGTTTTTCCCCACATAATGTTCTACTTTTTTTATAAGCACAATATAAAAAGGATGTTAAGGCAGAAGGAAATGATTTCTATGCATGTTTACAGGATATTGGAATGAGCAGCTGGCAGTAACGTTGTGTCTCATTAACAAGGCAGTATTTTCTAACTGGTTGGATGTGATCCTTGATGTCACTAAAAACCCCTGATGTATGTGTGTGAAGGTACATTGGTGCATGCCAGTGGGAGGCAAACATCATTCCAACAAAAGGAAGTAAATATATTCCCAATGATTTTTGGGCAGCCAAAACTTTCACAGCTTGTCAGCCGAAGTACAGCAGCAATCATGGTGGCTGAGCAGTGTGGGCTTGTGACTGACACTCTTCTGACTGAACAGAAAAACAGAGATAAGGGGAATTTCAGATGCTTTCTTGAAAAGGCATCACAAATCTGGGAAATTTTACACATGGAGGCGGTGAATTATCTTTCAGGAACATGTGAACAGCAGCATTTATGGATGTGAGCAACAGCAGTCAAGGGCATGGTCAAGTCTGGTCCTGGACTGCAACCCCACTGTTGTCTTCATAGCCTGTTGGTAGGGATTACACCTGAAATGTGAGATTGACTTTCTCATTCGTTACTGGTGCTGTGGACAAGTTCTCTTTTCAAATTCCTGTGTTTTGTCTTCTCCCATTTTCAGTTAAGTTTTCTTTCTCACCAGCATTTTCCTTTTACCATCTTGCATTTTCATTTCCTGGAGCAACAATCTGAGATGATGCAGAACCCTTATTTCACCAGGTGGGTTCACTTTCAGCAGTCAGCACTGCCAGAACAGCCCTGGCAGTTTGCCTGAGCCTCTGCTGTTCTCAGGATGCTCCCTCCTGCCCCAGAGGTGGGGAGACAAAGCAGTGACCTTCTAGCAGCCACCTTGGAAATCTGAGCTGCAGTCCTTCTGACATGGTTGTTGGTTATCCCATCTTTCACCCTGATTGATTAAAATGATGGATTTTGCCTCAACAAAGAAACATGTTCTGATGGACCTTTGCTTGGACCTGCTATTGCTGGCCTGATGCCTTAAAGTGTTTTCAGATAAGGGAAAAGGCTAGTCTGTTACCCTGCCTCAGAGGTGGTCATAACACATGGACACAGACTAAGCCAAAGTGATGAATTCTGTGAGAAAAGAATACACCAGAAGATTAACCACTCACCTGTGTTTTTATACGTGTGGCCTTCCTCAGTGCCCTGAGAGTCTTGTAAAAATATTTTTTAACTGGGGAGACAGGAATTCATGTCTTGTAGGGAAAAGATACTGAGGGTTGTCTTCAGAGATTGAGAAATCATCTTTTCATTTATGATAGCAATTGCTCCTTGTTGTTCCTTGAGCAAACTGCTCTGCAGTGTTCCAGGGAAAGTACTCATTTGATGGTAAATTATCTTTCATTTGTGAAAAAAATAATCATGTTATGTGCTATGAGATTTACACTGAGTAAAGGAAGGGAGAGTTTTTGTCTGTTATTCAATACCATTGAAGCATTATGGAAATAATTATGGTTTAAGTTTTATTCTTCTCATTTTTTTTCTCTTAGTGATAGTATGCCTCTGAAATTTTGCTTAGGCTTGTATTAACCCAGATAGATGGAAGGAAAATGATCTATGTAGCCATTTTTTTTTTTCCTGTTGTCACTGAATTTCTGTGGGTTGTTTAACCTGGAAAGTATCTTTCCTGCATCCTATGAGACCTAACATAAAATCCTCTACTTCACCACTCCATAGGTACAAACTATTAATTTAAACTTCAAACCCTCTAAATAATGAAAAGTTTCCTTTTCTTTTATGTTTCATTCTGGCTTTACTGGGAGCTGATTTCAGGATGATACCTCTACATACAAACAGTTCAGGGCAAAATTTCTCATCCCAAAACAATGGCTCACCATGAAATTTGCTTTCATGAGATACATACATAGTGCAAATATCCCAGAAGCAGAAGGAGCTCTGTAACCTCTTCACATTGAGGGGACAAAGAATATAATCACATAAAGTTCTGCCATAGTAAATTTGGCAAAGCCTTGACATGTTTTTGGGCTCCCTATTAGGTACATGAATACTTGGAATGCTGGGCTGACTATCAGTTTAGGAATTCTTCTACTGTTTCAGAAGTTTAACTACCTGGTGTGTAATCTTTAAAAAGAGGGCTTGCCTCTGGATGATTTATCATATATATTGAAAATAAGGGAAATGATCCTGCTTAGACAAAATACTCTCACTCTTGCTTGACATTTCATTCAAAAAATGAAATTATATATTATATATATTGAAAAAAATATATTATATATTGAAATTATATATATTGCATATATTGAGAATAAATGAAAATAATCCTGCTTAGACAAATTATTCTCACTCTTGCTTGACATTTCATTCAAAAAATGAAATTATATATTATATATATTGAAAAAAATATATTATATATTGAAATTATATATATTGCATATATTGAGAATAAATGAAAATAATCCTGCTTAGACAAATTATTCTCACTCTTGCTTGACATTTCATTCAAGCTTGTGTGCTAATCTTGAACCTTCTGTAACTCCCCTCTGGACTGGCTTTTGGCTGTGGTGTCAGCCCAGCAATCCACTGCTCAGGCCTGTCTTCAGTGAGAAGAGGATCCCTGGAGAGCCAGCACTGGACAGGGCTGTGATGTTCCTGCAGAGCAAGTGCTCTGCATGGTGTTCAGTGCTTCCCATGGCAAGCAAGATTTTAAGGTGTAAAGAAGCACAAACCTGTACAGAATTTTGACATTACTTGACACTACTTTTGGCATGTCTCCAGTACTCTGGGGCAGCTCCTGAGTGTGGTGCAATGCCCATGGGTAGGGAGATGGGGGGCTCTGCTCCTGTAAATCCTCACACCTGCAAAAGCATTACTCATCCTGTAGCTCTTGCATGTAGAAATATTGAATCCTGTTAGCAGTGTGAGTAATAGTTATGCATGAAATTAAATCTACTTCTCAGATAGGTCAGGTTCACCTTCTTCTTTTTATACTGCAATAGCTTGTGCAAATAGAAAGCTAAATGAATGCAATGAGATGGAGCAGAGTGCTCCAGGGGTCTACTGTGGAATTCATGTGAGACCAGAGAGAAAGGATTTGCTCTTTTTTCTTGAAGTTCCTCACCTGTAAAGTATGTGTATCTGTCAATACACAGTGCACTAAAGAAAATGAATATATCTTGGTGGCCGTGTATGTTGGGTTTTTTTTTGCTTAATTTTGTTTTGTTTTCTTGGATAGTATTACCTATTCCTCTGAAGTCTCACTTGAAAATGAAAAGGACTCAAGGTTGCTCTTTTCTTCTCCTCTGTTTGAGTCTGGTCACAGGCACACACAGGACAGACTGGAGGGATCCTGAAGAAGATACTCTTTGCTTGTGGCACTGCCTGTAGTCCATCAGAATTAATTCAGCAGTCCACAGAGACCTGCTAAGAGGTGCCCTGCAAAGTGCTGCTCATAAAGCCACCTCCTGTCTGAGCAGGTTTTGTGGGTGACACATTCAGTTCATTCAGGCACAGACCATTTTCTCTTGGCCCTGCTTGCAGTTTCATATCTCAAAAACCACTTGCTTCTTTTCCCTGGTAACAAGGCAGTTGTGTGCAGGTTGTTTTTTCCATCTCTTCTCACAACATACTCCCTGCACTGAATCAATGATATGTAGACATTACTGGATAATTTCACTATATCTCCTCTTTTCAGGCAAAATCTAGAAAGATAATTCATTATTATTGTAACAGGGAAGATTTTTTTTTTCATCTTCTGACAATAATTCAATACCATTCCCCTTCACAGAAAATGAAGTGAAGGAATCATTGTGCACCAATGGTTCCTTTGTGTACCAGAACTTTTTAGTATGCCTTTTGTTTCTAAAAGGAGTTGCAAATACTTAATCTAAATATTTTCTATTGAAATAAATGTAGTGAATAAGAACAGAAAGTAATCATAACTAATGCACCCTTATACTTCAGTGGATATTACCTAGTATAAATGAGGAACATCTATATTTGCTTCTTCATCAGTTCCACATATTGGACTGGATGTTATAAGTTCTGAGCATGTCTTTCAGCAATAGAGTAGATTCTCCTTGATTTTGTTCAAAATTTCAATTACTGAACCATGTTGAGCTTGTTAGAAATCATCCTGCAAAACCTCTAGACAGGAAGCTGTGAGGGAATTCCAGAGTGCTGAAAGGGGTGGGCATAGATACAGTTAATATAACAGCAGGCAGGGATAACACGGTGCTTTCCCAGTGGGAGAGGTGTCCCTTCCCTGCAGCAACCAAACATCGTGGGTTAACACAGCAGCAACAGCTCCTGGCACAGCAGCCAGGCTGAAAGCTGGCATCCCTCTGATTTATTGAGTCTGCCTGAAGTTGTGCTTTACTTGAGGGAATTTTCCTTCACATTCCCTCCAAAGGCTGCAGCCAGACTGAAGCCTGGGGGCATGTGAGGTTGTGCACATGTGAACATGTGTGTGTGCATGGCCACAGGGCCATCCTCTTGGAGCAGCTTTTCCTGGGATACCTTGAGCTGTGTGTGAGCTTGCTGGCCATGAGCAGCAGTGCATGATAGCTGCTGGCCCTTCCCTTGAGAGCTGCTTGGGATAGAGGATTTTTGGGAAGCTGAGTGGAGGCAGGCTCTGCCCTGCTCTGTTTCACACAAGCCTAGCACTCACACACAGCACAGCTCCTGGTGGATAATTATTTTGAGGGAGCTGGCAGCCTCACAGGGATCCCAAGTCAGCCTCCCTTGTGGTATTAAAACTTCTTCATCCATAAACAGGGAAGTCTGTAATCTGATTAGGAACTGGTGTGAATTAGAAATTGAGTTCACTCGTGTCAATAGCTGCCAACATGTGTGAGCACAGAATTAGGCCCTTGGTATGTGGAGCAGTGGTAAGACTAAATTTTATGTACTTGCATAAAACAGAAAAGAGAGAAAATATTTTTCTACAGCTACAGAAAAACATGTTGCCATGACGTATCTGTAATTACCAATATACAATTTAATTTTTTATTTCTCAGGATGGCGATTATACAATTCATGTAATGTGACCAAAAAAAAAAAAAAAAAAAAGGAGAAAGGGTTGTGGGGATTTTTTAAGAACATAAGGCTTAGAAAATAAAAGGCAGGAAAATGTGTGGCTGGGGAACTGTATTGGGAGTTTCTAAGAGCAGGACTTGAATAGTGATCAGGAGCCTCTGGGAAATGCTGCCTCCAGCAGCAGTTCTGCTGCCCACAGCCACTCGCTGCACTTGGACAGTGGGACAGGCAGGCTCTTCTGTCACAAGCAGGGATTTTCTTTTCTCTCAAACCTTCTGGATAGCTTGATCAATTTTCCTGGCTCATCATGTTGATTTCTTACTCATTTTAGATATTTCAGGAAGGAGGTTTGTTCAGTGCATTGAGGGGCTGCTCCAACATGGGCAAATGCCACCTGCTCTATTGCATCTGCTCCCAGCTTTAATATTCTCCAGCATATTTTGGTAATCACTCAGTTATTTAATTGCACCCTAAAGGCACTGAAACATTTGAGAACCTCCTTGCAGGGCTAATGTGGATGCTTGCATTAGCAGTCAGCACCCAGGGTGAACTGCATTTTGCTAAGCAGCCAGTTCCCAAAGGAGATCACACCTATGGAGGATTAACAGTCACATCAGGGAGCAGGAGGGGTGGCAGGGAATGACATTACTGGAGAAGCAAGCAGCAGAGTGGTGCTCGGGAGGATTTCAGCAGGCATTTTGTGGAATCCCCCTCTATTGATCTGCCTTGTTTCTGGGATATTTTATAATGACAAACCATGCACTTATAGAGATTTTACAGCTTCAGCCCTTGTTAGGTTCATCCTCTAATTAGGTTCCACCTTGTGAGAGCAGGAGGTTAATCAGCAAACTGTACTTTCAAGGAATAGATATCTCAAAATTTGTAGAAGTTCATTTAAAACAATGCCAGCAAATTATTGATCTTATCTTTGTCCTTGGCAACTTTTTAACCCAAGTAGCCTTTTCTCTGTTATTATAAGGAAGAGACTTCTCTATTAGCTTAAAGCTGATTTTGGGGCTTGCATGGAGGGTCAGCCACTGTGAAACATAAAATCAAGCATGAGAACTTTACACAAAGTTCTCATAGGAGCTTACAAAACCCCACAGATATTTAGTCCAACTAAAATTGTCATGAGTTCATTCTTTTGTCTTAAAGCAGTTCCCATGTGAGACTGTTAAACACAAGTGTATTTTAAGATGAAGAAGAATTTCTTTGAATCTTCCAGGCTACTTCTGCTTGCTTGAGCTCGTGGTGACAGTAATTTGAAGTTATCATTTTCTTTTCAGGACAAATGTTTTGGCAGAGTATGGTGAAAGTTACCTTGTTAACCCTTTACCCAAACAGCCATTTACTTGTTTCCTCCTCCTCAAGACTCACCTTTGAGTTGAATCATGTCTCATTTTTATGTGAGGGTGGTTTTTTCCCCATCTATATCCATTAAGTTTCATTCCTGTCTGCATATGATAGAGAGAGGTGAAAGAGCACTGCTGAGCCCCTGGGATGCTTTCTAAATGTGGTTTTTATTGCTCAAAATCCAATAAATCTGCTAAGGTGAAGGAGGCTAATGTGAGCAGTCCTGCAGGCTGTGGGTCAGCCTGGAAGCCTCACTCGTGGTGCCCGGAGCTGATCAAGTCTGGGCCAGGAGGGACTCTCTTGCTGTGCCTTTGCTTTGCATTTGGCTTCCTTTGGCAATGGCATTTTGCTCAGTATCACTGGAGGAAACACTGATTGCTGTTCCCTCTCTGGAGGGGTTGTTTGTACCCAGGGCTGCTTTCTGCAGACTGAGCAGGTCAGTGTTTTCCTCACCAGCTCCATCTCCAGCAGCACCTGCCTTTGTGTCGGAGTTAAGGTGTGCAAAATGAATTTTGACTTTGGAATATTGTGAGATGATTTAAAGAAGATTTTCTTCCAGGAAATTAAAATCTTCTGAAAATGAACCCCATTGAAAAGAGCTCTGGCAGATGTCTGAAGTCATGATGAGATTTACAAGCAGGATGAGGGTCCCCAGAGACCTCTGTGAGGATGTGTTGGGCTGTGACCACAGCAAGTTCTCAGCCTTCTCCTTGCAGAGTGGGATGGACCTTCAAGTGGCAAAGCACACCCTAAAGTCTTTAGCAAAACTTTTGTTTTCTTGCATCACTAATTTTTGGGCACACACTTTGTACATTTTCTTCAATTTAGTTTTAAAAAAAGAAGGAGTGGCAGTAGGGGATGAAAATGAGACAGAACCACAAAACAAGCTCAACTCAGGACCTGAATTTTAAAACTCATTTTATTTTTGAGCAATAACTTCCTGCACTGGGAGTATAACTTTTGATATGGTAGCAAATACTGCTCAACAGTCTCCCTTTTGAAAGAACAGATGCTTCAGAGATGCCTGAAGCTGGAGTCTCATGCAGTGAGAGGTTCCAAATCAGCAGTTTCTTTAGCAGACTTGTGCCATGGCTTCTGGCCATAGTCTGTTCTTATTCTTCTTTGCTTCCTCTTGAACCAACTTTACCTGCCCTGGCTGCAGTTTTGTGCACCCCTCAGAGACACCCCTCAGAGACACCCCTGGAATGCCTTGGTGTGTGGCACACTGTGTCTTGTTTTATTGGGAGGTTTCTCTAAAGTAAGAGTCACTAAAGGATGGTATGCATATACAAAATATTGCTTGTTCATTATCAGCCTGCGGTGTCACAATCTGCTCCCAGAGCTTACTGACTTCCATCTCCAAATCCTGGCTTTGGCACCAGCTCTGGGCTGGACCCGCAGAAAGAGAATCTGTGTGTTTCTGGCAAGGTCTGCTCAGGAGTCTGGAGGGTACAGATTCTTATCTTGTACGGCACCAAACCCCACTGAAAGTTATTTGGGTGAAAGTCTAATCAGAGAAGCATTTCCTGTGCTCCACGGGGAAGCGTGGAGCTGTTGCGGTGCTGCACGAAGCGCGGTGATTTCGGAAGCCCGTGTGGGGCCGGGAGGCTGGTGCCTGCGCCTCGTACCTGTGTTACATAAGCACGCCCGTACCCCGGTACCGCAGTGGGCTGGAGGCGTTTGGAACGGCGGGAAGAGGCGGCAGGCGGGAACGGGAAAGGTAGAAAGGGAAAAAAAAAACCAAAACCCGCGGAGCACGAAGGAAAGAGCAGCCAGCATAAACTTTCTGCTGCAGTCTTACTCATCTCGGCTTTCACAGAGCGGGGCTGATCCCGTTCATCCCCAGGGCGAGGGCGGCGCGGCCGGCGGGGCTCCACCCGCGGCTCCGCTGGCTCCCGCTCGGTCCCGGTCCGGAGCCGGTGCG